>JAVIAB010000125.1:71240282-71840282 GCA_032433765.1 Megaustenia siamemsis | reverse complement strand
TGCCTCCAGCGTTCTCTAACATTACCTCGAGCGTTCTCTAACATTGCCTCGATCGTTCTTTAACATTGCCTCCAGCGTTCTCTAACATTGCCTCCAGCGTTCTCTAACATTGCCTCCAGCGTTCTATAACATTGCCTCCAGCGTTCTCTAACATTACCTCGAGCGTTCTCTAACATTGCCTCGATCGTTCTTTAACATTGCCTCGATCGTTCTTTAACATTGCCTCCAGTGTTCTCTTCACAAGTTTCGTAAGGGAAACATTTGTCGTACTGGGAGAAAAACTCGTTTACCCTATCCATTTTAACGACCCCTTCTAATGATGACTCGCTGAGTGCCAAGTACAGACTATCTGTATCGATTTCACAGAGTCGAAAGTCGGACCTCTCTACGAATCTATCCAGGAAGTCATAGTAAAATTCCAACATTCCCAATTTGGTGTACTGGTAGACGAAAAAACCAAGCTGTGAAGGAAGATCCCACAGGATACTTCGATTTCCAAGCGACACCTCATACAGGTCTTCACCAATAGGCGTCATGGTTTTAAACAGGGGTTAATTACCAACTTTGTTGTATTGGCCCCCTCTTTAACATAGGTCACGTTCACATGTTTCCCCAAATTCATCAAGGTCTTCCCATAGGCCGAGAAAAATATTACCACCAGATCACAAAAATGTAGGCAGAAACCTAGGAGGCAAGGTCAGAAACCTAGGAGACAAGGTCAGAAACATAGGAGGCAAGGGCAGAAACCTAAGAGGCAAGGGGCAGAAACCTAAGAGGCAATGATGGGGGGCTATTCCTAACTTTCTTCTCAGTTCTTCATTTCTGAGCTTATCTCTCAGACTGTTTCCTGTCATTCGTCTAACACATTTCATCTCTGAGATCACAAAAATTTAGGCACATACTCAAAAAGTCGACCTCAAAACCATAAAAAGCTACTCCCACATTCATCTAAAAGTTACACCAAAACCGCACCAGATTTGCACCGTGCAAAAACATGCACAAGTTTGACACGCGCACCAGTTTGGCACAATGCACCTTCGTAAGGGGCGTAACAATCAGCCTTCGTAAGGGGCGTACCAATCATAAAAGTGATTATCACAGTAAATTTTTGGTATGGGGATGTCTATTGGTGCATTGTGCCAAACTGGTGCGCGAGTCAAACTTGTGCATGTTTTTGCACGGTGCAAATCTGGTGCGGTTTTGGTGTAACTTTTAGATGAATGTGGAGTAGCTTTTTATGGTTTTGAGGTCGACTTTTTGAGTATGTGCCTAAATTTTTGTGATCTCAGAGATGAAATGTGTTAGACGAATGACAGGAAACAGTCTGAGAGATAAGCTCAGAAATGAAGAACTGAGAAGAAAGTTAGGAATAGCCCCCCATCATTGCCTCTTAGGTTTCTGCCCCTTGCCTCTTAGGTTTCTGCCCTTGCCTCCTATGTTTCTGACCTTGTCTCCTAGGTTTCTGACCTTGCCTCCTAGGTTTCTGCCTACATTTTTGTGATCTGGTGGTAATATTTTTCTCGGCCTATGGGAAGACCTTGATGAATTTGGGGAAACATGTGAACGTGACCTATGTTAAAGAGGGGGCCAATACAACAAAGTTGGTAATTAACCCCCTGTTTAAAACCATGACGCCTATTGGTGAAGACCTGTATGAGGTGTCGCTTGGAAATCGAAGTATCCTGTGGGATCTTCCTTCACAGCTTGGTTTTTTCGTCTACCAGTACACCAAATTGGGAATGTTGGAATTTTACTATGACTTCCTGGATAGATTCGTAGAGAGGTCCGACTTTCGACTCTGTGAAATCGATACAGATAGTCTGTACTTGGCACTCAGCGAGTCATCATTAGAAGGGGTCGTTAAAATGGATAGGGTAAACGAGTTTTTCTCCCAGTACGACAAATGTTTCCCTTACGAAACTTGTGAAGAGAACACTGGAGGCAATGTTAAAGAACGATCGAGGCAATGTTAAAGAACGATCGAGGCAATGTTAGAGAACGCTCGAGGTAATGTTAGAGAACGCTGGAGGCAATGTTATAGAACGCTGGAGGCAATGTTAGAGAACGCTGGAGGCAATGTTAGAGAACGCTGGAGGCAATGTTAAAGAACGATCGAGGCAATGTTAGAGAACGCTCGAGGTAATGTTAGAGAACGCTGGAGGCAATGTTATAGAACGCTGGAGGCAATGTTAGAGAACGCTGGAGGCAATGTTAGAGAACGCTGGAGGCAATGTTAACGAACGATCGAGGCAATGTTAGAGAACGCTGGAGGTAATGTTAAAGAACGATCGAGGCAATGTTAGAGAACGCTGGAGGCAATTTTCGACGCAGTATGAGATCGCACTGGTGGAGATACAATTTCCGCTAAATTATTTCAATGTAATAGAGGGTGATGTCTGGATTCGCTACGAATCTCTCGATAACGACGATATTTGCGACGCTAGATTTGATGTCAACGTGACATTGGAGCCTGGGTTATACACGAAACCCGATGCGTTCATCGGCGCGTTCGTGAGTTGATGGTTCGTTAAGTCCATGGTTCGTGGGGTTGTGGTTCGTGGTTCGTTGTGCTTTGGTCCAACATTTTGGACCTAGAATATAACTTCCTGCTCGTTGTGTCTAACTAGTATGACTATGTGAGTAGCTTTTGGGATTTTTAGGTCGACTTTTTGAGTATGACCCTAAATTTTTGTGTTCTGGGGTAAAATGTTTGCGATTTGGATGTAACTATCTGATCGATGTGTCTAACTAGTATCAGTATGGAAGTAGATAGGTTTCTTACCTTCCCTCCTTGTTTTCTAATGCAGCTTCCTAGATTTCTGACCTTGCCTCTTTGGTTTTCAGCCTTTGCTTCCTAGTTTTCTGTCCATGTCTCCTAGGTTTCTGACCTTCCCTCCTTGTTTTCTGACCTCGCCTCCTAGGTTTCTGACCTCGCCTCCTAGGTTTCTGACCTCGCCTCCTAGGTTTCTGCCCTTGCCTCTTAGATTTCTGACCCTCCCTCCTTGTTTTCTAACCTTGTCTCTTTGGTTTCTGCCCTTACCTCCTAAGTTTCTGCCCTTGTCTCCTAGGTTTCTGCCCTCGCCTCCTTGTTTTCTAACACAGCTTCCTAGATTTCTGACCATGCCTCCTAGGTTTCTGACCTTCCCTCCTTGTTTTCTAACACAGCTTCCTAGATTTCTGACCTCCCCTCCTTGTTTTCTGACCTTGCCTCTTTGGTTTCTGCCCTTACCTCCTAAGTTTCTGCCCTTGCCTCCTAACTTTGATTTACCGGATTATATTTAAACTAGTCGGATGTGAGACTTCGTGTTATAAGCGCGCTTGATTCACGGACGTTTATTTTCATAGTACTGTTCAGTCTAGCGGTCTGTGTTGTAGTGGAATATTTTACGGTTTTAGGTCGACTTTTTAATATGAGCCTATTTTGTTTTGGTTTATCATGAATGTGAGAGAGACAGAGCGAGAGAGAGAGAAAGAGAGAGAGTGAGAGAGAGAATTTCGCTTGTTGATACTTTGTGTGGGTTGATGATAGGACATGCAGGGATGATGAGTTTGTCTCCAACTTTTTGAATTTTCGGTGTGTAGAATGACCCCTCTATCTCATCGCCCTTATCGTCTTTCAACACATACGTAACGGGGTTTGTTTCATTTACTCGACTGATGGAAAACAGTTCCTCCGTCCAAGCCGGAAGGTTTGATGTTGAGGGTGGCACATGATGATGATGTGTCAATTTGTGTGGCTTGGTGATGATTTTTATTTGACTTGAGTTAGCTTGGGTATGCGATAGAGAAAGAGAGAGAGAGAGAGAGAGAGTCACTATTTAATGGTAGGGCACAAGATGATGATGGGATATGAAGGTTTGATGATGGTGTTGGGGGTGGCACATGATGATGATAGTGTTGAGGGTGGCACATGATGATGATAGTGTTGAGGGTGGCACATGATGATGATAGGCCATGAAGGGGTTGATACTTTGTGTGGCTTGATGATGATAGGACATGAAGGGGTGATGGTGTTGAGGGTGGCACATGATGATGATAGGACATGAAGGCAGAGGGGGTAGTTCCATTGTCTATAGATGGCGTTAAGGCAGTCTCGAAAACGCTTATGCTAACATCAACTACACGCCCTTTTTTGTTAACCAAGGGGACCTCACTCTTGTTAATCAGACGACAGCTCCGGCAGCCAGTATGGATGCCCAGGATGTTTCAGCAAAGTCACCGATTACCTATTCCAGCTTTGATCAAGGTTTTGTCAAAATGGAGGGCGATTGTGTTTTGAAGGCTAATGAAATGATGTATTAATAAAGTTGTGAAATATAGAATTTTGTTTTGCTTTTCATTGAATGAGAAAGAGCGAGCGTCACTATTTAATATTAGCACACCTTACTACACGACACATGATGATGTTGGTAGCGATAACACACACGACCACTTATATTTTACTATTTTTAACATAAGTCCGTTTTCTTTTCAATCGGGGTTCTACCTGAGTTGGCTAACGGAATTTAAAATACTCTTTCACAAATTTCTAACACACAGCGAGCGACGATCACCGGACAATAAGCCGCTTAGCACCGAGTCTCTATTGAATTTACCTGCGGTTAAGCTCTCAGAAACACAGGAGACCGTTCGACAAAACTAACCTTTCAATGTTATTGCTTGTCAGCATTTTTTTACATGTTGCCCTGTCACGTAGTAGACCCGTGTTCGAATCCTGAAGGGAGACTGTTTTTTTTTTATTTTAATAATTCTGAGTTTACTTTCACAAATACATATTTTTTAAATAATTCTGTTTACTTTCACATACTCTTTTAAAATACTCTTTCATTTTCATCTAACACACAACGAGAGGCGATCACTGGACACGATCACCGGATTAGCACACGATCTTTTGAATTTACCTGAGTTAAGCTCTCAGTGATTCGACAAACTGACGAACACCAAAAAAAAAAAATTTTTCCCAAAATTTTTCCCAAAAAAAATAATGAAGTTCGAAAAAATCGCGAATTCGAAAAAATAATTTTTTTTTTTGGCACCGTTTTGGTGCAAAGTCGGTGCAAAGTCGGTGCCAAATCTATTGTATTTCGGTGCATGTTATTCCACTATTCCCCTGAGTTCACAGCCACCATCACTACTGACAGGCTGACGCAATGAGGATGTCCCGTAGTGGTGGGTATTGTTGATGTACAAGATCTATTCTTTTACTATATCACCTTATCGACATATTTCAAGTTAGCGAATCAATTCAGAGGAAGAGGTATGTTTACAGCATTCGGAAAAATTGACAAATAATCAACAACAGAAAAAAAATATGGACCAAAGCAGGATCGAATCCGTACTCAGTGGCACAGGGCCTTGCCACGAAAAGCCAAACGCTAGGGAACACTTGCACTCAGCTAACTAAATCGCCTTATCGCCTCGGAAGTTTCCCTCTATAATAATATTCATTTATTATTATTTGTCTCCATATTTCAAGTTAGCAAGATCAAAGCAAAACAATGCATATAAATGCATAAAAATACGAATCTGAAGTAGAGCTAATTGAACGGAAAAAAGTTTTTTCTATGTTTTTTTTTCTATATATTTTTCTCATGTTAGCAACCTAACTTGGATACATTGCCCTGGGCACGCTGGAGTTCGTGGCAATGAGATAGTCCACACTTTGACAGGGTCTGCCATTGCGCAAGAAACCTTACTATATGGACATGTATGACATTGAGAGGGCTTTAAAAGAACTCCTCTTACAGGATGGCGACAAGGAAGCTGAGGATAATCCATACGTCAAAAGAATGGTGGATCACGGCACCACGAATGGCGAAAGCAGGAAAAGAATCCACAGCGAAAAGAAAAATGCAACACAATCAATAAATGCAGGACAGGAGCAATAAGTAGACAAACACTTCGATGATTGCTGGAACGGGCGGCAGAGCAAATAGGAAATACCTCGACTGCGGTGACGACAGTCGGAACTAAAGATCGACTTATTATTACAATACCTCCAAGACTGACAAGCTCTATTTTCTCTAGTATAGAAACAAAGAAATCTTCTTCTTCTGCGATCATGGCTCATTCAGACTAGGATTTCGGACACTCTTATGAAGACAGCTGTCTGCTTAAGTGATTCGGTTGCCTCGTACAGTTTAACAGAGAAATCAAGAACGCTATAAGATACTGCAACATCAGCATCCAGCTCTAATAACCAACGTTTTGTGTTGACAAGTTCATCGGCGCTATATAGAATCAATTCTGACCTTTGGAAGCGGATCATGGACAGTAGACAAACAAATCAAAAGACGATTAGAGGCCACAGAGATGGGATTTCTCAGAAGAATGTTGAAAGTTCCCTGGACAGCTAAAAAGACCAATGAAGAAATTCTCAAAGAGGCCAACACAAAGAGGGAGCTCATAAAAAAAAACAAACATCAGAAAGAAACATTCAACATTTTTCGGGCAAATCATGCGTAGAGGAAAGTTGGAATACTTGGTTCTTCTTCTTCTTCTTCTACCTCTCAGCTCCCTGTGGAGCATAGGTCTTCAAGAAACACTTTCCAAGCCGTTCTGTTTTTTGCCATTCTTTTAAGATCGGTCCATGTCTTCCCCATCATCTTCATCTCTGCTTCTGTCTTCTACACGAATTCCTTGGGAATACTTAGTTACAACTGGCAAAATAAAAGGAAAGAGAGATTGCGGACGACAAAGAGAGAAAATACTTGATAGCTTGGTGTGATGACATGGGAAATGGTCAACAACAGAATTGATACGATGCGATAAGATAGAAGATCATGGAAGGACATGATCGCCTACGACAACCGGTATGGCTGATGATGGTGATGTGTTGACAACCAATCAATTATTTATGCCAGCCATCTCGGATTGTTAGCAAATGTAATTCCTCATTACGATGATGGTGAGGAATGCCACATGTTCATACCAGTGTGAGCTATGTGACCCAAACTGGTTAAGTGGCGGATTGCACCGACTTTCTTGAATTCCCGGCATTTACATGAGAGGTTGGAACTTGTCCTTCCTAGAGGTACAGCAACACTATGCCTTCTATATCAACACTTTATGGCTAAGGCCACCCTCATCTCATTAGTCAATCTGTGACTATTCAGACAGCAACCAGGAGGCTAAGCTAGGAGTTGAGATGAGATCTTTATTAGTTTTTGACAGACAAAAGATATGGATAGACAGTCATATAGACAGACAAATGGAAATACAGACTGATAGAAATACAAAGAGACTGGAATGGAGATAGTCACACAGATGACAGGCAAACAGATAAGCAGCAGGCGTGCAAGAGTTTAGACAGGCAGAGAGACGAATGAATGAGACGGATAGAGGGATGAAAACATAGACAGACAAGTGACACACAAACAAGAAAATAAAGAGATAAGACGGCAGAATGGCAGACAGAGAGGCAAGCGGGTAGATAAATAAATAGACGATATAGTTGACAGATAGACAGCAAGGAATGCAAACAACCGGGCAGAAAGACTTCCATTTAAGCAGGCAGATTGACAGACAGGAATGCTGATAAACGGACAGGTAAATATGCAGTTAAGCAAGTATGCAGGCAGACAGAAGAACAAACGGATGAATGGAAATATGGGCAAATATACCTAAAGAGAAACAAGCAGGCAGACAAACAGGCAGACAGACAAACGAACAGACATAGAAAGGCAGATAGACAGACAGACAGGTAGACAGGTAGACATACAGACAGACACACAGTTAGATAGATAGATAGACAAGCAGACAGACAAACAGACATACAGACAGACAGATAGATAGATAGATAGATAGATAGATAGATAGATAGATAGATAGATAGATAGATAGATAGATAGATAGATAGATAGATAGATAGATAGATAGATAGATAGATAGATAGATAGATAGATAGATAGATAGATAGATAGATAGATATAGATAGATAGATAGATAGATAGATAGATAGATAGATAGATAGATAGATAGATAGATAGATAGATAGATAGATAGATAGATAGATAGATAGATAGATAGATAGATAGATAGATAGATAGATAGATAGATAGCCGTTTAGGTGGAAGGATAAATTGACAAATAGGCATACTGTAAAAGGATGGATACAATGGATAACCATGGATCAACGGATAGATGGATAGACTGATGTGGACGAACGATTGGACTTACAGACAAATAGATAAATGGACAGGAGTGGAAGATGGACAGACGGGTATGAAAAACTAGCTAGCTATATACTCATAGAACATCTAGACAAATATAGACGACAGACACTACCCATTATGATTTTGCTATTCCTACTCTCAATGTTACTGCAGGCGTGATAAATGTGTGCCCGATAAGTGCTTATGTGATAACAAACAAAATGGCCCGTCATCAGTGCGCTTGTGTAACCTCTTATTGTTGGATGAGAAATACTTAACATATTAATGAAGAACTATAACTGTGACGCAGGAATGCGCCATGTTTTTGATAATGATTTAAGGTTATCTACCTCGCTGTCATTATCATTCATGTCAGAGCGGTAAATGACGTAAGAGTTGAAATGTCAAGGACACAAGGGATGGTGCTATAGTATGGACATAAGGGAGTTTTAATCAGCATACAAAAGGGGCAGGGCGGGGAGAAGAGAAGAAAATATTAACAGAAATATAACGAAATACATAGTGAAAGACAAGGCGATGAAGTAAGTGTATACTTAAAAAAAGAAAGATAATACAACACAGACAAAAAAAACATACATCAATTTGTAGAAACAGGACACAATAATACAAGAAAGACAGCGAAATGTAGGAAGAAAGACAGCGAAATGTAGGAAGAAAGACAACGAAATGTAGGAAGAAAGACAACGAAATGTAGGAAGAAAGACAACGAAATGTAGGAAGAAAGACAACGAAATATAGGAAGAAAGACAACGAAATGTAGGAAGAAAGACAACGAAATGTAGGAAGAAAGACAACGAAATGTAGGAAGAAAGACAACGAAATGTAGGAAGAAAGACAACGAAATGCAAAAAAAGGGCAATTAAAATACGCAACAGAATGACAATGTATTTAAGAAAGAAAGGCAAAAAAAAAAAAGATGACGAATATATAATATTAATACGAGGTACAAACTGAGTGATGGAGACAGAGACAGAGAGAGAGAGAGAGAGAGAGAGAGAGAGAGAGAGAGAGAGAGAGAGTGAAAGAGAGGGATAACACAGTGTTGTAAACTTAAATGAGTTGTCTAAACTGTGGAAAGTTTTCTACAGTATCACTAAATTAGTTTGAAATATTTGCTTTCTAGATCATCATTATGTGCCATATTGATAGTCCATCATGTTCTTCCACAATTCTCCGTCCTTGTGCATCGCATCAATTCATATGTCAACTGTTTATCGGTTTATTGTGCCTCGACACCAAGTTGTCTAGTATTTTCTTTCTTTGTCGTCCGCGATCTCTCTTTCCCTGTATTTTCCCAGATGCAATCAAATATTCCAACTCTCCTCTTCTCATGGTGTGCACGAAAAATGTCAAATGTTTCCTTATTATGTTTTTTAGGAGCTCTCTTTTTGAGTTAACTACTCTGACAATTCCCTCGTTTAGTTGTCTAGGGAACCCTCAAACAGTCTTAAGAGAAATAATATTTCTGTGGACTCTAATCGTTTTTTTCCCTTTGTTTTGTCTACTGTCAATGATTCGCTTCCATATGTCAGAGTGGGCTCTTTTGGCACTGCTATCTTTCTAGTAGGTACTTCTGTAATTAAAATACGCGGAAAGGGAGGGACGCGAACGTACAATTACAAACACAAATAAAGCAGCGACTAATAGCTTCTGTAAATAATGTATGTGGTTAGCTTGTCAAAGCAGCGTCTACCACAGAAACTACGTTAACTTATTAATCTACCCACCAATCTAATTTAAATCGTTTTTAAAGCCTCGTATGCTTAAAAGTTATTATGTGCTTAAGACCGAAGCAAAAACCTAGCAGTGAATCGTCACACAAGGAGAGTTATGGTTTCTGTTCTATGTGCCGTCATCGAGAGAGGAACCAACCAACCAACCAACCAACCAACCAACCAACCAACCAACCAACCAACCAACCAACCAACCAACCAACCAACCAACCAACCAACCAACCAACCAACCAACCAACAACCAACCAACCAACCAACCAACCAAACTAACCAACCAACTAACCAACCAACCAACTAACCAACCAACCAACTAACCAACCAATTAACCAACCAATTAACCAACCAACCAACCAATCTACCAACCAACCAACTAACAACCAACGGTTGAGCGGTTGAGTAATTATGGATTTTAATTCGTATGCAGTGATACAGGAGCCTTCCATAACCAACCAACAAATTAACTAATAAACCAACAAATTAACCAATAAACGAACAAATTAACCAATAAACCAATAAATTAACTAATAAACTTACTAGTTAGCTAGCTGCCCAACTAACTAAATAACAACACAACTACTGTGTTTAAGATTACGATAATTAGGTTTACCTTGTGGTATCTTGTATGGCAACAACAAAGTTCCCCAGGTTGGTTGACCACTTTACAGAGAGTGTCTCATGTCTGGCTTAAACGGTTCACCGCTGGCTTCACTGTCCTTCCTCATGTTGTCATTGGTCTTTTTTTCTTCAGGCTAAGCTCCGGAGGTCAACAGATGGCAGTTCTTGTGATTGCGTCTGGATCTCTCCTAAGCACGTAATCGATCCAGGTCCATCTGCTTTCTGTTATCACTGTATATTATCTAGATTGTGCTTCTTGGTAACTGCTTTAGTTTGTTCAATATACTCTGAAACTTGTCCCCAGACAGACTGTGTGAGATGACGCCATTGTTTCGATTTTATTTTCTGTTGCTCTCTATCGTTCATATCCACACACAAGTAATGACGTAACCAGCGATAATATATTCATGACAGATCCTAACTCCCGATACCCACTTTGCTACTAAATATATTAATCTTTTGGGGAGCCGCGATAGCTCAGTGGTTAGTGAACTGGACTACAAAGGATCAGAGGTAGGGTTCAATCCAACAGACGGCTTCCGCTTCACACAGCCTTTAATGGGTCCCTGAAAGCAAAGCGGCACGGGCGTTATACAGACCACATTACCACAAAAACCATGTGCCGAAGGTCTGTAAAATTTATGGTCACTAACACCATATTCCCTATACGCCACTTGGCGTGACGGGGTACTTTACTTTAATTTTTATATTAATCTTTTGTTACACTATCTTATTCGATGAGGAGGGGATGTGAGCACCCATGGACATGTTCGGTGTGCAATGAAGTTGACCCGCAAATAATACAATATCTCAATAAACTATCTTAAGTTACAATCAAATATAATTAAATGTTTGATTATACTATCATGTTGCTTATCTATAACTATAACCATAATGAAATTGTATGTTATGTGATACTTTATATAACATACTGATAGTATATATAGCGAAAGATTAATTTAAATTTGTGACATTAGTGGAGGGCCCATTCTTTAAAACGACATCCTTTAATTTTAGTAATAAACAAAAAAAGTAAAGAGCCCCCGTCACGCCAAGTGGCGTATAGGGAATATGGTGTTGGTGACCATGAATTTTACAGACCTTCAGTACATGATTTTTTTTTTTTTTTTTTTTTTTTTTGGGGGGGGGGGAGAGGTAATGTGGTCGGTATTACGCCCGTGCCGCTTTACTTTCCCAGAAAAAAATCCG
The DNA here is from genome assembly GCA_032433765.1 of Megaustenia siamemsis. Lineage (NCBI taxonomy): Eukaryota > Metazoa > Mollusca > Gastropoda > Stylommatophora > Ariophantidae > Megaustenia > Megaustenia siamemsis. The sequence goes on along the minus strand of JAVIAB010000125.1, from coordinate 71,828,551 downwards.
GTACCCATTTAAGGCTGGGTGAACCCGGAAGCCGTTGGTTGGGATCGAACCCTACCCCTTGTCCTTTGTAGACCGGTTCACTAACCACTGAGCTATCGCGGCTCTCATTTTAATAGCCTCTCTATAAAATACGAGGTGGAAAGCTTTTCGTAAGTAAAGGACAACACAGAATCAAACAACGTTGCGGTAAATTAGGCCTTCAGCAGGAACAATCAACAACACCTACACAGATATGTAAGTACATTTATTTTAATTAAATTATTTTTTTAATTAAATTATTTCTGCAATTAAATTATTAAATTTATTATTATCTGTGCATGTATTGTTTATTGTTCCTGCTGAAGACCTAATGAAACGCAACGTTGTTTGGTTTTGTCTTGTCTTGTACTTACGTAAAGCTGTAACTATGCACTTTTTTTCTCCCATTTCTCATCCGCCTCCTCCTCATAATTATCATCATGTGCCATTCCGGTTGACGTAGGCAATCATGTCCTTCCACGATCTTCTATCCACCGTGCATCGTATCTTTTCTGTTGTCCGTTGTTTTCCATGCCATGACACCAATCTATCTAGCATTTTCTCTCTTTGTCGTCCACGATCTCTCTTTCCCTGTATTTTTCCTGTTGTAACCAAGTATTCCAACTTTCTTCTCCTGATGTGCCCGAAAAATGTTGATTGTTTCTTCCATTTATTCTGCAGTATCAATAAGACCAGGAGGCATAGTCAGACCAGGATCTTCACAATGAGAATAAACCATATGCTAGAACTGAAGCCCATAGATAGACATCAAACTTCGAATGAGAATCAGAAAATCTAAACTGAATAAGTCATGATAGCAATAACAGAAAAATAATGAGACTTAAACCAAGGGCACTGTGGCCTCAGAGCGTATCTCCACACAAATTATCTTTTCTTCTTCTTCTGCGATCATGGCTCATTCAGACTAGGACTCCAGACACTCTCTTACGAAGGCAGCTGTCTGTTTCAGTGTTTCGGTTGTCCCGTGCATTTTCTCTTCGTTGGAAAAACTATCTAAAGACTATCACACTATGTACTATTATAAGACCCACGCAGAGAAGGAAAGTGTGGTCTACAGAAACACATTTGCATGACAAACTATGAAGTGTAGACCTCATTAAAACTGTCAGGTTTGTGATCCTTGCCCATCTAAATGAATAGCAGAAGTTGATCGATCGCTGATGAAGAAGTTAACTTTCCCCTTTTCTTACTTTTCTACATATCCCAATTATCCTGATTGTCGCCCTGTACTGACCGAATCCTGTTTATAACCTCCCTTGATAAACGTCACTACAATAAATTTGGGATATCGACCCCACTATTATTTGATAACGACAACATTCACATTTTTGACACATATTTTAGATTATCAACAAAACTTAACCAATGAACACACACAGATAGTGAACATGTCTACAGATGTACTTTAGTCTAAAATGACAAAGTCGGCTATATAAAGTACACCGCGCTGTAATGTCTCATCAGTTTCAAAAGGCATATTCACTGTGGAATTGTACATCGTTCGGTTACTTTCAAATGGTGATTTTTGGAGGTAATAAATTGATAGCGATTGAAGCAGTTATTTTATGTACGAGTATATAGCGTGGTAGGGAGCGACGCTAGCTCAGTTGTTAGTCAACTGGACTGCAAAGGACAAGAGGTCGGGTTCGATCCTGATCGACGGCTTCCAGGAACACCCAGCTTTAATGGGTACCGCATTTTGTCTGGGAAAGTAAAGTGGCACGGGCGTAATACTGACCACATTGCCCCAAAAATCATGTGTCGAAGGTATGTAAAAATGATGGCCACTAACATATGATGGCATAAATGTGCTGTGATTTGCAGCAAGTTGCGACCTTTATGCTTTTCGACCTAACACATCAGCCTTCTGCACAGCATTTTGGAGCATCAATTACTTCCCTCTTTTATCGCTACTCTCTTGGTCAAAATGGTTTGTCTGTTTTCAGGAAAACCCGCTAGAAGATAGAGTCTGATTGGCTGTTTCTGCTGGTCTTGGTGCAAATTATCAGTCACGAGTCTATGCCCAGTCGCTGGTTAACGTCTTGATCCCCCCCCCCCCCCCCCCCCGTGAACGCACTAACCAGTCTTCTTTGTGGCTTCAACGCAAATTAAATTAGCAAATCCAAAATCCTGACCCACGTTTAAAGAGCAGAATAAATCATTCTTGCCATCAACCCAGGTCGTCACCAACTTTACCTGTGTCCTCTCACACCTTTCTCGGTGGATTTTAGCAGGCGAGCCAATCTGGTTTTTTTTCTTCTTCACATGGCTGGACTTATGGATACACATTTCGAACTTTGGTGTTCAACATGGAGAGAGAGGCACCCACAACTTTGACAAACTGTACAATTAGAGTGCATCGCATTAAAAGAAAGAACCAGAATATAAAATAAAAAAAGTAAAGTACCCCCGTCACGCCAAGTGGCGGCGTATAGGGAATATGGTGTTAGTGACCATAAATTTTACAGACCTTCGGCACATGTTTTTTGGGGTAATGTGGTCGGTATTACGCCCGTGCCGCTTTACTTTCCCAGAAAAAAAATCCGGTAGCCATTTAAGGCTGGGTGAACCCGGAAGCCGTCGGTTGGGATCGAACCCTACCCCTTGTCCTTTGTAGTCCAGTTCACTAATCACTGAGCTATCGGCTCCCAACCACAATATAACACGAGGTTATATTTTGTAGCTAAAGAGCGCCACTAACCGTGTCAGTCTTTAACTGTTCTCAGTCCACGTCGAAAAAAAAATGATATCCTGCTTAAATGTTTAATCTTGAGCTATCGTGTTTTTTTTCCTTTTGGATCTAATCTGTTATCTGCTATTTCGTATCTTTCCAGATTTATTTCAAGTCAAGTGTGTGTGCATGCGTGTGTAAGTGCACAAGTAATTATTGTACTGTCATACTATCGAGAATAAATCATGGACTACAGTCATATTTCAAGATTATTGATCCAAGTAGAACAGTAATCAAGTTTATACAAAATCAAAATCCAATGAAATGAACAACACTGAACTAGTAAAGACACATAGTTTTGAATATAACCACATCGACGGTACTGTAAAAGACGATATAAATAACGCAATGGAAAAGGACACGCACATTGTTAACGGTAAGACTCCAACAAATGAAGCGAGTTATAACTCTGGAATTAATGTCCATGCTAAATCATTACGAGATAGTGATCTCAAATCAAACGCTCCTAGAGAACAATATACTGTTGTAGTTGATGAGAGAATGAGTACAAATTCAGATCCAATAAGCGTCGCAACTAAAAGTGGTATGAATGACACTGATGTCGTTTCTATAGACAAATACACCAGGAGCAGACCATCGCCAACAGGCAGCGATTCTGAGTATACAACCAATCAACAGCGAGCACCACCTTCACAGCAGTCTCCAGTAAAAAGTAATCTCTATATTTTGAAGCTGTCATTTTTTGCAGCCATTGGCGGCTTCCTCTTCGGCTATGATACCGGGGTTGTCTCCGGAGCGATGCTTTTGCTTAAAAAGGAATTTGATTTGTCGTCATCATGGCAAGAGCTCATTGTCAGTATTACCATAGGCGGCGCTTTTCTGTCGTCATTAGTTGGGGGCTTCCTAAACGACTCTTTCGGGAGGAAGGCAGTAACAATATTGGCAAGTTTAGTGTTCACTGTTGGAGCTGCAGTTCTGTGCGCGTCTCAGAATAAGGAAATGCTTCTCACAGGCAGGCTCATCATAGGAATAGGAATAGGTAAGTAGTCAATTTTCTCTTTTGTATTGGTAAAGTGTTAAGGGCGTCTACTCCAGGCTGCACGTTTTTAATGGTAATGTGTCATTTGTATTTATAATGTCGACGTTAGTGTTTTGTTCCTTTATTTCTTATTAAGATGTTTACCCAGTCTTGAATTATACATTTTATTTTCTGGGAAAGAAAAACGCCACTGATGTAGTACTGACCATAATATTACTAAAATGTGATAGTTCCAAAAATATAAATATTAATTTTACATTGATGCCATACTTTCTTTCTTTCTTTCTTTCTTTCTTTCTTTCTTTCTTTCTTTCTTTCACAATGCCACAATTAATCACAAGTGTTATTTAATGAAAATATAAGCCGATATAGATTATTGGAGGAGAGTGAGTAAACTTTATCGTAACAGACTTCACCATATTAAGGCGAGAAGGCCAGTGTACTTCTTCTATTCTAATAATACCTTTCCAAGTCAGCCCGCATTAAACTGGAAACTCGAGTTCATGTATTGCAGCTATTTAAGACAACAGAATTCATCGAAAATACACTATTGCAGATGTAGGCCTCGATGAAGAATATAAGAGTCACCTTCCTCAGCATAGTGAATCTGAACATCACCAGCATCTTGGTTGAAAGTGGTCAGTGACTAATATCTGACTTTTTGTTTCAGGATCAGTAAAGACAAGCACTGGCCTCCTCATCTCCGGATGGTGTGCCCTACAACGATAAAGTTTATTCATTTCCCTACAAAAATATATATTTTTCAAGATCCTGCTTGACCTTCCCGTAATTCCTGGCACCAGATAGGCTAAGCGAGTAGGGACGGAAGAGGAAAAGCAAACCGGTATGTCAAAAATGCCATGCTGAGGTCGGATGCGTCAGGTCGAAAGGCGCAGATATCGCTGCTAGAAGAAACATTGCATTTACGTACACTTATTATGTCCTATCAAGGAGCCGCGATAGCTCAGTGGTTAGTGAACTGGACTACAAAGGACAAGGGGTAGGGTTCGATCCCAACCGACGCTTCCGGGTTCACCCAGCCTTAAATGGCTACCGGATTTTTTTTCTGGGAAAGTAAAGCAACACGGGCGTAATACCGACCACATTACCCCAAAAATCATGTGCAGAAGGTCTGTAAAATATATGGTCAGTAACACCATATTTCCATATACGTCACTTGGCGTGACGAGGTTACTTTACTTTTTTTTTTTATTATGTCCTGTCATGAACGGACGATAATTGGAAGTAGTCGGTGAGTGAACGGAGAAGTAGAATAAGAAGAGGAAATGTAAGTTCAACCCATGGATAAGTCAGTACTTTAACACGTTATATCACCATCATCTCTGCCATCATAATGTACCTTGTACACCACGAAGTTTTACTGTAACAGGGAATAGATGAGGTGTGTGAAACGGGTGTGTAGCGGGGCAACAAGAGAAACAGAGTATTGATGAGAGTTGATTGAAACAGACGATATTAGTAGAGAAATAATAAACATCTAGGGGAGACAAGCAGAAGTGGTCAGGTGTGAGTGAGTGAACTGTTTTATAGAGAAATGCGAAATAAGCGTGAATGGGTGAGATGTTTTCAGGGGAAGTGGGGAGATGAGAATAGACGTAGATTTTAAAGTCAGTGTGCATTTGAGCCGGGTCCAGTGCGGACGTCTAGAGAAATCTAGTTAGCTTACCGCGGACTAGAAAGGAGTTGTAAATAGATGAAAGTTAAGACAGATATAGGGCGACAGCCAATTAGTTTAGTTATCCTATTTCCAGGAGTTGTGATTGTTAGTTACTAAATGTTGTGTTAGATATGGCAAGATAGAATAGGTGTGATTGTCACTGTTAAGGTTAGGGTTACCTTAGCGGCAATGAAACTGATTGTGAATCAGTGAAATTGACATAGAAGAACATTGTTGGAAACTTGTTAAGTGTCCAGCGCTCGCCGACTTTGAGGGAGTCGTAGAGCAAGATTTATGAAGAATATAGAATCAGTGGGATTGTCACTGTTAAGGTTAGGGTTACCTTAGTGGCAAAGAAACTGATTGTGCATCAATGAAAGTGACACAGTAGAACATTGTTGGAAACTTGTTAAGTGTCCAGCGCTCGCCGACTTTGAGAAAGTCGTGGAGCAAGACTTATGAAGAATCTAGAAGTGTGATTGTAGCTGTTAAGGTTAGCGTTACCTTCTCGGCATAGAAGCTGATTGCGAATCAGTGCAATCGACACGTTGTTGGATAATCTCGCTGACTTCGAGGAAGTCGTGGCGGGAAAGTTTAGGAAGCTTATGACGAAGCTTCTACCATGAAGAGAGACTTTTATCGATCGTGTAGATCGTACACATCATTGGGAAACTTCAAGTAAGGGTCCTCAGAGACTTGGGAGCTTATGACTAGCTTCTATGACACACTATTGAACTTGTTAGTCAAGTAGATTACATAGAGTTGGGAACTCGACAATAGAGTTCCACCGAGTTTGGGCTAAAGTAGCAGTCCATGAGAAGTGCACCTGAGGGTGGCACTAATGTTAGTTCAGGGAGGGAATTATCACTGTGAATATATGTACTGTTAATTTGTGAAATGTGTTTACATGATCCGGACATGTGCCTTGTCAAATAAAGATGTTTTGTGTGTAAAAAAAAAAAAAAAAAAAAAACAAAAAAACAAAAAAAACCAATGTAATAATGAACTTTTGCGAGTCCTCGAGAGAATGAGCTGCGCTGAGAGAGCTCTCCAGCGTGATGTAATAATGAAAACAGAGAGCCCAAACACTAATGCTTGATAATCAACTTCTTATGACCTTGATGATCAACTTGACTGATCAATGTCGTGACCGATGAAATGACGATTCATGAACGATCGACTGACCTCTCGTCCCCTTGAGATTGAGATCACTCCTCTTCACCACGAGCCCGAGTACCAAAGGTGCTTTAGCACGATGAGCGAGGGCTCGTGATGCTGCTTATGGCCGGATTGCTGAATGACGAGTTCCTCGCCACTCTGATGATCTGCCCCGTTCTCAAGCTGCCATGCCAGTCTTTTGGACCGCCATGATTGATGCCTCGTACTTCACGTCATTCTGTTGCGACTCTCCTTGGACCGTTATGATCTATAGTGTAGTACTTCACGTTGTAACTTATCAATTCGCCCGCGATTTCTCCCAGCTCGTTCACTCGCTAGATGGTTGTAACACTGAAGATGTTTTAATGACTCAACTCAAGTCCTGACTACACACAAAACATCTTTATTTGACAAGGCACATGTCCGGATCATGTAAACACATTTCACAAATTAACAGTACATATATTCACAGTCGCCTGTGCGCTGCCGGGGCCCGAAAGGGAAGTAAAGAATAGCGGCGCTGTACCCTACCAGGCATGTTCGTAAGAGGCGAGAAAGGAGGGTTAGGCATGGGACTGGCTATCCCATACTGTAAAAAAATAAGCCGAAAAAACTTCACAAACATGAACAAGAGAAGGGCTCTCTGTCAAAGAGATGTATGACGCAATCCGGAGAAAGCCATAGGGAGTCCGGGTTGCCGACTCACCCTTTGTCTACCAGGAAATCATCCAGAATTGGCACCTGGAATGTTCGTACCCTTAACGAACAGGGAAAAGCGGCACAAGTGGCAGCAGAGATGACCAACTACAAGATAGATATTCTGGGAATGTGTGAAACAAGATGGCTGGGAGCGGAGAGAATAAAATTGAATACAGGGGAGATGATTTTATCATCAGGACACCAGGAACCAGGAGCACAACATAGCGAAGGGGTAGCTATAATGCTATCAAAGAATGCACAGAAGACACTAATAGAATGGGAGGCAGTGGGACCAAGACTGGTGAGAGCAACATTTAGAACAACCAAAAACAAAATAAAATTACACATTATACAATGCTATGCACCAACCAACGATAAAGATGACTCAGTTAAAGATGATTTTTATAAACAGCTACAATGCCAGATGGATGCAAGACGAGCCAAGGATATTATAATCTTGATGGGAGACCTAAATGCTAAGGTAGGATCAGACAACAGAGGCTTCGAAGAGATTATGGGAAAACATGGACTTGGAGATATAAACGAGAATGGAGAGATATTTGTGAATTTCTGCGCCCTTAATCAAATGAGCCTAGGAGGAACAATATTCCAACATAAAAGAATACACAAAGCTACATGGATGTCACCAGATCATAGAACGGAAAACCAAATTGATCACATATGTATTAATAATAAGTTTAAGTCATCCTTACAGGATGTAAAAGTATATAGAGGGGCAGATATAGCTTCTGATCATCATCTTCTGTTAGCCAAACTTAAAATTAAATTAAAAAGGTATACTACAACGAATAAGGGCAGAAAGTATTTCAATGTAGGGTTTCTTAAAGAACAAGGAATTAAAGATAAATTCGCAGTCACAATATCAAACAAATACCAAGTCCTCCAACAACTAGAAAATACAATAAATATAGAAGATCATTGGAAACAGGTAAAAAATATATGGAAAGAGACATGCGAAGAAACACTGGGGAAAAGAGAACGCCAGAATAAGGCATGGATGACAGCAGAGACCCTGGATAAAATTAAAGAAAGAAAGAACAAGAAAGCAGACATAAATAAAAGCAAAACAAGAAGTAATAAAGCCAAGACACAGGAAGCTTACACAGAGGTGAACAAAGAAGTGAGAAGATGCATTAAAAGGGATAAGAGGAAATATATAGATGAATTAGCTAAAGAGGCAGAAGAAGCAGCAAATAAAGGGAATATGAAAGAACTGTACAACAGCACAAAGAAATTAGGTGGAAAATACAAACAGATCAACACCTTTATCAAAGATAAGAAAGGAAATCTGCTTAGTAATATAAGGGAACAAATGGAGAGATGGAAGGAGCACTTTGAAGAACTTTTGAACAGACCCGGCTCAAATAATCCTCCAGATATACTACCAGCAGAAGAAGAATTACACGTTAACTGCGGAAAACCAAGCAAAGAAGAAATAATGAAAGCCATCAAACTATTAAAAGATGGTAAAGCCACAGGACCAGATGAAATTCCTTCGGAAGCCATCAAAGCAGATATTATCACCTCTACCAAGATGTTACATAATCTATTGGATAAAATTTGGGAGAGGGAAGAAATACCTAAAGACTGGAGAGAAGGTTATATGATCAAACTACCAAAGAAAGGAAGTTTACAGGAGTGCACAAATTATAGGGGAATTATGCTACTATCAGTGCCAGGAAAAATATTAGGCAGAATCATTCTGGAGAGACTAAAAGAGGCTATAGAGAAACACTTGAGAGATGAACAAGCAGGTTTTAGGAAGAACAGATCATGTGCTGATCAAATAACTACTCTACGTATAATAGTTGAACAAAGTTTAGAACTAAAATCCCCACTTTATATTGGATTCATAGATTACGAAAAGGCATTTGATAGTTTAGACAGAAGAATGCTTTGGAAGTTGCTGAGTCATTATGGAATCCCCATAAAGTTTATTAACCTGATAAAAACAATGTATGAAGGAACAAAATGTAGTGTGGTGCATGAAGGACAGCTTACAGAAGCATTTGAAATAAGAACAGGAGTAAGGCAAGGATGCCTTCTGTCTCCATTTCTCTTTCTACTGGCCATAGATTGGATTATGAAAATAACTCAAAACAACAGAAATGGGATCCAGTGGTCACTGACCAAACAACTTGATGATTTAGACTTTGCTGATGACATAGCTCTCCTATCACACAGCCACCAACAGATGCAAGATAAAATGAGTATATTAGATGAGAGATCACAACAGCTAGGACTAAAGATTAATAGAGATAAGACCAACATTATGAGAATTAATGCAGTTGGCAATAACCAAATAAAACTAGGAGAAATACCTCTACTAGACGTACAATCTTATATATATCTGGGCAGTAATATAGATAAAGAGGGAGGAACAGAAAACGATACCAAAATAAGGATATCAAAAGCAAGAGGAGCTTTCATTGCACTGGGAAACATATGGAAATCCAAAGAAATTAGGCTAAATACAAAAATACAAATTTTCAACTCCAATGTTAAGTCGGTTCTATTATATGGCTGTGAAACATGGAGAATAACAAAATTGACAATCACGAAGGTACAGACTTTCATTAATGGATGCTTGCGCAGAATAAAGGGATGGAAATGGCAGGACAAAGTCACTAACGTGGAATTATGGAAATGTACTGGTCAAATACCAGTGGATAAAGAAATACAGCGAAGACGATGGCGATGGATAGGACACACACTACGGAAACCAACTGAGAGTATTACACAACAGGCCCTTTTTTGGAATCCCCAGGGGAAAAGACAAAGAGGAAGACCAAGGAATTCTTGGAGAAGACAGATTGAAGCAGAGATGAAGATGATGGGGAAGACATGGAATGATCTTAAAAGAATTGCAAAAAACAGAACGACTTGGAAAGTGTTTGTTGAAGACCTATGCTCCACTGGGAGCTAAAAAGGTAGAAGAAAGATATTCACAGTGATAATTCCCTCCCTGAACTAACATTAGTGCCACCCTCAGGTGCACTTCTCATGGACTGCTACTTTAGCCCAAACTCGGTGGAACTCTATTGTCGAGTTCCCAACTCTATGTAATCTACTTGACTAACAAGTTCAATAGTGTGTCATAGAAGCTAGTCATAAGCTCCCAAGTCTCTGAGGACCCTTACTTGAAGTTTCCCAATGATGTGGACGATCTACACGATCGATAAAAGTCTCTCTTCATGGTAGAAGCTTCGTCATAAGCTTCCTAAACTTTCCCGCCACGACTTCCTCGAAGTCAGCGAGATTATCCAACAACGTGTCGATTGCACTGATTCGCAATCAGCTTCTATGCCGAGAAGGTAACGCTAACCTTAACAGCTACAATCACACTTCTAGATTCTTCATAAGTCTTGCTCCACGACTTTCTCAAAGTCGGCGAGCGCTGGACACTTAACAAGTTTCCAACAATGTTCTACTGTGTCACTTTCATTGATGCACAATCAGTTTCTTTGCCACTAAGGTAACCCTAACCTTAACAGTGACAATCCCACTGATTCTATATTCTTCATAAATCTTGCTCTACGACTCCCTCAAAGTCGGCGAGCGCTGGACACTTAACAAGTTTCCAACAATGTTCTTCTATGTCAATTTCACTGATTCACAATCAGTTTCATTGCCGCTAAGGTAACCCTAACCTTAACAGTGACAATCACACCTATTCTATCTTGCCATATCTAACACAACATTTAGTAACTAACAATCACAACTCCTGGAAATAGGATAACTAAACTAATTGGCTGTCGCCCTATATCTGTCTTAACTTTCATCTATTTACAACTCCTTTCTAGTCCGCGGTAAGCTAACTAGATTTCTCTAGACGTCCGCACTGGACCCGGCTCAAATGCACACTGACTTTAAAATCTACGTCTATTCTCATCTCCCCACTTCCCCTGAAAACATCTCACCCATTCACGCTTATTTCGCATTTCTCTATAAAACAGTTCACTCACTCACACCTGACCACTTCTGCTTGTCTCCCCTAGATGTTTATTATTTCTCTACTAATATCGTCTGTTTCAATCAACTCTCATCAATACTCTGTTTCTCTTGTTGCCCCGCTACACACCCGTTTCACACACCTCATCTATTCCCTGTTACATTACTACCATGAACCGTCATTCTACTCTGTCCTTTATTTAGATGAAACACATTCTATGGTTAATTTTCCAGTCCGCCTAATTGTTATTATCAGTCCACATCATGCTATAATCAGTTCATTTCATGCTATTATCAGTCCAACTCATTATATTATCAGTCCAACTCATTATATTATCAGTCCAACTCATTATATTATCAGTCCAACTCATTATATTATCAGTCCAACTCATTATATTATCAGTCCAATTCAGGATATTATTAGTCCACCTCATGATATTATCAGTCCACCTCATAACATTATTTGTCACCTCATTATATTATCAGTCAAACTCATGATAATATCAGTCCAACTCATGATATTATCAGTCCACCTCATAATATTATCAGTTTACCTCATGATATTATATGTAAATCTCATGATATTATCAGTCCACCTCATAATATTATCATTTCACCTCATGATATTATATGTAAATCTTATGATATTATCAGTCCAACTCATGATATTACCAGTCCATCTGATGATCAGTCCAAATCATGATATCATCCGTCCACCTAATAACATTATGTCACCTCATTATATTATCAGTCTACTTCATGATATTATCAGCCAAACTCATACTAATATCAGTCCAACTCATTATATTATCAGTCCACCTCATTATATTATCAGTTCACCTCATGATATTATATGTTCACCTCCTGATATTATCAGTCCACTTCATGATACTATCAGTCCAACTCATTATATTATCAGTCCACCTCATTATTTCATAAGTTCACTTCATATTATCAGTTCACCTCATGATATTATATGTCCACCTCCTGATATTATCAGTCCAACTCATTATATTATCAGTTCACTTCATATTATCAGTTCACCTCATTATTTTATCAGTTCACTTCATATTATCAGTTCACCTCCTTATATTATCAGTTCACCTCATGATATTATATGTCCACCTCCTGATATTATCAGTCCAACTCATTATATTATCAGTCCACCTCATTATTTCATAAGTTCACTTCATATTATAAGTTCACCTCCTTATATTATCAGTCCACTTAATCTTTGACTTCATTCGCTTATTTTTCCTTGTTCTATATTTCTACGATGACTTCTAGTATGTCTCTTAATATATCCAAAGTATCTAAAATGCATTGCTGGGATCGTGATCAATGATTCTTTATCCATGTTATGGTTTTATTTTAACTGCCCCTAGGATTCGCATCTATGACAGTGCCAGTCTACATTGCCGAGAGTGCTCCTCTACACCTTCGTGGTCGACTGGTGACCATCAACAACATGTTCGTCACTGGTGGTCAGTTTGTGGCTAGCCTTGTTGATGGGGCGTTTAGCTACATGAAGCCGAACGGATGGAGGTAGGTACAAGTTTCAATAGAAGAATTAATTGTAGTTTCATTTATAACAATGACATATACTAGTTTAATGATGACAAATGTCGACAATATATCATTTTTAAAGCCCATTTAGTATATTAATTCAGAGGTTGTGAGAATTTTTTTCTAGAAGCCGAGGGATAACTAACTACAACATAAAATTTAAGTAAAGGGCCCTGTCACGCCAAGTGGCGTGTAGGGAATATGGTGTTAGTGACCATAATTTTGATAGACTTTCGGCACACGATTTTTAGAGTAATGTGGTCAACTATCACATAGTCACATAGAGACACTGTTAAATCATGAACGTCATGGCATAAAGTGAATAAGGAAGTTCTTCTATTCCTACTTTTTAAAAATCATCTGTTCTTCCTTTTGCACCCATTGGGGTGTCTAGGGAGAAACAAAGTTCCTGTTCTCGCCATTTTGACGGCTGCAGTCATTGTCAGTTGATGTTCTTGCTGCATTTCTTTGATGCTTTCTGTCCATCCTACTTTTGGTCTACCTCTTGCTTTTCTTCCTTCTCCTCTTTTAATATATGCTTTGTATGATAAGGAATCGCATGACATTCTTTCTAGATGGGCAAACCATTGTATTTGTTGTTTCTGCATGCATACGATTGGTTCAATGCCCACTCATTCTCTGACATTGTTTCTAATTTTGTCTTTTCAGTCACTTCAAACGCTTTCCTAAGACATCTCACTCACAACTAAAAAAGAAAAAATGTAATGAAATTATTGTTTACAGAGTCGGTCAGGAACGTTTTTAAACAGTTGACAATTTGTGAATTCTGTTTATATGAGTTCTGAACAGGTGTTGACTTCGAGTTGTTGGATTTTCAGTTCAATGTGCGGAATCTCACTCTGTTAATTGCAGCGTCTATTTCAGCGACTAATTTATTGATTAGCCCGAAGCACTCCATTCACTGAAGTGGTGCAAACAGCTTTGATCATGAGAATAATCAGACAAATAAAATGACCAACAAAAATGTTTGCAACTCTTTAAAAACAATTCGCGACCTATGACCCACCGATATCTAAATATTTAGTATAGTAATGCTATTCTTTTATTCAAATTAAAACTCTTCCGGCTTGTCTGCATGGTCACTTAAATTCCTTTGAAGCTTTTGAGGAGTTGACGTGATTATTTATTTGTTCACGATCTTTCTCAATTCTTCCAATTTGTGTAGCAGTTAATTTCTGGTTTCTTTGTCTAGTCAATGATGTTCTTTCTTTCTAACATTCATCCCGTGACTACTAAAGTGACGGAAACACCTCTTCGTCATCAGTCCTTACAAATATTTTAGTGGGCGTATGTGCGCTCTTTTGTGGTCTATTTGCACCTTTCGGCCAAACACATCCTACTTCAGCATGTCATCTTTGAGTAGGGTCAAGGCAAAGAAATTCGCATGCATTTGTAAATTCATCAAAATGCGAAGCTGCAGTGAAGCACTAGCAGTGTAGCATTAGATTTTGTGCACGCACATGTGCCCCGTGCGCACTTCCGTCTTTCAGAAGAATTATTCTTCTTAGATCTTACCGGGAAATTTTATTAACATTTTATTCTCCTTTACTTTTCATTTCTCTTTCTGGTTCGATTTTTAAAATTATTACTATTATTTAAAAACAAATTTTAAATACGTATGTGTACGTATGCTGTATGTTTGTTCATGTTGAAGGCATCTGTGCCGAAAAGTCGTTTTTATTTGTGGTGTTCACTTGTTACGAGAAGCTTTAACCATACCATTTTGTCCTAGATATATTTTTCATTTATCCGCATCTTTGAGTACTGGGTTGCTTTACTTTTTTAATCCCTACTCGCTTGGCTGGACTAGACTAGATCGTTTGTTACTAGACGCATAGAGGTAGAATAGGGACTAAATGGTTCTGGTTCACCCATCTTGGTGCAAACCATCAGCTATGAGTCGCTGGCAGCTTCCATCCCTGTTGCTGTCAAGCGACTTACCCTCTAGTTATTGGCACCACCAATTCATGTTCTACTTTATCTAAAATCTAAGATTGCACTGAATATAGCAGACTGAGGAAAATCCATTGTCCCATAGATACAACACTACAGACAAAACTATATAGGCCACTGCAAGAATTACAAAAGACAGTAACATTTATACAGGAAACGACATGGTTGATATAGATAATATTTCAGGCGAGCAAAAGATAGATAGATCTAATATCTAAAACTTTAACCTTTCATAGATCTATATCGAATGGTTTTGGCCAAGTCATTCAATCTTGTGACGTGTCCGTATTTGATAATTGTTTGTATCAATGTAAGAAGCTTTTAGTTATTGAACTTTCTCGATTATAATTTTGTCTGTGTATGAGATAGTTAGAATTTAACGAGAACGCATCATTTTTACAGTTTCTACTAATTCTGAAAATAGGGTCTAAGTTTCGCATAAGAATATTGATTATCTATCTGTTGACCTTTCGAGCCGTAGCCGGCCCATAGGGCAGAGATCAAGATACTCCTTCTCTTATCTAAATTTTTGTTCCAGCAGTTTTCAATTCAGAAAATCGTTTTTAAGATAGCGGCTTGTTAAACCTCTGATCAACGGTTCTATACCAAGCCGGAGAAAAATAATTTCTCCTTCTTAGATACAACCGGAAATATTGATAATACCAGTCTGTAAAGAGGTCTAATATTATATTTTATGTTAATTGACTTGTCTTGCTGTTTGTTTTTCATTCTTGTTAATGCAATTGTTGACTGCGCTATTCTAGTATTCATTTCGGTTTTGGAGTCTTATAATGTATGTTGATCATGGGTTCAAGGTATTTTTAAAATTGTTGTGCAGTTTTTAAAGGATGTCATTGTCTCATGATTTATGTCGTATTTTGTGGCGTGTTGTTAGATATTATTTTTATCGTAATTTGTGACGTGTTGTTAGATATTATTTTTGTCGTAATTTGTGATGTGTTGTTAGATATTATTTTTGTCGTATTTTGTGGCGTGTTGTTAGATATTATTTTTGTCGTAATTTGTGACGTGTTGTTAGATATATTATTTTTGTCGTATTTTGTGGCGTGTTGTTAGATATTATTTTTGTCGTATTTTGTGACGTGTTGTTAGATATTATTTTTGTCGTAATTTGTGACGTGTTGTTAGATATTATTTTTGTCGTAATTTGTGACGTGTTGTTAAATATTATTTTTGTCGTAATTTGTGACGTGTTGTTAGATATTATTTTTGTCGTAATTTGTGACGTGTTGTTAGATATTATTTTTGTCGTAATTTGTGACGTGTTGTTAGATATTATTTTTGTCGTAATTTGTGACGTGTTGTTAGATATTATTTTTGTCGTAATTTGTGGCGTGTTGTTAGATATATTATTGATGCCGTATTTTGTGACGTGTTGTTAGATATTATTTTTGTCGTAATTTGTGACGTGTTGTTAGATATATTATTTTTGTCGTATTTTGTGGCGTGTTGTTAGATATTATTTTTGTCGTAATTTGTGACGTGTTGTTAGATATATTATTTTTGTCGTAATTTGTGACGTGTTGTTAGATATATTATTTTTGTCGTATTTTGTGACTTGTTGTTAGATATATTATTTTTGTCGTAATTTGTGACGTGTTGTTAGATATATTATTTTTGTCGTATTTTGTGGCGTGTTGTTAGATATTATTTTTGTCGTAATTTGTGACGTGTTGTTAGATATTACTTTTGTCGTAATTTGTGCCGTGTTGTTAAATATTATTTTTGTCGTAATTTGTGACGTGTTGTTAAATATTATTTTTGTCGTAATTTGTGACGTGTTGTTAGACATTATTTTTGTCGTAATTTGTGACGTGTTGTTAGACATTATTTTTGTCGTAATTTGTGATGTGTTGTTAGATATATTATTTTTGTCGTAATTTGTGACGTGTTGTTAGATATTATTTTTGTCGTAATTTGTAACGTGTTGTTAGATATTATTTTTGTCGTAATTTGTGACGTGTTGTTAAACATTATTTTTATCGTAATTTGTGACGTGCTATTAGATATATTATTTTTGTCGTAATTTGTGATGTGTTGTTAGATATTATTTTTGCCGTATTTTGAGGCGTGTTGTTAGATACAATTTTTGCCGTATTTCATTGGGTGTTGTTAGATATTATTTTTGTCGTAATTTGTGGCGTGTTGTTAGATATATTATTGATGCCGTATTTTGTGACGTGTTGTTAGATATTATTTTTGTCGTAATTTGTGACGTGTTGTTAGATATATTATTTTTGTCGTAATTTGTGATGTGTTGTTAGATATTATTTTTGCCGTATTTTGACGCTTGTTGTTAGATACAATTTTTGCCGTATTTCATTGTGGTGTTGTTAGATATTATTTTTACCGTATTTCATTGGGTGTTGTTAGATATTATTTTTGCCGTATTTCGTTGCGGTGTTAGATTTTATTTTGCATATTTAGTGGCGATGTTGCTAAGCGTTATTTTTGTTGTTTACACATTGATCTCCGTGTAATTTTCCACGGAGACTTGATCTATTAAAAAAAAAAAACTTTAATCTAGGTTTTTCTTTATTTTCTGTTAATCTATCATCATCCTGTGCCATCTTCGCATAGAAGATTTTCATCGAAGGCTACCATGAAGTCCATCACACTATATTGTCTTGATGACGTCACAGTGCATTTCCCTGTTGATCTCTTGATAAGTTCACTTTAGTCTTTGTCTATCTCTGTCTCGTTCACCCAGTATTTTTCCCTCAAAAATTACGCCATTGTTTCTTTATGTGTCCATGAAATTCACTTGTCGTGTTAGAATTATGTTAAATAATTCCTTCATTATCTTTAGCTTTTCAAAACTTCATTATTCATTTTTTTTTCATTTCCACCCAATTCTTTTTATTCTTCTATAAATAAAAATTTCAGTGGCTTCAATTTTCTTTTCTGTTGTCTTGTTTAGCGCCCCTCTCTCTGCACCATATATGAATACTATATAGATAGAACAATTTAATATTCAACATTCTAGTCCTTATCTATTTGATTTGATTTGATTATATATTTCACATTGTTAATAATGTTTTTTTTTTTTAAATCATTTCCATTCCTTTATTTGTTTCTGTCTTGCATTTTCCGCCACTCATTATGATTTGTCCAAGATCATTATATCTTTTTCACTTGCTTCTATATTGACTTTGTATGCTTTTTTGTGCACTCTTTGTTTATTATCTGGTTTTTATACTTCCGATTTTTATAAATTTATATATTGCCAATTCAATATTTTTATTGTTTTTTTTTTGGTTTTACCTAACCGTTACACTTTTTTTTTTAATAACCCTTAGCAGTCGGCATACAGCGTCATCGGCACATCTCAAGTTGTTACAATTATATTCCCATTTTATAGTTTAAGCGTGGCATTTATGTAATATCTTTAAAGATATTCATGCAAAAACAATCCATTTTTATCTTCTGGAAAATAGAGGTTCAAAATACATTGTGACTATGATCACTGTATGATATTCACGAGCACTACCAAATAAAAGACGAACACTATACTATAAATGCACATAGAGATTAACTTAATATTTCCAAATGTTTAGAAATCTGTTGAATTCTTCCCTTGCTTTCATAATTTCATCATTCTAATTGATTTTTTTTTTTGGTCACGGGACTCCAACATAATATTCACGTCCCTGCAGCCCACTCCGCTCCTGTTTCAATATATACCCTCACACAATGTTTAATGCGTTTCAGATTTATGCTCGGATTAGCAGGAGTACCTTCCTTAATTCAGTTCGTAGGGTTCATGTTTTTGCCAGAGTCCAAGATGGCTAATGAAGAAAGGACAAGATAAACATGCCAGAGATGTTTTGGTAAAGATAAGGGACACAACTGATGTCGACGACGAGATGAACGAAATGAAAAAGGAGTTCGAAATGGAGAACTGTAATGTAAACAGAGGTAAGCATTCAATAATACTATCCCCGTTTAGAGGTCATAATATAATTAACCTCAGCTGTGCTGATGATATAGTCTTAACCGCTAAGAATGAAAGTGAAGTACAAGAAATGTTGGACATTATAGTGAAGGAAAGCACAAATCTAGGACTCAGCCTCAATAGCAAAAAGACAGAAGTAATGGCAGTAACAATGTAAAAGACACGAATCTCCGCAACGCACAATAAAGACAAGTAGAGCAATATTAAAAACAGGTAACTGAATTTAAATATATGGAAACAACGTTAACCTCATATGGCAGGTGTACAACAGAGGTGAGATACAAAATAGCTCAGGCAAAAGTAGCTTTCCAAAAAATGAGGATAATACTGTCCAATCAATTTTTGACATTAGAAACAAGAAAAAGAGTTCTTAAATTTTATGTAGAGCCAGTCTTAACATATAGATGTGAATCATGGACAATAGGACAACAGACAAGAAAATCACTGCAGGCTGTAAAAATATGGTTTTACAGAAGTATGTTGAGAATACCATGGACAGCTAAGAAGAGTAATGAAAACGTTCTGAAAAAGGTCAATGCAAAGAGAGAGCCAACTTCCAATATTAGGAAGAAACAATCATCATTTGTTGGCCATGTAGTGAGAAGAGAACAGCTGGAATATATTGTAACGACTGGGAAAATTGAGGGACGAAGATATGGGGTGGGGGGGAGAGAAAGGGGGGGATGGGGGCAACGAAGAGAAAAGACACCAGACAGCTTAAGAAAATGGCTTGGCAGAAGGTCAACAATAGAAATGAAAAATAGCCGTCAAGATCGGAAGTTGTGAAGAGACATGATCACCTACGCCAGCAGTCATGGTACTTGATGATGATGATGATCCCCGTTTACACTTCTTTGTTTTATGTTAAACTATTGTTTTTTTTTTGTTTCATCAAAACCTTCTGTCCTCATGTCCCATTATTTAAAATGATTTCGTTAACCACGTTTTATCAATAAAAAATTTGTATTTCAAGTTTTAATCGCACTAGGGACTAGATGAATTACAGGTAAGACGCTGTACTCTGGCAGGAAGGTGCCGGGTTCGAAACCCGCCACAGGCGAGCTGAGAATTTCTCACTTTGAATTCTTTGTGACTTTAACCTTCCCTGGTCTCTGAGTAGTGAGATCCTATATCTGGCTTCTCTGAAAATGGAAAACGTCGAAAAACAGGTAGCTACGAGTGCACTCGCGCACACTAAAGAAGACTTGGCAGTTAAAAGCCAAAAAGAGTAATCCAAAACTCTCCAGGGTCCGGGAAAAATTGTTTAGCAAATCAACTATAGACGGATGAAGTCAGGTCCAAAGGCGGAGATATTCACTTAAGTGAAATCTAAGAAGTGCCGGATTTAAAAGTAACAGTCCCCTGTCTATCTTAAGTGGGCATGTCTTGAAACCAGCGTTTATTTCAGAAAAAAAATTTCCATGGGACGGAGGAGGTGGAGAAAACATTTAAAGGAAAGATAATTTAGTCTTAAATAATATATCTCACTTGCCTGTCGTTTCTGTCTCTTGTTTAGGCCCTCATTTAAAGCAGACGTACTCTCCTCTGTTGTTTGTTTTTTTTTCTTTAAATGGCATAGCGATCCAGACATTTACATAAGAATTCTTCACTTGGAATTTCTTCTCCTTCAATAGAAATCCTCATGCAGTGATCCAGTGAACTCTCTCCTAGTTGGTTCCTTAGTGGAATCATCATTATATTCATAGTTCAACAAGAACATATGAACATAACTCAAAACAACAGAAATGGAATCCAGTGGTCACTGACCAAACAACTTGATGATTTAGGCTTTGCTGATGACATAGCTCTCCTATCACACAGCCATCAACAGATGCAGGATAAAATGAGCATACTTGATGAGAGATCACAACAGCTAGGACTGAAGATTAATAGAGATAAGACCAACATTATGAGAATTAATACAGTTTGAAATAACCAAATAAAACTAGGAGAAATGCCTCTATTAGATGTACAATCTTACATATATCTGGGCAGTAATATAGATAAAGAGGGAGGAACAGAAAATGATACCAAAATAAGGATATCAAAAGCAAGAGGAGCTTTCATTGCACCGGGAAACATGGAAATCCAAAGAAATTAGGTTAAATACAAAAATAAAAATTTTAAACTCAAATGTTAAGGCGGTCCTATTTTATGGCTGTGAAACATGGAGAACAACAAAATTGACAATCACGAAGATACAGACTTTCATTAATGGATGCTTACGTAGAATAAAAGGATGAAATGGCAGGACAAAATCACTAACATAGAATTATGGAAATGTGCCGGTCAAATACCAGTGGATAAAGAGATACAGCAAAGCCAATGGAGCTGGATAGGACACACACTACGGAAGCCAACTGAGAGTATTACACAACAGGCCCTTTTTTAGAATCCCCAGGGGAAAAGACAAAGAGGAAGACCAAGGAATTCGTGGAGAAGACAGATAGAAGCAGAGATGAAGATGATGGGGTAGACATGGAATGATCTTAAAAGAATGGCAAAAAACATAACGACTTGGAAAGTGTTTGTTGAAGACCTATGCTCCACTGGGAGCTAAAAAGGTAGAAGAAGAAAAGAGCTTTCAATTTCGGCTGTTGATGTTGGTAAAGTCAAAATTTTTACACTAATATTTTTCAGTTCGTCATAACCAATTGAAGATTGAAGCATATATTTGAATGGTGATACATTGTTGTTCACATTTGAGGCCACATATTTAAAAGACTTCAGATCTGCTTGCAAATGATCTTGATCTATGTCATGCAAATACTGACACAGAGAGTTAACATCTGACTCTTTTATCTGCTGAATGTGATGACATTATTCAAAGAATGAACATTCTGAAATTAATTAACAGGTTTGCTTATTAAACGTTTTGTCCATTTAAGATATTACGGTATCTGTGAATTTAGCAAAAGTCTGCAAACAAGTTTTGTCATCAGAGACTTCTGTTATTATTTGTCCAATGTGTAACACTTTTTCTTTCAATTCTTTATATTTTGCTTTAAAATCACTATGTTTGTGTTTTTATGCTTTTTGTACTTCCGAAGATATTGATTTTTAGTGTAAAGATGTGGTTGAAATTAGCTTTGGTAGAATTGCCAACTGACATTCCTGCTTCTGCGAGCATTTGCTTCAATTAGAAACAGTTCTCGGTATCCCCACCACCAGGAAAAGTGTGAACATCAAAGTCGATTTTTCCAGTTCAAGAAGTAATCCTCCAGCCAACGAAGCTACATCTGTCCCATCATTATGTCAATGCTCACAAGTCATCATGATTGAGCCATAACATTTCTTAATGTTGTGAATGATGTTATCATGATTGAGCTAGTGCACATATGTAGCCTCTGAAATTATCAGCATAGAATCTGCTCACATTTTTAAATATCACGGTGAATTGTTTCTCGTTTTGTAGATTCTTGGAACAGCTTCCATATGTCTCTGACTACATAAAGACCTTTTCACGTAGGAGAACTGATCTCTTGCACTTGTCAATATAAGTGACAATACATGAGCCCTACAATGTATATAGGGAATAGTCCTCCTGATTTATCTCACATCCTTTTGTGAACCCGGAGATTCTGCCTAAACAAATTAGAACCTCCATCAAATTCACAAGCAATCAGATTATCAAATGACATTCCTCGTTTATCTATCTCACTATCACTGCAGTTTGTGATAGTTTCAGGTTTTGTATTTTGAAGTTGAATCATCAATTTTTGGCTATGTAATGAGAAGAGAACAGCTGGAATATATTGTAACAACTTGGAAAATTGAGGGACGAAGAGATAGAGGGAAGCAAAGAGAAAAGATACTAGACAGCTTAAGAGAATGGCTTGGCAGAAGGTCAACAACAGAAATGATAAATAACTGTCGTGATCGAAAGTTGTGGAGAGACATGATCACCTACGCCAGCAGGCTTGGTACTTGATGATGATGATTAATAAAGACACCTTTGATTTTTTGAAGTGTGTTTACGTCATTCAGATAGTATCTGGAACAATCATGACAAAAAATCACCAACTCAATCTTTATCTTTAACAAGCCACTTGTATTAATCTGTCCAAGAAGTAATAAAATTATACACAGATTTATAGCTGGCTTCTCTAGGAGTAGATCCAGATGAATTAGCTTTTGGTATGGGCACTGGATCGTGAGAAAATGTTGCTATGGTAGTAGTCTGAATATGGTGACTGTCAGCATCTTTAGTGGCTTTTACACAGAATTTATGTGCCAGGACGCGGAGTCAACAGTGTAAATATTAGGCTTCAACTTTTACAGTCAACAGTGTAAATATCAGGCTTCAACTTTTACAGTCAACAGTGCAGATGTCAGGGTTCAACTTTTACGTCAACGGCATAAATATCAGGCTTCAACTTTACAGTCAACAGTGCAGATGTCAGGGTTTAACTTTTACGTCAACGGCATAAATATCAAGCTTCAACTTTTACAGTCAACAGTGTAAATATCAGGCTTCAACTTTTGCAGGCAACTGTAGATATCAGGCTTCAACTTTTACAGTCAACAGTGTAGATATCAGGCTTCAACTTTTACAGTCAACAGTGTAGATATCAGGCTTCAACTTTTACAGTCAACAGTGTAGATATCAGGCTTCAACTTTTACAGTCAACAGTGTAGATGTCAGGCTTCAACTTTTACAGTCAACAGTGTAAATATCAGGCTTCAACTTTTACAGTCAACAGTGTAGATATCAGGCTTCAACTTTTACAGTCAACAGTGTAGATGTCAAGCTTCAACTTTTACAGTCAACAGTGTAAATATCAGGCTTCAACTTTACAGTCAACAGTGTAGATATCAGGCTTCAACTTTTACAGTCAACAGTGTAAATATCAGTCTTCAACTTTTGCAGTCAACAGTGTAGATATCAGGCTTCAACTTTTACAGTCAACAGTGTAGATGTCAGGCTTCAACTTTTACAGTCAACAGTGTAGATGTCAGGCTTCAACTTTTACAGTCAACAGTGTAAATATCAGGCTTCAACTTTTACAGTCAACAGTGTAGATATCAGGCTTCAACTTTTACAGTCAACAGTGTAAATATCAGGCTTCAACTTTTACAGTCAACAGTGTAGATATCAGGCTTCAACTTTTACAGTCAACAGTGTAAATATCAGTCTTCAACTTTTGCAGTCAACAGTGTAGATATCAGGCTTCAACTTTTACAGTCAACAGTGTAAATATCAGTCTTCAACTTTTGCAGTCAACAGTGCAGATATCAGTCTTCAACTTTTGCAGTCAACAGTGTAGATATCAGGCTTCAACTTTTACAGTCAACAGTGAAAATATCAGTCTTCAACTTTTACAGTCAACAGTGTAGATGTCAGGCTTCAACTTTTACAGTCAACAGTGTAGATGTCAGGCTTCAACTTTTACAGTCAACAGTGTAGATGTCAGGCTTCAACTTTTACAGTCAACAGTGTAGATGTCAGGCTTCAACTTTTACAGTCAACAGTGTAGATGTCAGGCTTCAACTTTTACAGTCAACAGTGTAGATGTCAGGCTTCAACTTTTACAGTCAACAGTGTAGATTTCAGGCTTCAACTTTTGCAGTCAACAGTGTAGATGTCAGGCTTCAACCTTTACAGTCAACAGTGTAGATGTCAGGCTTCAACTTTAACAGTCAACAGTGCAGATACCAGGCTCCAACTTTTACAGTCAACAGTATAAGTATCAGGCTTTAACTTTTACACTCAACAGTGTAAATATCAGGCTTCAACCTTTACAGTCAACAGTGTATCAGGCTTCAACTTTTACGGCCAACAGTGTAAATATCAGTCTTCAACTTTTACAGTCAACAGTGTAAATATCAGGCTTCAACTTTTACAGTGAACAGTGTATCAGGCTTCAACTTTTACGTCCAACAGTGTAAATATCAGGCTTCAACTTTTACGGCCAACAGTGTAAATATCAGGCTTCAACTTTTACGGCCAACAGTGTAAATATCAGGCTTCAACTTTTACAGTCAACAGTGTAGATGTCAGGCTTCAACTTTTACAGTCAACAGTGTAAATATCAGGCTTCAACTTTTACAGTCAACAGTGTAGATATCAGGCTTCAATTTTTACAGTCAACAGTGTAGATGTCAGGCTTCAACTTTTACAGTCAACAGTGTAAATATCAGGCTTCAACTTTTACAGTCAACAGTGTAGATATCAGGCTTCAACTTTTACAGTCAACAGTGTAAATATCAGTCTTCAACTTTTGCAGTCAACAGTGTAGATATCAGGCTTCAACTTTTACAGTCAACAGTGTAGATGTCAGGCTTCAACTTTTACAGTCAACAGTGTAGATGTCAGGCTTCAACTTTTACAGTCAACAGTGTAGATGTCAGGCTTCAACTTTTACAGTCAACAGTGTAGATATCAGGCTTCAACTTTTACAGTCAACAGTGTAGATGTCAGGCTTCAACTTTTACAGTCAACAGTGTAGATGTCAGGCTTCAACTTTTACAGTCAACAGTGTAAATATCAGGCTTCAACTTTTACAGTCAACAGTGTAGATATCAGGCTTCAACTTTTACAGTCAACAGTGTAAATATCAGGCTTCAACTTTTACAGTCAACAGTGTAGATATCAGGCTTCAACTTTTACAGTCAACAGTGTAAATATCAGTCTTCAACTTTTGCAGTCAACAGTGTAGATATCAGGCTTCAACTTTTACAGTCAACAGTGTAAATATCAGTCTTTAACTTTTGCAGTCAACAGTGTAGATATCAGTCTTCAACTTTTGCAGTCAACAGTGTAGATATCAGGCTTCAACTTTTACAGTCAACAGTGTAGATGTCAGGTTTCAACTTTTACAGTCAACAGTGTAGATGTCAGGCTTCAACTTTTACAGTCAACAGTGTAGATGTCAGGCTTCAACTTTTACAGTCAACAGTGTAGATGTCAGGCTTCAACTTTTACAGTCAACAGTGTAGATGTCAGGCTTCAACTTTTACAGTCAACAGTGTAGATTTCAGGCTTCAACTTTTGCAGTCAACAGTGTAGATGTCAGGCTTCAACTTTTACAGTCAACAGTGTAGATGTCAGGCTTCAACTTTTACAGTCAACAGTGTAGATGTCAGGCTTCAACTTTTACAGTCAACAGTGTAGATGTCAGGCTTCAACCTTTACAGTCAACAGTGTAGATATCAGGCTTCAACTTTAACAGTCAACAGTGCAGATACCAGGCTCCAACTTTTACAGTCAACAGTATAAATATCAGGCTTTAACTTTTACACTCAACAGTGTAAATATCAGGCTTCAACCTTTACAGTCAACAGTGTATCAGGCTTCAACTTTTACAGCCAACAGTGTAAATATCAGGCTTCAACTTTTACAGTGAACAGTGTATCAGGCTTCAACTTTTACGTCCAACAGTGTAAATATCAGGCTTCAACTTTTACGGCCAACAGTGTAAATATCAGGCTTCAACTTTTACGGCCAACAGTGTAAATATCAGGCTTCAACTTCTTTTGTAGAAGTAAAATTTGACTAAAAAGTGCGCCTTCCACTCATTATGAAAGCCTGGTATCTCAATTCTCAATTATTAGTTCACTATTTATTAAAAACTAAACAGCAACCACAAGAAAGGAAAAATATATTTGTTCGAAGAAAAACAATATATAAGGACCTACATAAACATTTCGTATGTGTTGGAAAGCCTGACTTTAATTTTTATTACAACATTGATTTAATAATAGGTTTTATGAATTAATAAACACACAGACACACACACACACAGACACACACACAGACACAGACACAGACACACACACACACACACACACACACACACACACACACACACACATATATATATATATATATATATATATATATATATATATATATATATATATATATATATATCGCAATAGCAAATGAAATTAAATTATAAGGCAGAATCCATATAACATCAGACTAGAGATCTGAGCACTTATGGGCCGATCATATGTGCAGTGCGGATGACCTGTCTACTTAAAATATACTGAAACTAATCTAAAGATTAAAAATTTGGAATCAACGATTACATACCAGAATTGATTCCTGACAAAAGCTACACATTCAGTGCAGGGGCCCTGATTTGAAAACCTCAATTCTGTATTCTTCGTTACTAACAATTTCTCATAATATTAATTTTTTTTAATTACATTAATTTTAATTTTAGATTTTTATAATTTTCTTCCGGGGAGCGAGTATTTTTTCTCATTTCCGTCTTTCTCCTTTCACTAAGCCCTGAAAGAAATCCTACTTGAGAGAAACTAGTACACAGGAAGAACTTTCCAAGCGAATTAAACAAAGCAATGGAAAGTCCTTGGTATGTTATGATCAAGAGAAAAAATATATTCAAAACATTGTGTCAACTGGCAAGATAGAAGGAAAGATTCAGAAAATACACGGACAAAAATTATTAGGCAGCTTAACAGACTAGCGTGGTCAGAAAACTGATGAAGAACCCAGGGGCTAGAAAATGTGGTGGTTGTGATCGCCTAAGTCTGTTGTCATTGATAAGAGGATGATATAATAACTAACTATCAACCCTTACGTATGCATGCGAGAGCTGGAAAACAAAGAGACGTAGAAACAAAGTTTAACGCATTTGAAAATAAATGTCTAAGGAAAATGCTTGGTATAGTGTGGAACGAATTCAAAACAAACGAGGAAATTAGAGAAATCGCCAATCAACCACATTATATCTTCAGTAATCAAGAAAAGACGATGGTCATATGTTGGACATGTGATGAGGAGAGATAATAACCGATTAACAAAAAAACCCTCATGTGGGAAACAATAGGTAAGAGGAAAGAGGCCGACCCAGAGAGACACTGAGAAGAACATTGATGAGAGAGGCAAGAGCAACAGGAATCGGCTCCCTCAATGAGACAGCGTTGCTTGCACAGAACAGAGACAAATGGCGAGATTTGATAAAAGATCCTTACAAGGATTTAAAACTGCTACAATAAAAATTTAGATAAGAGAAAGAGTATCTGGGTCTATGCCCTATTGGCCGTCTACGGCTCGAAAGGTCAATAGATATATAGATAGATATTTTAAAGTAAAGAGCCCCGTCACGCCATGACTTTGAGGTAATGATGTTCATGATGATATAACAGAACACATTTATTATTACGCACCGCAGTGATATCGTGGATAACATTTTTGCTTCACATCGCTAAAATGCAGGATTGATCCAAACTTTAATGAGTACCTGGCCTGAAGTTGAAGAGGATTAAAGTCTGCAAGGTAAAATAATTACCAACTCATCTGCGAAATAAATAGGGCATCAAACTGAGATGTTTAAACACTTCAATTTGCAATATTTTATATGCCATTATTTTAACTTTACACAAGATTATGAAATATATATTTCATAATACAATCTTCATCCCAACGTTGTGCACCAATGCCAGACCTGGACCCTAGATGCAAGAACAATAAGAAAAATAACCTCTACAGTAGTCTACAGAGAAGAAATGTGTTAGACGAATGACAGGAAACAGTCTGATAGATAAAATCAGAAATGAAGAACTGAGAAAAAGCTAGGAATAGCCCCCGCCATAGAATATAAAAGGAAACGACAGATAAAATGGTTTGGCCACGTGACAAGGCAGAAAGAACAAAACACAACACAACACAACACAACAAGCCTTCAACAAACGTTGTGAGAACACCAGACGCAAGGGTCGACCACGAAAAAGATAGGTCGATGGAATATTAGAAGCACTAGGAAACATAAAAGCAGCAGAGGCGAACAGAAGAGCAAAAGACCGCACATTATATCTCCCTCGACGCTGAAAGGCAGATGAGGAAGGAAAGAAGAGGATGAAGAATCTTGTGTAAAGTTAAATTAATGGCATATAAAATATTACAGAAGTGAAATGTATATATGAGAGAGGGAGAGAGAAGAAGAGGAAGAAGAAGAAGAAGGTGGATGGTTGTAGTAACAAGAAGTAGTAGTAGCTGTAGTAATAGTAGTAGTAGTAGCAGTAGTAATTGTAGTAGTAGTAGTAGTAGTAATTGTAGTAGTAGTAGCAGTAGTAATTGTAGTAGTAGTAATAGTAGTAGTAGTAGCAGTAGTAATTGTAGTAGTAGTAGTAGAAGTAGTAATTGTAGTAGTACTTGTAATAGTAGTAGTAGTAGCAGTAGTAATTGTAGTAGTAGTAGTAGTAGTAGTAGTAGCAGTAGTAATTGTAGTAGTAGTAGTAGCAGTAGTAGTAGTAGCAGTAGTAATTGTAGTAGTAGTAGTAGTAGTAATTGTAGTATAGTAGTAGTATTAGTAGTAATAGTAGTAGTAGTAGTAGTAGCAGTAGTAATTGTAGTAGTAGTAGTAGCGGTAGTAGTAGTAGTAGCAGTAGTAATAGTAGTAGTAGTAGCAGTAGCAATAGTAGTAGTAGTAGCAGTAGTAGTAGTAGTAATAACAGTAGTAGTAGTAGTAGTAGTAGTAATAGTAGTAGTAGTAGCAGTAGTAGTAGTAGCAGTAGTAATTGTAGTAGTAGTAGTAATTGTAGTAGTAGTAGTAGTAGCAGTAGTAGTAGTAGTAGTAATAGCAGTAGTAATAGTAGTAGTAGCAGTAGTAGTAGTAGAAGTAGTAGTAGTAGTAGCAGTAGTAGTAGTAGTAGAAGTAATAGTAGTAGTAGAAGTAATAGTAGTAGTAGTAGCAGTAGTAATAGTAGTAGCAGTAGTAATAGTAGTAGTAGTAGCAGTAGTAATAGTAGTAGTAGTAGTAGCAGTAGTAATAGTAGTAGTAGTAGCAGTAAAAATAGTAGTAATAACAGTAATAGTAGTAGTAGTAGCAGTAGTAGTAGTAGTAGTAGCAGTAGTAGTAGTAGTAGTAGCAGTAGTAGTAGTAGTAGTAGCAGTAGTAGTAGTAGTAGTAGCAGTAGTAATAGTAGTAGTAGCAGTAGTAGTAGTAGTAGTAGCAGTAGTAGTAGTAGTAGTAGCAGTAGTAGTAGTAGTAGAAGTAATAGTAGTAGTAGAAGTAATAGTAGTAGTAGTAGCAGTAGTAGTAGTAGTAGTAGCAGTAGTAGTAGTAGTAGAAGTAATAGTAGTAGTAGAAGTAATAGTAGTAGTAGAAGTAATAGTAGTAGTAGTAGCAGTAGTAATAGTAGTAGCAGTAGTAATAGTAGTAGTAGTAGCAGTAGTAATAGTAGTAGTAGTAGCAGTAGTAATAGTAGTAGTAGTAGCAGTAGTAATAATAGTAGTAGTAGCAGTAGTAATAGTAGTAGTAGCAGTAGTAATAGTAGTAGTAGTAGCAGTAGTAATAGTAGTAGTAGTAGCAGTAGTAATATTAGTAGTAGTAGCAGTAGTAATATTAGTAGTAGAAGAAGAAGAACAGTAGGCATTGTAGTCGAAGAAAAAAAACATTCACATTACTTGTCTGTTTCCGTTATAATATTGTTATCAGCACCGAGGGAACATCGAGTACCCTGGTTATTGTTATCAGCACCGAGGGAACATCGAGTACCCTGGTTATTGTTATGCAATGTGTCTCAGACCAGGAACTCATCAAGATACCTGCTATATCATTGATCCATCATCTTTCTGGTTTGCCTTTTCTTCATTTCCCATTGCTTCTGAGTGTTAATGATCTCTGAGAGCTTGAGAGCTCTGGCAACGATCGTGTTACATAAGTAAGTAAAGAACCCCGTCATGTGGCGTCTAGGGAATATGGTGTTAGTGACCATCATAATTTTTATAGACCTCTGGCGCATGTTTTTTGGGTAATGTGGTCAGTATTACGCCCGTGCCGCTTTACTTTTACACACACACAAAATCTGGTACCCATTTAAAGCTGGGTCAACCTGGAAGCCACCGATAAGGATCGAACCCGACCTCTTGTCATTTGTAGTGCAATTCACTAACCACTGAGCTATCGCGGCTTCCTGATCGTGTTATATGCCCAAACTAACTGACCTGTTGCTTTATATGACCCAGCACTGGTTAACTCCAACTCTTTTCCATTTTCATAATTTCTTACTCTGTCTTTTTGTGTCACGTGACTGAACAATTATTTAGGAAGTAAAATGAATAATACAAAGAGTTGTAATAAACACACAACATTTCATGTAAATGTCCAGATTCATAGCACAAATCTTTATTTGAAATCACGGAAAGGTTTTAAGCAAATCTCGTCCCTCAGATTCCTTTCACAGAGAAAAAAAAATCCCTAACACGCAACGTATGTAGTGTCTAGGCTGCCCAGAGGTTTCCAACATTTCTCGAGTCTAAACCTCATTTCATGGAGGCAAAGTGACCCGCGACCGCGATAAATTAAAATTAATTTTTCTAATAGGGTAAATGAAAACACATCGACAATAGATATTTTAGTTTATATCATTCGCAATAATGTTAGCTTACAAGTTAATTAAAGCCATGACTGAAATTGTAACTCATTAACAATTTTAAGATTCACGGTTGAGTTTTCGTTATGTCAACCTCATGTCATTCTCCACATTTCTTCTGTTTCTTGTTAGCTCATCACTGCTCGGCGACCCTGCAGAAGATCCTCGAGATCCTATTTTGGTCGCGAACTATGGGTTGGGAACCACTAGTCTAAGGAATATGACGTATTAGTCAGTGGTTCCCTAACTTTTGACACCTGCAGTTCCCTTTCCCTGCTGATCATATTCCGGCAGCATCCACATGGCAGTTACGATTACCGGCAGCACCCACATGTCATTTAAGATTACCGGCAGCACCCACATGCCATTTATGATTACCGGCAGCACCCACATGCCATTTACGATTACCGGTGACACCCACATGACAGTTACAATCATATACCGGGGGCACCTACATGGCAGTTACGATCATACACCGGGGGCACCTACATGGCAGTTACAATCATATACCGGGGGTACCTACATGGCAGTTACAATCATATACCGGGGGTACCTACATGATAGTTACAATCATATACTGGGCACCTACATGGCAGTTACAATCATATACTGGGGCACCTACATGGCAGTTACGATCATAAACCGAGGGCACCTACATGGTAGTTACAATCATATACCAGGGGCACCTACATGGCAGTAACATTCGTATACCGGATGCGCCTACATGATAGTTACAATTATATACCGGGGCACCTACATGGTAGTTACTATTATATATCGGGGCACCCACATGGCAATTACGATCGCACAATTCGGGTAAACTCTGATACCTGATGGGGTATGTAAGAAGATACATGATAACAGAATTAACAATATTCTGTAGAAGTTCGTTGTGTACGAAAACAACGTTAAGCCTATGTGAATGTTATTTCATGATTTGTAACCACTGAAAGGGCAAACGACAATATACCTCTAATCGGCGCCCTTGTCAACATTGTGTGGCGCCCATAGAAGCCACAGCTCACAATTTGGGAACAAGTGTTACTCATATTCTGAGAATCATATGACATTATGGTTAGTGCACTGGCCTGCCTAAGGGAGCCGCGACAGCTCAGTGGTTAGTGAACTGGACTACAAAGGACAAGAGGTAGGGTTCGATCCCAACCGCCGGCTTCCGGGTTCACCCAGCCCTTAATGGGTACCTCATTTTTTTCAGGGAAAGTGAAGCGACACGGGCGTAATACCGACCACATTACCCAAAAATCATGTGCCGAAGGTCTGTAAAATATATGGTCACTATCCGCCGAATATATGAAAGTCAAACATGGACCCTTTCTAATTCTCACCAACCACCATCAAGGGCGTTCTTCTCGATAATGCAAGGAAAAAGACCAAGAGGAAGACCTAGAAGAAGATGGATACATGCAGTGACAGAGACATGTAACAACAAAGAAAAATCACTAATTCAGACACTTCGAGCAGCTCAAGAACGACAAATGATATAACCACGACACCTTTCCAGTATCAGTGAAAAAGAGAAAAGAAAGATGGAGGGAAACTTCCCAGGCGATATATGAGGGAATCATTTCAAAGGAAGAGGTATACACCTCTTCCTTTTATCATGACAAGATTCGCTTGTATATCCAGTGTTTGGAGAATCAACAGAAGACTGACATAGCTGTTCATCTTTGTTTTACATTAGGCGGCTTCGTGCTGATCAGGATACTCAAAAGTCCTCCAGTGAGAAGAGCTCTCATCGTCGGCTGTGGGCTTCAGTTCTTCCAACAGCTCTGTGGTATTAATACTGTTATGTAAGTGCAGTTCACAGTTGCTTGTCAGTGATACTTTAGTTCATTTGATCATTTGTGATCCCAGGAGGATAAAATACTAATTCTTCTTCTACTATACATTTAAACTGATTACAGGAAGATGTATTTTACATTTCTTCTAAAAGTTTTGTGGTTAAACAGTTTTAATTGCATCCATCGAATTGCTCAATTTTGATTGAGGTTGATCCTTCACAGTAATTGTTCTATCTAGCGATTCTCTGAGTCTGCCTTGTTTCCCTTTACCAGATGGACTTCACAGTAATTGTTCTATCTAGCGATTCTCTGAGTCTGCCTTGTTTCCCTTTACCAGATGGTTTCCACATGAGTACCTACTGGGGAAGTATTTTTTTAAAATTCATTCACAGAACATGATCGATCTATTTCCAACGCCTTCTTATCAAGCTCGACATGTTTTCTTGTTTAGTTAAGTCGCTTAACTGTCCCCTTTGAAATCTGTTCTTTCCAGCTTATGTTTGAGACCCCACGAAGGCATTTATATATATATATATATATTCTTTTTCTCTTATCATTATTCTCTCACTCAGTCACTCTCTCTCTTTCTCTCTCTCTCTCTCTCTCTCACATCTCTTTACTCAAGAGTTGCAACCTGTCACAATGTACACACAAATCCTACTCTAATTACAATCTATTTAAAAAAAAAAAAGCATGGTCACATAGTTTCAAGTATGTGATACCTTTTCTATGTGCACGGACATGCATCTCACATTCATTTATTAATTCTCCAGGATTCGTTTTCACATCTATTTTATTTATAATTAATTATTTATAATTGTACTTGACTAGCATACAAGTGTGTTAATTATCACCCACCTTTCTCCATACAAATCATATATTAATAGAGGAAAAGGAAGAAGAGCCAGAGGCAGACCCAGAGTATGATAGACAGATATCAAAGAAACGTTACAACATCAATTGACAGTGAGTGAGGCCCCGACAAATGGCGAGAACCTGAACTTTGTATCTCCCTGGACACCCGAACGGGTACAAGATGAGTGAAGAAGAAGAAACTACCTGTCTCCATAACTGCTTAGTAATTATCCATCAACTTTATTTTGACTGCTCTATTATTCATAATTAATTGGTGCACTTATCAATAACTAACGGCTGATTGTCAACAATTTTATTTAATTTTAAAAATGTAATTGTCTATCACTTTTATTCATTTATGTATAATAATTATCTACAACCACCTTCTTTGTCACCATCATCATCATCTCATCATCATCATATCATCATCATCTCATCATCATCTCATCATCATCTCATCATCATCATATCATCATCATCATCATCATCATCTCATCATCATCTCATCATCATCTCATCATCATCATATCATCATCATCATCTCATCATCATCATCTCATCGTTATCTCATCATCATCATATCATCATCATCATATCATCATCCTCCTCCTCACCATCATAGTCTCCTTCTTCTTCCTGTCAACCACATATTGAGCATAGGTTTTCAACAAACACTTTCCAAGCTGTCCTGTTTCGTGCCATTCTCTTAATATTGCTCCATGTCTACCTCATCCTCTGACATGTCTACCTCATCCTCTGACATTTCTACCTCATCCTCTGACATGTCTACCTCATCCTCTGACATTTCTACCTCATCCTCTGACATGTCTACCTCACCCTCTGACATGTCTACCTCATCCTCTGACATTTCTACCTCATCCTCTGACATGTCTACCTCATCCTCTGACATGTCTACCTCATCCTCTGAGATGTCTACCTCATCCTCTGACATTTCTACCTCATCCTCTGACATGTCTACCTCATCCTCTGACATGTCTACCTCATCCTCTGAGATGTCTACCTCATCCTCTGACATGTCTACCTCATCCTCTGAGATGTCTACCTCATCCTCTGATATGTCTACCTCATCCTCTGACATGTCTACCTCATCCTCTGACATGTCTACCTCATCCTCTGAGATGTCTACCTCATCCTCTGACATGTCTACCTCATCCTCTGAGATGTCTACCTCATCCTCTGACATGTCTACCTCATCCTCTGAGATGTCTACCTCATCCTGTGACATGTCTACCTCATCCTCTGACATGTCTACCTCATCCTCTGACATGTCTACCTCATCCTCTGAGATGTCTACCTCATCCTGTGACATGTCTACCTCATCCTCTGACATGTCTACCCCATCCTCTGACATATCTACCCCATCCTCTGACATGTCTACCTCATCCTCTGAGATGTCTACCTCATCCTCTGACATATCTACCTCATCCTCTGACATGTCTACCCCATCCTCTGACATATCTACCCCATCCTCTGACATTTCTTCCCCACCCTACGACATGTCTTCCCCATCCTATGACATGTCTTCCCCATCCTATGACATGACTTCCCCACCCTACGACATGTCTGCCCCATCCTATGACATGTCTTCCCCATCCTATGACATGTCTGTCCCATCCAATGACATGTCTTCCCCATCCTATGACATGTCTTCCCCATCCTATGACATGTCTTCCCCATCCTATGACATGACTTCCCTACCCTACGACACATCTTCCCCATCCCACGACATGTCTTCCCCATCCTATGACATGTCTTCCCCATCCTACGACATGTCCTCCCCATCCTACGACATGTCTTCCCCACCCTACGACATGTCTTCCCCGTCCTATGACATGTCCTCCCCATCCTATGACATGACTTCCCCAAGTATATTCTGGCCTCTCCCTTTATCTCTCCCTAGAGGATTAAAAAACAGAAGGGTGGGGGGGGGGAGGGTTTGTGTAATAATCTCAATTGCCTTGATCAGAGTGTGTCATATCCAGCGCCTTCTTTGTTGCACGTATTTGTCCACTGGTATTTGTCTAGTCTTTCCCATAGTTCTAAACTAGGGATTGTCATGTCCACCATACTTATCTTTCTATAATAATGTTCCACTACCTTCATCAATATTTATTTGTTTGTTATACTTAATATCCTAAATACCCCCACGGTCGACCCAGCCGTTGGCAGAAATGGGTACCAGGGTATTACCCTGGGAAGGCGAGGAATGTCCCCTCGCATCTGAGTTTCGATGCTTGAGACGACACTATACAGAAATCTCCGAACATTTATGGATAGGCGGCCGAGCACATATGGGTGGAAACTCGTGTGCTAAGACGCCGGTTCAAGTCTCGTACTTTACCTTTACCTTTACTTAATATCCTATAAGCTCCCTCCCCCCACCCACGGCAGACGCCAGTAATGGGAAAATTCCATGAAGATAGTAGGTTTTTTTTTTAATTTAAAGATAGTCTATTACACCTATGTACATTCCGTTTTGATCGTGTTTCGTTA
Source organism: Megaustenia siamemsis (assembly GCA_032433765.1). NCBI lineage: Eukaryota > Metazoa > Mollusca > Gastropoda > Stylommatophora > Ariophantidae > Megaustenia > Megaustenia siamemsis. The sequence continues at coordinate 71,792,242 of JAVIAB010000125.1, read as the reverse complement.
TTCCGATTGCTTACGATGAATGAAGATATCGTATGACAGAGAACAGATGGCTGTGTTCACTTTCTGTGCGGTTTCGCCTTATGTATTTTGGCGTGTTCTGAGACTGCTATGATGGGGACTACAGCTACCTTTCTTTGTTTGGGAGATGAGATAGCAATTCGGATGATTCACTGGCACGGGCGGTTGGGCAATTGTGGATTTTAATTCGTTTCCAGTGATACCGAGGCCTTCCATAACCATAACCTATCTATATTCTTGTGTTAAATATCATTGAACCTTATCCGTACATGTTTATTAACTACCAATCACATGCATCAATATTTATTCATCAAATATCTATGACTCAGGTACTACAGTGCAACAATAATCAAGATGGCTGGTATTAACGACGACACAAAGGCAATTTGGCTTGCAGCAATGACCGCAGGCATTAACTTTCTGTTTACTTTTGTTGGCGTTTGGTCGGTTGAAAGAATAGGGCGAAAGAAACTTGTCATGAGTAGTTTGCTTGGTGAGTGTCCTAAATTATACTGGTTGTATATTTGTATTTTTAGCTGAAGTAAAATGTAAGTTTTGATACTAGCACAAGAGATGAATACTGAATGAGTTTTAGGAAGTGTAGCCGTTCAAACAGGGTCACAAAGATGAATCACAGTTTGGGAGGAAGACGCACAACAATTCTTAAACTGAAAGTGGACAGTGACTCATGGCTGACTTCTGGCGTCATGGTCAGCAGCGACTGCTCATCGAGACACTCCCAATTTCCCCACGGTGCCCATGCCAACAAACGAATCACTCTGGCCTAAATAAGGACTGAAGTGGAAGGCAAGCTAGTACTCAAAAATGTCGTGCTGAAGTCGGATGTTTGGGCGGAAATGCGCAAATGTTACAGCTTGCTGGAAACCACGAATGGCACAATTAGCTTACGTAATGTCTTTCCCAGTACGAACAACGGTAAAAGGAATTAGTAGCTTCAGGCGAGAGTAGAAAGAAAGAAATTGTGGACAAGTAGCATGCACTTTTCAAATTACAAACGGTGTTTAGCAGGGTAAAAATCACCCCCCCCCCACCCCCCAACCTGAAGCAAACGCTATTCAATATGGTGTTTAATGTCCCGTCCCTTGAAACAAACGCTATTCAATATGGTGTTTACTGTCCCACTTCCCTGAAACAAAAGCTATTCTATATGATGTTTACTGTCCCGTCCCTTGAAACAAACGCTATTCAATATGGTGTTTAATGTCCCGTCCCTTGAAACAAACGCTATTCAATATGATGTTTACTGTCCCACCTCCCTGAAACAAAAGCCATTCTATATGATGTTTACTGTCCCGTCCCTTGAAACAAACGCTATTCAATATGATGTTTACTGTCCCACCCCCTGAAACAAAAGCTATTCAATATGATGTTTACTGTCCCACCTCCCTGAAACAAAAGCTATTCTATATGATGTTTACTGTCCCGTCCCTTGAAACAAACGCTATTCAATATGATGTTTACTGTCCCGTCCCTTGAAACAAAAGCTATTCAATATGATATTTACTGTCCCGCCCTCTGAAACAAAAGCTATTCAATATGATGTTTACTGTCCCGCCCCCTGAAATAAAAGCTATTCAATATGATGTTTACTTTCCCGCCCCCCCCTGAAACAACGCTATTCAATATGATGTTATTGTCCCGCCCCCTGAAACAAACGCTATTCAATATGATGTTTACTGTCCCGCCCCCTGAAACAAAAGCTATTCAATATGATGTTTACTGCCCCTCCCCCCGAAACAAACGCTATTCAATATGATGTTTGCTGTCCCGCCCCCTGAAATAAAAGCTATTCAATATGATGTTTACTGTCCCGCCCCCTGAAACAAAAGCTATTCAATATGATGTTTACTGTCCCGCCCCCTGAAACAAAAGTTATTCAATATGATGTTTACTGTCCCGTCCCTTGAAACAAAAGCTATTCAATATGATGTCTGCTGTCCCACCCCTGAAACAAAAGCTATTCAATATGATGTTTACTGTCCCTTTCCTTGAAACAAAAGCTATTCAGTATGATGTTTACTGTCCCTTTCCTTGAAACAAAAGCTATTCAGTATGATGTTTACTGTCTCGTTCCTTGAAACAAAAGCTATTCAATATGATGTTTACTGTCTCGTTCCTTGAAACAAAAGCTATTCTATTTGATGTTTACTGTCCCGTCCCTTGAAACAAAAGCGATTCAATATGATGTTTACTATCCCACCCCCCTGAAACAAAAGCTATTCAATATGATGTTTACTGTCCCGTCCCTTGAAACAAACGCTATTCAATATGATGTTTACTGTCCCGCCCCATGAAATAAAAGCTATTCAATATGATGTTTACTTTCCCGCCCCCTCCCCCCCCCCTGAAACAAACGCTATTCAATATGATGTTTACTGTCCCATCCCCTGAAACAAAAGCTATTCAATATGTTTACTGTCCCGCCCCCTGAAACAAAAGCTATTCAATATGATGTTTACTGTCCCGCCCCTGAAACAAAAGCTATTCAATATGATGTTTACTGTCCCCCCCCCCCTGAAACAAACACTATTCAATATGATGTTTACTGTCCCGCCCCCTGAAACAAAAGCTATTCAATATGATGTTTACTGTCCCCCCCCCCCCCCGAAACAAACGCTATTCAATATGATGTTTACTGTCCCACCCCCTGAAACAAACGCTATTCAATATGATGTTTATTGTCCCGCCCCCTGAAACAAACGCTATTCAATATGATGTTTAATGTCCCGTCCCTTGAAACAAACGCTATTCAATATGATGTCTACTGTCCCACCCCCTGAAAAAAAAAGCTATTCAATATGATGTTTACTGTCCCTTTCCTTGAAACAAAGCTATTCAATATGATGTTTACTGTCTCGTTCCTTTAAACAAAAGCTATTCAATATGATGTTTACTGTCTCGTTCCTTTAAACAAAAGCTATTCAATATGATGTTTACTGTCCCGTTCCTTTAAACAAAAGTTATTCAATATGATGTTTATTGTCCCGCCCCCTGAAACAAACGCTATTCAATATGATGTTTACTGTCCCGTCCCTTGAAACAAACGCTATTCAATATGATGTTTACTGTCCCGTTCCTTTAAACAAAAGCTATTCAATATGATGTTTACTGTCCCGCCCCCTGAAATAAAGCTATTCAATATGATGTCTACTGTCCCACCCCCTGAAAAAAAAGCTATTCAATATGATGTTTACTGTCCCTTTCCTTGAAACAAAAGCTATTCAATATGATGTTTACTGTCCCGTTCCTTTAAACAAAAGCTATTCAATATGATGTTTACTGTCTCGTTCCTTTAAACAAAAGCTATTCAATATGATGTTTACTGTCCCGTTCCTTTAAACAAAAGCTATTCAATATGATGTTTACTGTCCCGTTCCTTTAAACAAAAGCTATTCAATATGATGTTTACTGTCCCGTTCCTTTAAACAAAAGCTATTCAATATGATGTTTACTGCCCCGTCCCTTAAAATAAAAGCTATTCAATATGATGTTTACTGTCCCGTTCCTTTAAACAAAGCTATTCAATATGATGTTTACTGTCCCGTTCCTTTAAACAAAAGCTATTCAATATGATGTTTACTGTCCCGTTCCTTTAAACAAAAGCTATTCAATATGATGTTTACTGTCCCGTTCCTTTAAACAAAAGCTATTCAATATGATGTTTACTGCCCCGTCCCTTAAAATAAAAGCTATTCAATATGATGTTTACTGTCTCGTTCCTTGAAACAAACGCTATTCAATATGATGTTTACTGTCTCGTTCCTTGAAACAAAAGCTATTCAATATGATGTTTACTGTCCGTTCCTTTAAACAAAAGCTATTCAATATGATGTTTACTGCCCCGCCCCTTGAAACAAAAGCTATTCAATATGATGTTTACTGTCATGTCCACACATAGCTTTTCATGTTTTTGATGACGGTTGAGTATATTATGTCATATATTTTTGTCAGTGGAAATAATAAAAGAGTTCTTCACTCTCTAATGGAGCAAGTCTTGTCATTTGAATATCGGACAACAGACAGGTAAATCATTGGAGGCCACAGAAATGTGGTTTTTTTTTTTTTTCGGAAGAATATTGATAACACCACTGATCGCCATAAAGAGTAATGAGAAGTTTGTTAAAAAGGTCAAACTATTTATAAAAATAGAAATATTTAGAATAGAAAGTTTATGCCAAAACCTGAAGGAAACAATGATAATCTAGAAAATGTAACATCTTCTTTCCTTCCTCATCTGCCTTTCAGAGTCGAGAGGAGATCATGTCTTTTATTTTTCTGATAGCTCTTCCTGCTGTTCTGTCTCCTAATGTTTCTAATATTCCATCAATCGATCTTTATTTTGATCAGCTCTTGAATCTCTTGGAGATCTGGCGTTCTCATTGCGCCCCACAGGCGATGAAAGAGCAGGGAACTGATGGAATATGTTGTGACAACCGGAAACATGGAAGGGGGGGGGCCGGGGGGGGGGGAAGGGTAGGAAATGCTTCATGTTAATAACATATAAAGGCATATGCTCCAAGAGGTCCTCTAAAATAGTAGTCTATTGAGAAATAAAAACGATGTTTTTCTCACTAGCTTAAACAAATAAGATAAGAACGTAAAATTACAATTTGGTAATTAAAGAAACAAATGTATATCCTGGATATTACCATCAGAGCCTCTGATGTAATAATTGACAGTGACATTTTACAAAAAATTACACATTTTACCCTTCCAGGCAACAAAATGTTCAGAGTTTGAGACATAACATCAGAAATCATGACAAGCAACGCACTAGCATCAAATGCTTTCAACAAACTGACGAACATCTAGAGATCCAAAGTTCTCAGTTAACGAATAAAGCTTAGATTGTTCAACTACTTTGTGATATCGGAGCTAACATGAATGGGAAAGTTGGAAATCAACCAAAACTTTGCATAGGAAATTAAATGCCTTTGAAGATAAATATCTCTGTTGGATCTTAAACATAAGCTGGAAAGAGGCGGTGTTTCAAATGAACATTTCAAAGACGAATAATTTCAAATGAACAAATAAAAGACGAATCAAAACAAGAATACGTTTCGTGTTGTAAGAAAAAGGCGGTTGAAATACACCGTCCATGTGCTGAGAATAGAGAGCCGCGATAGCTCAGTGGTTAGTGAACTGGACTAAAAAAGACAAGAGGTAGGGTTCGATCCCAACCGACGGCTTCCGGGTTCACCCAGCCTTAAATGGGAACGTGATTTTTTTTTCTGGGAAAGTAAAGCGGCACGGGCGTAATACCGTCCACATTACTCCAAAAATCATGTGCTGAAGGTCTGTAAAATGTATGGTCACTAACACCATATTCCCTATACGCCACTTGGCGTGACGGGGCACTTTACTTTACTTTACTTTACTTTACTTTACTTTACTTTACTTTACTTTACTATGTGCTGAGAGAGAATTAAGAAAGGCTTCTCCATTAGGTATTCATGTGGAAACCATCTGGGAACAGAAAACAATGTAGACAAAGGGACGCTAATCAAAACAATTAATAGGGAAGACTAAACCATGGAACTTGGAAACAAACAAGAACTATAAGAACTAGCAGCTATATAGCTTATTAGATCGTCAGTCGTGGAGAACTATGACTTCCGCCTTATGTGCCGTCTTCGGCCCGAGAGGAAAATGATTGAATGCACATTTAATATATACTTTCTTACATTGAACACTTTCAGGAACAACCATCAGCTTAATGGTCCTAGCAGTGGCGTTTCAGCTGGCAGCCGATAATTCCCCGCCAATAACGATATTTGATGAAGCAGATAACAACTCAAGGTGTTCGTCCTACAGGTAAATGTCTAGTCACGCTAATTATCACAAAATCGTCTATTATCTCTTTCTACAAAACCTGTTACCATCAGTTACAAGTAAATTATAACTAAGAGTTACCCTTATCGCCTTACTTGGCATGTGGGACTTACTTGGCGTATCGGGGGACTTACATGGAGTTTGGGGGACTTATTTGGCGTAGGGGGGACTTACTTGGCGTATGGGGGGGGGGGGACTTACTTGGCGTATGGAGGGACTTACTTGGCGTATGGGGGGGGAATTTATTTGGCGTATGGGTGGACTTACTTGGTGTATGGGGGGACTTACTTGGCGCATGGGGGGGGGGGACTTACTTCGCGTATGGGGGCGACTTACTTGGCGTATGGGGGGACTTACTTGGCGTATGGGGGACTTACTTGGCGTATGGGGGGACTTACATGGCGTATGGGGGGACTTACTTGGCGTATGGGTGGACTTACTTGGCACATGGTGGGGGGGGGCTTACTTGGCGCATGGGGGGACTTACTTGGCGTATGGGAGACTTACTTGGCGTATGGGGGGACTTACTTGGCGTAGGGGAGACTTACTTGGCGTATGGGGGGACTTACTTGGCGTGTGGGAGGACTTACTTGGCGTATGGGGAGACTTACTTGGCGTATGGGGAGACTTACTTGGCGTATGGGAGACTTACTTGGCGTATGGGGGGACTTACATGGCGTATGGGGTGAACTTACTTGGCGTATGGGGGGACTTACTTGGCGTATCGGGGGACTTACTTGGCGTATGGGGAGACTTACTTGGCGTATGGGGAGACTTACTTGGCGTATGGGGGACTTACTTGGCGTATACGGGGACTTACATGGCATATAGGGGGACTTACTTGGCGTATGGGGGGAATTACTTGGCGTATGGGGAAACTTACATGGCGTATGGGGAGACTTACTTGGCGTATGGGGAGACTTACTTGGCGTATGGGGAGACTTACTTGGCGTATGGGGAGACTTACTTGGCATATGGTGGGACTTACATGGCGTATGAGGAGACTTACTTGGCGTATGGGGGACTTACATGGCGTATGGGGGGACTTACTTGGCGTATGGGGGGACTTACTTGGCGTATGGGGAAACTTACATGGCGTATGGGGAGACTTACTTGGCGTATGGGGAGACTTACTTGGCGTATGGGGAGACTTACTTGGCGTATGGGGAGACTTACTTGGCGTATGGGGGGACTTACATGGCGTATGGGGAGACTTACTTGGCGTATGGGGGGACTTACATGGCATATGGGGGGACTTACTTGGCGTATGGGGAGACTTACTTAGCGCATGGGGGGACTTACTTGGCGCATGTGGGGGACTTACTTGGCGTATGGGGAGACTTACTTGGCGTATGGGGACTTACTTGGCGTATGGGGGGACTTACTTGGCGTATGGGGGGACTTACTTGGCGTATGGGGAGACTTACTTGGCGTATGGGGGAAGACTTACTTAGCGCATGGGGGGACTTACTTAGCGTATGGGGGGACTTACTTGGCGTATGGGGGGACTTACTTGGCTTATGGTGGACTTACTTGGCTTATGTGGAGACTTACTTGGCGTATGGAGGGACTTACTTGGCGTATGGGGGGGACTTACTTGGCGTATGGGGGGATTTACTTGACGTATGGAGGAGACTTACTTGGCGTATGGGGAGATTTACTTGTCATATTGGGGGACTTACTTGGCGTATGGGAAGATTTACTTGGCGTAGGGGGAGATTTACTTGGCGTATGAGGGGGGGACTTACTTGGCGTATGGGGAGACTTACTTAGCATATTCGAGGGGGGGGGGAACTTACTTGGCTTATGAAGGGACTTACTTGACGTATGGGGGAATGTGGTGATAATATTTTCCCTATGATCAATGGTGCATTTTTGGGTAATGTAGTCAGTGTCACACCAGGCAGCCTTTGATTTCAATAAAATATATCTAGTACCCATTATTAGAAGTAGTTTGATCTCTGGGTCGGCTGCTTCTGTGAATTGAACCTTGACTCTTCTAATCTGGAAGTGAGCGCATTAACCACTCAGCACCGAGGCTTCGATTATTAGAATCATTTAAATATTAAAAGCAAATTTCCTTTATTTACTCCTTTTTTCATTCAATATTAAACAACTCAAAATATATAAAAGCTCTACCCAAAGACGAATGTACATTTCATAGGGAATGTACTCCGCACATTGTTTTTTTTTTTTGTTTCAAATACGCCAATTAACTCTTTCCATGTTGTTCCTCTTTAATAATAATATAATATAAGGGAACAAATGGAGAGATGGAAGGAGCACTTTGAAGAACTTTTGAACAGACCCGGCTCAAATAATCCTTCAGATATACTACCAGCAGAAGAAGAATTACACGTTAACTGCGGAAAACCAAGCAAAGAAGAAATAATGAAAGCCATCAAACTATTAAAAGATGGTAAAGCCACAGGACCAGATGAAATTCCTTCGGAAGCCATCAAAGCAGATATTAACACCTCTACCAAGATGTTACATAATCTATTGGATAAAATTTGGGAGAGGGAAGAAATACCTAAAGACTGGAGAGAAGGTTATATGATCAAACTACCAAAGAAAGGAAGTTTACAGGAGTGCACAAATTATAGGGGAATTATGCTACTATCAGTGCCAGGAAAAATATTAGGCAGAATCATTCTGGAGAGACTAAAAGAGGCTATAGAGAAACACTTGAGAGATGAACAAGCAGGTTTTAGGAAGAACAGATCATGTGCTGATCAAATAACTACTCTACGTATAATAGTTGAACAAAGTTTAGAACTAAAATCCCCACTTTATATTGGATTCATAGATTACGAAAAGGCATTTGATAGTTTAGACAGAAGAATGCTTTGGAAGTTGCTGAGTCATTATGGAATCCCCATAAAGTTTATTAACCTGATAAAAACAATGTATGAAGGAACAAAATGTAGTGTGGTGCATGAAGGACAGCTTACAGAAGCATTTGAAATAAGAACAGGAGTAAGGCAAGGATGCCTTCTGTCTCCATTTCTCTTTCTACTGGCCATAGATTGGATTATGAAAATAACTCAAAACAACAGAAATGGGATCCAGTGGTCACTGACCAAACAACTTGATGATTTAGACTTTGCTGATGACATAGCTCTCCTATCACACAGCCACCAACAGATGCAAGATAAAATGAGTATATTAGATGAGAGATCACAACAGCTAGGACTAAAGATTAATAGAGATAAGACCAACATTATGAGAATTAATGCAGTTGGCAATAACCAAATAAAACTAGGAGAAATACCTCTACTAGACGTACAATCTTATATATATCTGGGCAGTAATATAGATAAAGAGGGAGGAACAGAAAACGATACCAAAATAAGGATATCAAAAGCAAGAGGAGCTTTCATTGCACTGGGAAACATATGGAAATCCAAAGAAATTAGGCTAAATACAAAAATACAAATTTTCAACTCCAATGTTAAGTCGGTTCTATTATATGGCTGTGAAACATGGAGAATAACAAAATTGACAATCACGAAGGTACAGACTTTCATTAATGGATGCTTGCGCAGAATAAAGGGATGGAAATGGCAGGACAAAGTCACTAACGTGGAATTATGGAAATGTACCGGTCAAATACCAGTGGATAAAGAAATACAGCGAAGACGATGGCGATGGATAGGACACACACTACGGAAACCAACTGAGAGTATTACACAACAGGCCCTTTTTGGAATCCCCAGGGGAAAAGACAAAGAGGAAGACCAAGGAATTCTTGGAGAAGACAGATTGAAGCAGAGATGAAGATGATGGGGAAGACATGGAATGATCTTAAAAGAATTGCAAAAAACAGAACGACTTGGAAAGTGTTTGTTGAAGACCTATGCTCCACTGGGAGCTAAAAGGTAGAAGAAGAAGATGTTGTTCCTCTTTGGATTATTAAATAATGATTTTGTCGAAGTTTGTTTTTGTTATTTTTGTGCACGCTTGGAATTAGTTATTTGTCTCAATTTTAGTTTGTTTGCTTTTAGATCAGTATATAACGTCTGCTTCCAGGTCAATCTATCTTTATCATGCTCTTCCAAGACTGCCTTGCTTATGTGAAACACTTTCATGTCTTCTTTATTTATTTTTTTTACAACATATTAGGGTAGGGGTCTTTTGTAATGCAGGTTGTCTCCTCATTTAGGATGTCTTTGGGAATCTGTCGGTCATTCTGCATAACTAAATCTATCATCTGGAAGAATTCAAGCAAGCTAAACATCCCAAAACAATCCAGTATTTCATTATTTATCTCCTTTTCCATTAATTCTTTCTATGGAATTCCTCTCATTCACCTCAGGCAGCCCAAGGGACATGCAATCATTTGTGTGGAGATGTATCAATGGATATAGCCGAGGATAAAGTTTGAAGCATACACTGTTTATTATTTTCACTTATTGGGCAATGTCCCATTTATTTTAAATTGTTTACTGACCTTCTAATTCTCATTTACTTTTTGCTCCAATCTATCTATCTTTTGACCTTTCGAGCCTTAGCCGGCCCATAGGACATAGACCCAGATACTCTTTCTCTTACCTAAATTTTTATTCTAGCAGTTTTCAATCCTCGTAAAGATCTTTTATCAAATCAATCATCTGTCTCTGTTCTGTGCAATCAATTCTATCTCATTGAGGGAGCCGATTCCTGCTGCTTTTGCCTCTTTGATCAATGTTCTTCTCAGTGTCTCTCTGGGTCGGCCTCTTTTCCTCTTACCTGTTGTTTCCCACATGAGGGCGTACTTTGTTATTCGGTTATTACCTCTCCTCATCACATGTCCAACATATGACCATCGTCTTTTCTTGATTACTGAAGATATTAGTGGTTGATTGGCCATTTTTTGCTCCAATACTAAAGTTTTTTTTTAGTTTTTTTAAACATATTTATACAATAACTTCTGATTAGGAAAAAACAATCGTATTTGGCAGCAAAGAGATTCTCTTTTGCTTCTTGTATTCTTCGTTTTCCATTTCTAAATTAAAACTGACTTCGGAGCCCCGGTTTCCTAGTTGGGAGAACCACCCGACTGGGCTACGGAAGCTCGGGCAACCCGTGTTCGATTCCCGCTGGAAGCAGTGTGAGTTGTCCTCGTGGTTGGGAACAAAATACCCCAGCAGTCGACCCAGACGTTGGCAGAAATTGATATCAGGGTAGTACTTTGGGAAGGAGAGGAATGCCACCTTGCATCGTGATTGTCGATGCTTGAAGCGACACTATTCAGAAGTCTCCGAACACTGGCCGAGCACATATGAGTGAAACTCGCATGCTAAGTCGCGGATTCAAGTCTCGTACTTTACCTTTACCTTTACTGACAACTTTAATCTTTCTCTGTTTATTTGATGCATGATGTATCTTCATCTTCATTTCTTTCACATTTGATGACACTTTGATTTCTCTGAAGAGCTGCACTTCCCATGTGATCTTTCTTTCCAGCAACTCAGAACAGGACCATAATTGGCATTTACAACAAAACGGTGAGAGGTACTTTGTACATCACTAAAAGACGACTGTACGTACACAACAGATGAAGCGTTATACGTATCGGAGGGTTGGCCAGAATGCATACCATATAAAATACAAAATATATTATGTATACATTTGTTTACACGTTATATTTAGCTTTTAAATTTTTTTTCACATATCAAACTATGAAATATAACTTAGACTATTATTATTTCGGTATTCTCCCCTGTTGAAACATTACAACCAGTATAGTTGGCCCTCGTATACGAAAATATCATTACTTGCTTTTTTCTGTTAGGAAATATAAGTAGACTGTAAGTAATTTAGCCGTTTCTTTTATCAGTATAGACACATATCGGGAACTTTGTTAATCTCAGACGGAAGATGTACAACAGAGGTGAGATGCAGAATGTCTCAGGCAAAAGCAGCTTTCCAAAAAATGAGGAAGATACTATGCAATCCATTTTTGACAATAGAAATAAGAAAAAAGAGTTCTTAAATGTTATGTAGAGCAAGTCTTAACATATGGATGTGAATCATGGACAATAGGGCAACAGAAAAAAAAAATCACTGGAGTCTATAGAAATGGGTTTTACAGAAGAATGTCGAGAATACCATGGACAGCTAAGAAGAGTAATGAAAACGTTCTGAAAGAGGCCAAAGAAAAAAGAGCTAATTTGCAATATTAGAAAAAGACAATCATAATTGTTTGGACATGTAATGAGAAGAGAACAGCTGGAATATATTGTAACAACTGGGAAAATTGAGGGACGAAGAGATGGAGGGAAGCAAAGAGAAAAGATACCAGACAGCTTAAGAAAATGGCCTGGCAGAAGGTAAACAACAGAAATGATAAATAACTGTCGTGATCGAAAGTTGTGGAGAGACATGATCACCTACGGCAGCAGGCCTGGTATTTGATGATGATGATAGACATATGAAAGCATATTACTGTGTGCGATGATTCCGGGCTCTTAGTTCCTTATATATTTTGCGCATATTTCAGATGGTGTGAAGACTGCATAGAAAGCTCTGGCTGTGGGTTTTGCTATACAGGTGGTAGTGGTTCAGTGAACGGCTCCTGTTTGGCTGTTGATTCGTCAAATAACGAAAGATCAGCGAACGGCTCATGCGCCAGCTCAAAACATGATAATTTTTCATGGGCTCTAGGCTACTGCCCAACCTCGTACTCCTGGATGGCCATTCTCGGGCTTGTCTTGTACTTAATGTTTTTTGCTCCAGGTTAGTGACCTGGGCGTTTTAAATACGAAGATAACTTATCGATAAGCTATCATCATTATTATTATTATTATCATCATCATCATCATCTTCATCATCATCATCATCAGGCACCATGCCTTCTGCCGTAGGTGATCATGTCTCTCCACAACTTTCGATCGCGACAGTTATTTACCATGTCTGCTGTTGACCTTTTGTCAAGCCATTCTCTTAGGCTGTCTGGTATGTCTTCTCTTTGCTTCCATCTATCTCTTCGTCCCTCAATTTTTCCAGTTGTCACAATATATTCCAGAGCATGGCCAAAAAAAAAAAATTATTGTTTCTTCCTAATATTGGAAATTAGCTCTCTTTTTGTTTTGACGTTTTTCAGAACTTTTTATTACTCTTCTTAGCTCTCCATGGTATTCTCAACATTCTTCGATAAGCTATATTTTATAATAATGTACCCCTGTCTTGTAATATCATGAGTTTATCTGTTTACGTTGCAGTATCTGTTTACTCTTTGCAGACCAGTTTTGTAAAGGTAAGAACGCGTGCAAACATAGCATTGTAGAACTGTACCTAATCTCTAACGTATTTGTTTTTTTTTTTGTTATACTATCTTATCACTTCCTTACCAGAAGGGTCCGAGTTCGATCCCCAGCAGTGGTGGATTTTTTTCGGGCTGACAAGGCTTCGGTGTTCACCCACCCTCTAAAAATGGGTACCAGAGATTTTTCTGGTATGTAAAGGCAGCATGACGTTATACCGATCACAACACCTGAAAATGTACCGTGGTCATAGAAACATGTGGACACTAACAACATATTCCCCATACGCCTAGCAAGGCTGGAGGGTTCCTTTACTTTTATTTACTTTTTATATTTATATTATGCCGCAGTTATATTTGTATTCACTCTACAGTTATTTTAAAGCCATCATCATCATCGTCATTATAAAGTGCCGTCTTCGCATCGAAGGTTGGCTACCATGGAAGCTCATTCCTCTCTGTTTCTTGCTTTGATAGTGGAGGTTGTCATGGGCTGATTTGTCCATCTTTTAATTTTTTAGCATGCCCCAAAAGTCTCATTTCTCTTATTTGAATTGTGTTTATTAGTTCTATTTTCATTTTTAGTTGTTTTAACATTTCATCGTTTGTTTCGTTTGTTTTCTTTTCTCTCAATCTAATTCTTCCTATTCTTCTATAAATCCACATTTCAAAGGCTTAAATTTTATGTTCTATTTTCTTGTCTAGTGTCCATGTTTCTGCACCATATAGGAATGTTGAGAAAATATAACATTTTACTATAGTTTTATCCCTGATGTTATCTGTTTGGATGTTGGTATATTTTTCATGGCATTAAAATTAATTTTTGCAATTCCTATTCTTTTGTTTATTTCAGTTGTACATTTTCCATCACTAGTTATAGTATGCCTAAGGTAGTTGTAGTTCTGAACTGTCTCCAGGTCTGTTCCTTCAAATTTGATATCAACTTGTAGGTTTTGAGTTTTTTATTTGTTTATGAACTTTATTTTTTAGTCTTTTTGATACTCATATCTAATCCATGTTTGTTGCTTGTTATGTTTATTTCATTAAGTAATCGTTGTTGATCTTTAGCATTTTCTGCTAGTAGTACAGTGTCATCACTCATATCTTAGGGATGCTATTAAAAGCTGCATTTAATGAATAAAACAGTAACAATAATTTGTTTATAAAACAGATTCCAATTAATGGTTTCTAGGTTCATTCCACTTCAAGTATGTAAGTATGGATTTCCTGGAGGTGGTTATGAGGAAAACTGTGTTATTGGTCATAATTTTCAATGACCATCAGCATATTTATGTGGAATGTGGTCGGTATAATACCTGACAGCTCTAATTTTCTTGGAAAATCCAGCATCAATTTAAGATAGAGTGAACATAAATATTGCTACCTGGGCATAATAATAATAAAAGTAAAATTCATACCTTCATTAAACTGATACAGGGCCAGTCGCTAGTTACAAGTGATAAGGATTGTTTGTAATGGTGATTCCTTCACTTCGGGATTATTTTGGTAGTTGGTCACAATTGTCTGACTTGTATTTCGTGATGTGTCTGATGTTATCAAGTTTTAAACTTCTGTAGGAGATTTGTTCTTAGTTAAAAGCATTCAAAATAGAAATCATAATACAGGGAGAACATTGTACATCATAAAAATATCGTTAATGATATATACTATCATTTGGAACAAATATTTTGGAAACGTCAGTAAAGTTGATATGGAATTACGAGGAAAACATACAGAGGTATACATATGTACATACATATAAATATATACTTACATACATACAAACATACACACACAAACATACACACATACATACATGCATACATACATACATAGATACATACATACATACATACATACATACATACATACATACATACATACATACATACATACATACATACATACATACATACATACATACATACATACATACATACATACATACATACATACACACATACATACATACATACATACATACATACATACATACATATATACATACATACGTACATATACACACACGCACGCACGCACGCACATACACACATACATATATACACAGATATATACATATACATATAATTATACTCCAGGCATGTCGTAAGAGGCGACTAAGGAGGTTGATTGATGGCTTGACAAGCTGTCATTGTAAAAAGTATTATTATAGAAACAGCACCATAGATTTTAGAACAGTGATCTCTGCAATATGTGCCATTTTGGAACGCAAGGTTTCTGTTTTGAGATTGTGGTTCTGCCCTATGTGCCGTCTTCGGCTCGAAAGGACAATAGATAGACAGATATATATATATATATATATATATATATATATATATATATATATATATATATATATATATATATATACATATATATATATACATACATATGCATATTCATGATGCATTCTCTTTATGAAGGAATGGGGCCTATGCCTTGGACTATTAACTCAGAGATCCATCCTCTATGGGCTAGATCAACGGGTAACTCACTCTCTGCAGCAACCAACTGGATCTGTAATCTGCTGGTGTCCATGAGTTTTCTGACTTTAACTGAGACAATTACAAAGTACGGTAAGCAATCCTTGTCACTGATAACTGTTTCATATTTATTCTTTCTGTACGGTAAGCAATAATTGTCGATGATAAATGTTTCGTATATATTATTTTTTGTACGGTATGTATCCTTATTAAGGATAAATGTTTATGTGCTGTTTTTGTACGGTAAGTAATCCTTGTGAAAGATAAATGTTTCTTATGTGCTGTGTTTTGTACAGTAAGCAATCATTGCTAAGGATTTTTTTATGTTCTTGTAAAGTATATAATCTGAATCAATAATAAACTTTTCATATGTGCTGTTCTTGTACCTTTTTTTAACCCTTATCATGTTACACACCGTACAGTAAATTATATTGTTAGTCCTAAGATGTATCCTCGATTAGAGACAGTTATACACCTATTATGTGAAACAGTGACAACAATAACATAAAAATGCGGAGAAATGCGCTAGATGAACAATGCATTGTTTAGTATACATAGACATTCGGCTTGGGTTCGATCACAGAGCAGCCAACTATGGGACAGGGAAATCACATGATATCTATTTATAGTTGGGAGCCGCGATGGCTCAGTGGTTAGTGAACTAGACTACATAGGACAAGAGGTAGGGTTCGATCCCAATCGACGGGCTCCGGTTCACCCAGCCTTTACTGGGTACCGAATTTTTTTTCTCGGAAAGTAAAGCGGCACGGGCGTAATACCGGCCACATTACCCCAAAAATAATGCGCCGAAGGTCTGTAAAATTTATGGTCACTAACACCATATTCCCTATACGCCACTTGGCGTGACGGGTCACTAACACCATATTCCCTATACGCCATTTCGCGTGACGGGTCACTAACACCATATTCCCTATACGCCACGTGGCGTGACGGAGGTACTTTACTTTTAAAAAAAATATTTATGGTTATTCTTGACGTGTTGAATGTTCCTGGGACAGCTAAAAAGACCAATGAAGAAATTCTCAAAGAGGCCAACACAAAAAGGGAACTCAGAAAGAAACAATCAACATTTTTCGGGCACATCATGAAAAGGGGAAAGTTGGAATGCTTGGTTCTTCTTCTTCTTCTATCCTTCCTCCATTGCCGTTGGCGTCGAGGGGAGATTCAATCTGCGATTCTTTGCTCTTCTGTTGGCCTCTTCTGTTGGCCTCTTCTGGTGTTATCCCACTTAGTGACTCTAGTATTCCCTTTATCCATCTCTTTCTCGGTCTTCCTCTTAATCTGGCGTTTTCGTAGCGTTTGCTTATGGCTTTTTGAGTCATTGTTAGTTCTTTTTGTCTTGTTATGTGGCCGAACCAATGTATCTGTTGTTTCTTTATGTATTCGATGGCTGGTTCAATTTCGAGTTTCTTCCTCAGGTCAGCGTTTCTTACTCTGTCCCTTAAGCTGTTTCTTGTCATTCTTCTGACACATTTAATTTCGGTGGTCGTTATCTTTCTTATTGTTCTAGAGTCCAGCGTCAAATTCTTGCACTGGTAGCACAGAGTTGGTAGAAATATTGATTTGTATATTGCCCTTTTTGCTTCCGTAGTTATTGCTTTGTTTTTCAATAGTGTTGATACTTGGCCTATAGCTTGGCATCGATTGCTTCTCCATTATTTTGGCTCTGAGCACTGTTGTGTGTATGGTACATTGTTCTGCCGCTGTGCTAGTTCTGTCGCAGGTCATACACTTACAAACGAAAAAAAAAAACCCAGAGGAAATTGAGACATTAAACAAGAGGTCAACCTTGATTTCCAAGCACTTTTAGCTTGTTTGTTCCAGATACAAATGCATCATAAAGATCATGTACAAATACATTCTGAATAATAATAAGAAGAATAATTTAATACATTAATTGGTAGTCTTCTTCTTCTTCTTTTCTTCCTCATCTGCCTTTCAGCGTCGAGGGGAGATATAATTTGCGGTCTTTTGCTCTTCTGTTCGCCTCTGCTGCTGTTATGTTTCCTAGTGCCTCTAATATTCCATCGACCCATCTTTTACGTGGTCGACCCTTGGGTCTGGTGTTCTCACAACGTTTGTTGAAGGCTCGTTGTGTTGTGTTTTGTTCTTTCTGCCTTGTCACGTGGCCAAACCATTTTATCTGTTGTTTCCTTATATATTCTATGGCGAGGGCTATTCCTAGCTTTTTTCTCAGTTCTTCATTTCTGATCTTATCTCTCAGACTGTTTCCTGTCATTCTTCTAACACATTTCATCTCTGTAGAGGTTATTTTTCTTATTTTTCTTGCATCTAGGGTCCAGGTCTGGCATTGGTAGCACAACGTGGGGATGAAGATTGTATTGTATAGTGCTCGTTTTGCCTCGAGTTATTTCCTTGTTGGACATTAGAGGTGATAACTGTCTGATGATTTGACAAGATTTGTTGCATCTTGATTCTATCTCTGCTGTTTGGGAATTATCGTTTGTCATTAGACTTCCTAGGTATTTGAATTCCTCTACTTGTTTTAGTTGTCTGCCTTCTATAGTTATGTTGATGTTCTGTTTATTTTTGGCGACAATTGGTAGTGGCTTTTAAAAATTACTTTCTTTTCATGTAGTCCTGTTTGAAAATTGGTCAACTACGTTCAACATCGCTTTCAAAATGCGAAAACTTGGAGTTGTGATTAAAAAAAAACATCATCTGCTTTAGGATATCAGCAGTATAAAAATAGGCAAACGAAGATAAAAGTGGTCTTTTTAAAGAGATGATTATTGTGGTTTGATTATTTAGTCTGATCTATCGATGTATTTTATTAAATTTGTTCAAACTTGTATCATCCAGGCACATACTGGCTCTTTGTTGGCATCTCAATTCTGGGACTAGTGTTTTTTGCAGTCTCTGTTCCAGAAACGAGAGGGAAAAAGCTCGAAGAAGTGGAAGAATTGTTTATTCGCCCGTGGTCTTCTTGCTGTTCATCATCCCAGAAAAATGCTTCAGTGCCAGTGATTAAGGATAACTCAAATAAGATTTAGCAAGACTATTTTTTTTTTTTTTACAAAAAACTGTTATTATTATTATTTTTTTAAAATACTCAGTAAAAGCTCATATGAGACAGTAATTTATTGATAAATCAGTAATTTGCTACGATAAAAATGGATGATACTTCCAATCCTAGTATAGTATCTGGTGTTTTTAACTTCTGGCGTAAAAGAGTTAAGTCAATATTGCTTAGAGTTGTCTTTAATGATTCGATTGAGAAAACACGAAATCTAGAAATCAAGGAGTGGCACTACTGTGAAATCTCTTAGAGTTGTCTTTAATGATTCGATTGAGAGAACACGAAATCTATAGCTTGTTTCATAACTCGTGCCCAACTTTTAAAATCGATAGCTTTTTAACCGCTTGTTGTAAGTTGTTCAAAATTTGCATGTAAAGTTATAATGATTAGAACCCAACAGGGAATTAATTTCATAAAAAAAAACATTTGGTTATTATTGTTGCTTATTTGATTTATATAAATTTATAACGACCCATTGATGTAGTCAAAACTTAATGTTTACAGTATTTTAAGTTAAAAATAGCGAGTAGAAATCCATACACGGTAAAATTGACGTGTTTGCACGCTTTCACCGTGGTGTTTTGACACAATTAGACACTGTAAAAAACACGAGAAATTGTGTGTTCCATTTCCGTTCATTCAGAGGTAGAGACGTGGAACGATAACATTTATCATGAGTCTTAAAATGAAATTCTGCAGTTTACAAAACATCGCAATAAAAATGTATGACTATTTTTCAAAGAGGCTAAACGAGGAAGATTATTTCATTCTTTAGAAAACCCTGAGAATAGGACAAGACACATTTTGGATTTATCTAAACGGTCATTTAATCGCTGGATTCAATCAAGCACGTGACCGTCAATGTTCAAAATATACAAAATCACAAGAAAGAGCAAAAATGTTGGATAATTTCGACGGTGAACTTATTAGAAGTGAAATTCATAAAATGTTGGGTATGAATGAAACTGTTACAATAAGAAAATTAAAAGTATCGCTGAAAAAGAATAACAGTATTGAAATATCAAAGTCTACATTATGGAGGAATGTGAGAGCTGCAGGCTTTACATTCAGAAAGTATTCCAATGGACGAAACATCATCTGTGAGAAGCCACATATAGTAGTCATGAGAAGCAAGTACTTACGTGAAGTAAAAGAGGTGCGCAAGCAAGGTTATGATATTGTGTACTTGGATGAAACATGGATCAATGCTCACCACACTAACCAAAGGGAATGGCAGTCATCAGATGGAAAGATTAAGAGATTAATACCTAGCAGCAAAGGACAGCGCTTGATAATTGCTCATGCAGGTAGTCGACAACATGGACTAATACAGAATGCAGAGCTCATTTTTCTTTCAAAATCCATAGACAATCGGGATTATCACTCTGAGATGAATGGTCACATATTTAGACATTGGATTGAAAATTCTGTTCTCCCATCACTAGATCGACCATCTTGCCTAATAATGGACAATGCAGCGTACCACAACATTGTTGCACTTGAAGATAAAGTCCCGACGTCATCCAGTACAAAAGATGCTATTAAGATATGGCTCACAAAGGAGCACATACAATTTAATAAAATGTACTTAAAACCTGAATTACTATCTCTAGTAAAGTAAAAACAAAGGACAAAGATTTTTCAAATAGATAAGATTATCCAAGAGCACGGTCATATAAGTTTGAGGCTGCCACCTTACCATGCTCATTTAAATCCAATAGAACTAATCTGGGCAAAATTAAAAGGACAAGTGGCAGATGAAAATACAACATTCAAAATATGCGATGTAAAGACTCTTGCTAATCTCGCTTTATTAAATATAGACAAAGATTATTGTGCTAAATGTGAAGACCACGTCTTAAAACAGGAAGAGGAATATTGGAAAAATGATGGTTTGTGGAATGTTCAACCCCAAACAGTTATTAATCTTTTAGACTCGTCTGATTCAGAATGAAAGTATATAGCCCCCACAATGTTGGCCCCTATATTACCTTAAATTAGTTCAACAAACGGTCCTTTTCAGGACCACACAACTATGAAAATTGGACATACAGGTATACCTTGATATTATCGTCCGTCCTCGAACTAAGAAGACAATAATTCTCCTGGTGTTTTGTCTTATTCAGTTATTTCCCCATTACGGCCACGCCTTTACCTAGTGAAAATTAATCATAGACCAGCAACTACGGTAATTTCTATTATTTAGGGGTTCACAATTTACAATTTTGACAAACACCAAAGAAATTCACCGCTTTAAGAAAACTGCAGCTGCAAGATATTTGTTAAATATACATTTAAAGGGTCTTTTGCATTCTAATAACATTTGGAAAATTTCAACAGTTTTTAACAAACGGTTACTGAGTAATAGCGTTTTGAAGTTGGGCACGTGATTTGAAACGAGCTATAGAAATCAAGGAGTGGCACGACTGTGAAATCTCTTAGAGTTGTCTGGATTGTTTCGATCACCCACTCCAGGAATTATGCACGAGATGTATGAAAAGCATTTATCCTCAAGAAGTAACTGAATCAGTTCAGCTTGGATGTAATCTTTCTGGGATTGGAAGGGAGAAGGACTAGTGTGAACAGATTGGTTGATATCAAGGTTCAGAAAAGGTGGAAGCACTAGCTAAAAAGAAATATTCTAGAATGCGAGTCCGAAAAGATGGAAAGGGGGGGGGGGGGGAAATTGAGCGCGAAATGTAATTGAAGCAGCCATATAGGTGTTGAGTTTAAAGTTATAGTTGAATGTTGTAGAAGTCGTTTAAGGCTCAAGTGAGTCATCAAGCCTAGTAGGTGTCGAGTTTAATGTTGTATAATGTATAAGAATCATTTAGGGCTCAACTGAGTCATCAAGCCTAGTAGGTGTTGAGTTTAATGTTGTAGAATGTAGAAGAATCATTTAGGGCTCAACAGAGTCATCAAGCCTAGTAGGTGTCGAGTTTAATGTTGTAGAATGTAGAAGAATCATTTAGGGCTCAACTGAGTCATCTAGCCTAGTAGGTGTTAAGTTTAATGTTGTAGAAGAATCATTTACGGCTCAACTGAGTCATCAAGCCTAGTAGGTGTTGAGTTTAATGTTGTAGAATGTAGAAGAATCATTTAGGGCTCAACTGAGTCATCAAGCCTAGTAGGTGTTAAGTTTAATGTTGTAGAAGAATCATTTAGGGCTCAACTGAGTCATCAAGCGTAGTATGTGTTGAGTTTAATGTTGTAGAATGTAGAAGAATCATTTAGGGCTCAACTGAGTCATCAAGCCTAGTTGGTGTTTAGTTTAATGTTGTAGAATGTAGAAGAATCATTTAGGGCTCAACTGAGTCATCAAGCCTAGTAGGTGTTGAGTTTAATGTTGTAGAATGTAGAAGAATCATTTAGGGCTCAACAGAGTCATCAAGCCTAGTAGGTGTCGAGTTTAATGTTGTAGAATGTAGAAGAATCATTTAGGGATCAACTGAGTCATCTAGCCTAGTAGGTGTTAAGTTTAATGTTGTAGAAGAATCATTTACGGCTCAACTGAGTCATCAAGCCTAGTTGGTGTTGAGTTTAATGTTGTAGAATGTAGAAGAATCATTTAGGGCTCAACTGAGTCATCAAGCTTAGTAGGTGTTAAGTTTAATGTTGTAGAAGAATCATTTAGGGCTCAACTGAGTCATCAAGCGTAGTATGTGTTGAGTTTAATGTTGTAGAATGTAGAAGAATCATTTAGGGCTCAACTGAGTCATCAAGCCTAGTTGGCGTTTAGTTTAATGTTGTAGAATGTAGAAGAATCATTTAGGGCTCAACTGAGTCATCAAGCCTAGTAGGTGTTGAGTTTAATGTTGTAGAATGTAGAAGAATCATTTAGGGCTCAACAGAGTCATCAAGCCTAGTAGGTGTTGAGTTTAATGTTGTAGAATGTAGAAGAATCATTTAGGGCTCAACTGAGTCATCTAGCCTAGTAGGTGTTAAGTTTAATGTTGTAGAAGAATCATTTACGGCTCAACTGAGTCATCAAGCCTAGTAGGTGTTGAGTTTAATGTTGTAGAATGTAGAAGAATCATTTAGGGCTCAACTGAGTCATCAAGCCTAGTAGGTGTTAAGTTTAATGTTGTAGAAGAATCATTTAGGGCTCAACTGAGTCATCAAGCGTAGTATGTGTTGAGTTTAATGTTGTAGAATGTAGAAGAATCATTTAGGGCTCAACTGAGTCATCAAGCCTAGTTGGTGTTTAGTTTAATGTTGTAGAATGTAGAAGAATCATTTAGGGCTCAACTGAGTCATCAAGCCTAGTAGGTGTTGAGTTTAATGTTGTAGAAGAATCATTTAGGGCTCAATTGAGTCATCAAGCCTAGTAGGTGTTGAGTTTAATGCTGTAGAAGAATCATTTAGGGCTCAACTGAGTCATCAAGCCAACTAGGTGTTGAGTTTAATGTTGTAGAAGAATCATTTAGGGCTCAATTTAGTCATCAAGCCTAGTAGGTGTCGAGTTTAATGTTGTAGAAGAATCATTTAGGGCTCAACTGAGTCATCAAGCCTAGTAGGTGTTGAGTTTAATGTTGTAGAAGAATCATTTAGGGCTCAACTAGAAGTCTGAAGTCTAGTATGTGTTGAGTTTAATGTTGTAGAAGAATCATTTAGGGCTCAACTAGAAGTCTGAAGTCTAGTAGGTGTTGAGTTTAATGTTGTAGAAGAATCATTTAGGGCTCAACTAGAAGTCTGAAGTCTAGTAGGTGTTGAGTTTAATGTTGTAGAAGAATCATTTAGGGCTCAACTAGAAGTCTGAAGTCTAGTAGGTGTTGAGTTTAATGTTGTAGAAGAATCATTTAGGGCTCAACTAGAAGTCTGAAGTCTAGTAGGTGTTGAGTTTAATGTTGTAGAAGAATCATTTAGGGCTCAACTAGAAGTCTGAAGTCTAGTAGGTGTTGAGTTTAATGTTGTAGAAGAATCATTTAGGGCTCAACTAGAAGTCTGAAGTCTAGTAGGTGTTGAGTTTAATGTTGTAGAAGAATCATTTAGGGCTCAACTAGAAGTCTGAAGTCTAGTAGGTGTTGAGTTTAATGTTGTAGAAGAATCATTTAGGGCTCAACTAGAAGTCTGAAGTCTAGTAGGTGTTGAGTTTAATGTTGTAGAAGAATCATTTAGGGCTCAACTAGAAGTCTGAAGTCTAGCAGGTGTTGAGTTTAATGTTGTAGAAGAATCATTTAGGGCTCAACTGGAAGTCTGAAGTCTAGCAGGTGTTGAGTTTAAGTTTGTAGAAGAATCATTTAGGGCTGATCTAGAAGTCTGAAGTCTAGCAGGTGTTGAGTTTAATGTTGTAGAAGAATCATTTAGGGCTCAACTAGAAGTCTGAAGTCTAGCAGGTGTTGAGTTTAATGTTGTAGAAGAATCATTTAGGGCTCAACTAGAAGTCTGAAGTCTAGTAGGTGTTGAGTTTAATGTTGTAGAAGAATCATTTAGGGCTCAACTAGAAGTCTGAAGTCTAGTAGGTGTTTAGTTTAATGTTGTAGAAGAATCATTTAGGGCTCAACTAGAAGTCTGAAGTCTAGCAGGTGTTGAGTTTAATGTTGTAGAAGAATCATTTAGGGCTCAACTAGAAGTCTGAAGTCTAGTAGGTGTTGAGTTTAATGTTGTAGAAGAATCATTTACGGCTCAACTGAGTCATCAAGCCTAGTAGGTGTTGAGTTTAATGTTGTAGAATGTAGAAGAATCATTTAGGGCTCAACTGAGTCATCAAGCCTAGTTGGCGTTTAGTTTAATGTTGTAGAATGTAGAAGAATCATTTAGGGCTCAACTGAGTCATCAAGCCTAGTAGGTGTTGAGTTTAATGTTGTAGAATGTAGAAGAATCATTTAGGGCTCAACAGAGTCATCAAGCCTAGTAGGTGTTGAGTTTAATGTTGTAGAATGTAGAAGAATCATTTAGGGCTCAACTGAGTCATCTAGCCTAGTAGGTGTTAAGTTTAATGTTGTAGAAGAATCATTTACGGCTCAACTGAGTCATCAAGCCTAGTAGGTGTTGAGTTTAATGTTGTAGAATGTAGAAGAATCATTTAGGGCTCAACTGAGTCATCAAGCCTAGTAGGTGTTAAGTTTAATGTTGTAGAAGAATCATTTAGGGCTCAACTGAGTCATCAAGCGTAGTATGTGTTGAGTTTAATGTTGTAGAATGTAGAAGAATCATTTAGGGCTCAACTGAGTCATCAAGCCTAGTTGGTGTTTAGTTTAATGTTGTAGAATGTAGAAGAATCATTTAGGGCTCAACTGAGTCATCAAGCCTAGTAGGTGTTGAGTTTAATGTTGTAGAAGAATCATTTAGGGCTCAATTGAGTCATCAAGCCTAGTAGGTGTTGAGTTTAATGCTGTAGAAGAATCATTTAGGGCTCAACTGAGTCATCAAGCCAACTAGGTGTTGAGTTTAATGTTGTAGAAGAATCATTTAGGGCTCAATTTAGTCATCAAGCCTAGTAGGTGTCGAGTTTAATGTTGTAGAAGAATCATTTAGGGCTCAACTGAGTCATCAAGCCTAGTAGGTGTTGAGTTTAATGTTGTAGAAGAATCATTTAGGGCTCAACTAGAAGTCTGAAGTCTAGTATGTGTTGAGTTTAATGTTGTAGAAGAATCATTTAGGGCTCAACTAGAAGTCTGAAGTCTAGTAGGTGTTGAGTTTAATGTTGTAGAAGAATCATTTAGGGCTCAACTAGAAGTCTGAAGTCTAGTAGGTGTTGAGTTTAATGTTGTAGAAGAATCATTTAGGGCTCAACTAGAAGTCTGAAGTCTAGTAGGTGTTGAGTTTAATGTTGTAGAAGAATCATTTAGGGCTCAACTAGAAGTCTGAAGTCTAGTAGGTGTTGAGTTTAATGTTGTAGAAGAATCATTTAGGGCTCAACTAGAAGTCTGAAGTCTAGTAGGTGTTGAGTTTAATGTTGTAGAAGAATCATTTAGGGCTCAACTAGAAGTCTGAAGTCTAGTAGGTGTTGAGTTTAATGTTGTAGAAGAATCATTTAGGGCTCAACTAGAAGTCTGAAGTCTAGTAGGTGTTGAGTTTAATGTTGTAGAAGAATCATTTAGGGCTCAACTAGAAGTCTGAAGTCTAGTAGGTGTTGAGTTTAATGTTGTAGAAGAATCATTTAGGGCTCAACTAGAAGTCTGAAGTCTAGCAGGTGTTGAGTTTAATGTTGTAGAAGAATCATTTAGGGCTCAACTGGAAGTCTGAAGTCTAGCAGGTGTTGAGTTTAAGTTTGTAGAAGAATCATTTAGGGCTGATCTAGAAGTCTGAAGTCTAGCAGGTGTTGAGTTTAATGTTGTAGAAGAATCATTTAGGGCTCAACTAGAAGTCTGAAGTCTAGCAGGTGTTGAGTTTAATGTTGTAGAAGAATCATTTAGGGCTCAACTAGAAGTCTGAAGTCTAGTAGGTGTTGAGTTTAATGTTGTAGAAGAATCATT
This sequence comes from Megaustenia siamemsis, assembly GCA_032433765.1. Taxonomy (NCBI): domain Eukaryota; kingdom Metazoa; phylum Mollusca; class Gastropoda; order Stylommatophora; family Ariophantidae; genus Megaustenia; species Megaustenia siamemsis. The sequence continues at coordinate 71,766,163 of JAVIAB010000125.1, read as the reverse complement.
TAGGGCTCAACTAGAAGTCTGAAGTCTAGTAGGTGTTTAGTTTAATGTTGTAGAAGAATCATTTAGGGCTCAACTAGAAGTCTGAAGTCTAGCAGGTGTTGAGTTTAATGTTGTAGAAGAATCATTTAGGGCTCAACTAGAAGTCTGAAGTCTAGTAGGTGTTGAGTTTAATGTTGTAGAAGAATCATTTATGGCTCAACTAGAAGTCTGAAGTCTAGTAGGTGTTTATTTTAGGTGTTTTAAAGGAGTACACTTCATGCCGAAGACCAATGTGTCGAGTCTAAAGACGTAGATACCGTTACCTAGCGACAGAAAGTATCCGCGTCCATTTAACGAGTGAAACTAAGAGGAAGAAAAGGAGGTGTACAAATAAAAGTGAATTATGCAATAGTCTACTGGTAGACGTGTTTATAGTTGTAAGACAATGAAGTTAGAGTTGGCTTGAGTTATAAATATAGCAGTAGTGGAGTTTAGAATTGTAGAACATTGCAGTTAGAGTTAGCTTGAGTAATAAGTATAGCAGGAGTCTAGTTTAGAAAGGTAGAACATTGCAGTTAAAGCAAGCTTGAGTTATAAGTATAGCAGTAGTGGAGTTTAGAATTGTAGAACATTGCAGTTAGAGTTAGCTTGAGTAATAAGTATAGCAGGAGTCTAGTTTAGAAAGGTAGAACATTGCAGTTACAGCTAGCTTGAGTTATAAGTATAGCAGGAGTCTAGTTTAGAATGGTAGAACATTGCAGTTACAGCTAGCTTGAGTTATAAGTATAGCAGGAGTCTAGTTTAGAATGGTAGAACATTGCAGTTACAGCTAGCTTGAGTATAAGTATAGCAGGAGTCTAGTTTAGAATGGTAGAACATTGCAGTTAGAGTTGAATGAGAAAGCAGAGAGAGCAAGGATAATACAGTGCTCTGTTTGAGAGATGAACTACAGTGTTTAGGTAGCCAGGTGCTAGTTGGAATAGAGTTTTGCATTTAGAGTGATTGAGTTCTGGCAGTCTAAAGTGTTAGACATCCACTTGTAGTAGCAATCGAGATTCTGTATTTATCAAATCAGTTCATGTATATCATCATCATCACGTGCCATACCGGTTGGCTTATGCGATCATGTCCATCCACAAAGTTCTGTCCTTTGTGCATTGTATCAGTTGTGTTCTGTTTTCCATGCTAGTATCTTCTCTCTTTGTCGTCCGAGATCTAACTTTCTCCTGTATTTTGCCAGTTTTAACCAAATATTCAAACTTTCATCTTCTCATGATGTGCCCAAAAAATCGTGATTGTTTCTTTCTGATGTTTTAAGGAGCTCTCATTTTATATTTGCCTCTTTGAGAATTTTCTCGTTGATAATTTCAGTTGTCCACGGAACATTCAACATTCTTCTGAGTTCCATCTATGTGGCCTCTAATCGTAATTTCATTTGTTTGTCTACCGTCTATGACCCGATTCCATAACTCAGATTGGCTCTATAGAGTACCGATTAACTCTCTTTCATACTTCTACTGACATATACTGTTGCGTTAGAGAGTTTTCATTTTCTGAAATGCTGTATGTGTATAGGGTAGGGAATCGTCTTTAATAAGGTTTCTATGAGTTAATTCAGCCGAATAGAAATTCTGAAGATCATATGATATTTTAGATCATGGTTTAGTTCCCCCAGTAATAAATATTTTGTATTATTATATTTATAACGGCTGTAGACGTGAGTCATAGTTAAACTATATAGATCATTATTATGCAATCAGATGTGTGCACAAGCACGACTGACGCCTCTTGTCGATGTGTTGACAGACTTAATGGGGGGGGGGGGGGGAGATCGTGAGTGTTTATTTCAAAAGTGTCACGTGTGAAGAGAGAGAGAGAGAGAGAGAGAGAGAGAGAGTGCGACAGTAGAGTACGAAGATGATGCTGTAACAATGAAGGTAGTGTGACTATGAGCATTAAATATGTTGTTATACATCGTCTTTGACGTGCTGATGTTCTTATTTGTTTATGTTCTTCAAGTCTCTCTCTCTCTCTCTCTCCCACACATACACGTTTGAGCTCAGAAATGGTGTTCATCGTAAAAGTGTTTTCCATCGTTTATGTTTATATGACTTTTTACAACTTCACAGGCAGCTAGAAGTGGCTCATGTCTTGGTTGCAACTGGAAGTAGCCGTTTTAACGTGTATCTTTTCTTTTGACTGATTGGTCTATAAATCATCATTATGTGGCCATGTAATGAGATGGGAACAGCCGAAATATATTGTAACAACTGGGAAAATTGAGGGACGAAGAGATAGAGGGAAGAAAATTGGAAAAAATATACCAAACAGCTTCAGAGAATGGCTTGGCAGAAGGTCAACAACAGAAATGATAAATAACTATCGAGATCGAAAGTTGTGGAGAGGCATGATCACCTACGCCAGCAGGCATGGTTCTTGATAATGATGATGATGTCAATAATTCAATTCGACAACAGATTAAACAAAGGAATTGTTTTCTTCGGATCATATTTCTTTTCGTTAGCATCTTTTATCTTCCATCTTTCATTTCACCTTCGAATGTTGTTGCTCCATTTCTTTTATTTCTTCTCTATGTTCTCAATCTTCTATTTTTCATTTAACCCTCACATTTTGTTGATAGGAGCAAATACATAAAATGCGAAGCTGCTGTAAAGCTGATGAAAATGCTTATTTTTTTTTTTTAAAGAGCAAAACTATTTATGGTTCACGTAGGTGAGAAACAAAACGACGTTGCGGCTCAGTAGGCATTCAGCTGGTACAATAAATAGGCACAACACACAAATATATAGATACCTACAGAAATTTAACTATATAGCAGTAATATGCTAGACTATCTGAGAGGAAAAATTAATAAATAAGTCACTTCCCCGAGGTACTGGTCCGAAGTACGTGGCCAACTGCAGATTGGGCTAATATAGCATGGGCTACAAAAGTGGAGCAGGTAGGTAAAAAGTAATTTAGGTATTTCAATTAATTTACCTGTTTTAAGACTCACTTATCTTTACTGCGCATTGCGGTGATGTCTTTTTATTTGTAGCTGCCATTACTTATGCCTTTTTGCTATTGAGGCTGAGTCCTTTATTTTTGCTTTTCTTCGCTATAATGTCCAACATTTCTTGCAACGCATTTTCACTCTTAGAGATTCAGACTGTATCATCAGCATACCTGAGGTTATTTATGTTATGACCTCATAATTGTTATTCCAGACACGCCTCTTGAGGATCTTAAAATAGTCTCACTAAACATATTAAATAAATCTAGTGACAGAACATAACCTTGCTTAAAACTTGACATCATGCTTTATTTGTTGAAACATTCCCAATTGATTTCCGGTTCTTATGCCAGCTTTTTGCTGCCAATACATGTTCTTTATTATTTTTAGATCTTTGCTATCAACGCTTGTGGCATAAAATTCGTCCATGTTAGTCTTGGTTTGCCTCTTATACCTAGTATTTTCCCTTCCAAGATTACTTTTAGTAGGCTGTTGTGTCTTTTAACATGCCCAAAAAATATCATGTGTGTTACCGGGGCCTCATTATGTGGGAAGTAAAGAATAGTGACACTTTGACCTTCCAGGCATGTCGTAAGAGGCGACTAAGGAGGTTGATCGATGGCTTGACAAGCTGTCATTGTAAAGAGCATTGCTATGGAAACAGAACCATAGTTTTTAGAAGCGGTGATCTCTGCAATATGTGCCATTTTGGCACGCAAGGTTTCTGTTTTTGAGATTGTGGTTCTGCCCTATGTGCCGTCTTCGGCTCGAAAGGACAATAGAAAAATCTCATTCGTCTTGTTTGAATTGCATTTAGTAGATCTCTTCATTTTTAATTGTTTTAAGACTTCATCGTTTGTTTTCTTTTCTTTCCATCCAATTCTACATATTCGTCTATATATCCACATTTCAAAGGCTTAAATTTTATGTTCTGTTTTCTTGACTAATGTCCATGTTTCTGCACCATGCAGGAATGTTGAGAAGATATAACATTTTGCTTTTCTTAGTTTTATCCCTGGTGTTATTTGTTTTGATGTTAGTGGATTCTGTTACATTGTGTTTTTTACTTTACGATCCAGCCAAAGTGCTGTTTGATTAGTTTATCTCCTTCTTGTTTGTGTCTTGTACCTCCGAAGAAATTTCTGATCATTTCCATGCCTATCCTTAGCTTCTTGCGGGTTAAGTCATGTATGTAAGACTTGTACTTATCATTAACTCTTTATTTTCCTTTAGCGATGTGTATGCTATTTTTATAAAGGTGTTATTGAGAGTGCAATTTTGAGTCTCTAAATATCAGGAGTTAGATTTGATACAGTAGAATATAGAAATTTGATACAGTAGAATATAGAGATTTGATATAGTTGAATATAGAGATTTGATAAAGTCGAATATATAGATTTGATAAAGTAGAATATAAAGATTTGATACAGTAGAATATAGAGATTTGATACAGCAGAATATAGAGATTTGATAAGTAGAATATAGAGATTTGATAAAGTAGAATATAAAGGTTTGATAAAATAGAATATAGTGATTTGATACAGTAGAATATAAAAATTTGATAAAGTAGAATATAGAGATTTGATAACGTAGAATATAGATATTTGATACAAAAGAATATATATATTTGATACAGTAGAATATAGCGACAACGATGACGCTAGCATGCACAACCAGTAAAATACAGAATAACCGCTTCATGTGTTGAGAAAGGACATAAACCAAAGTTGTTAAGTGGTCAGAACTAATGAGAAAGCAGCGACAAACTATTGACAAGAAATTATGACAAACCTTGAACTTGACAACAAAATAAGTGGGAGATATGGCTAGAGACAGAAATTGCTTCAGACGAGACGTAGTGAATGCAACGTTCTGCAAAAGACACGCAACTTATGATGATAATGAGACTGAGAAACGAGTAAACACCTTTTCTTCTCTCTGAATGCACTAGGCCTAAGTCCATTACCAGTAAATGAAGATGTTTGAAGAGGGCGCCGGTTATGATTTACATGAAACCTCGTTATGATAGTGCCTATAATGTTTTCACAAGTCATACTAGAAGGATGTGAAAAACATGCCTTAGCACGGGAAAAACAAGCTAAAAATGTATTCAAAGAAGATAAATAAAATACTTGGACAGGATTTGGTTAAAAGATGAGCAGGGACTCTAAAAGCCAAAAGAGGCTTCTATGAAACAGTGAAAGCAACGTGAGCGAGAAAAGAAAACTACGATCCCACTGAACTCGTAAATGGCAAAGAAAGACTATCGATGTCAAACAACGAATAACTGCAGCAGAGATGGAAATAATAATACTAAGATTCTACGAATACGCTATCTGCTACCAAAGATACAACAAAAATCATGCAAGAATGCGGATACATAGAATCATACAAGAAGAAATTGAAGAAGTCATGAAACATGCACCAAAAAATAAAACACTAGGGACAGACAACATACCAGTAGAAATAATAGCAGCAGGGGAGACAAGAGTTACATGGCTGAGTATTCGTATCAGAGTCGTGTTTATCAGGACTCTCTTGTTTTTTAGCTGCAACATATTTGTCACTAATGAACACCAACACAATTCCACTAAATGAAGACTGAACAAAGTATGTTGTATTTTTTTTTTTTGGCACTATCCAACTTTTACGTCTGACAAAGTCCCTAGAGACTAGGAATTGTTGTTATTCCTTTTTTTCCTGTCATCTGTGTGCACAGGGTCCCTCGCCTCACAGGCAGATAACTCCGTCTTCTGAGGTACTCATATTTTTCTCGTTGTATTTAATGTTGACCATCATTATTAGATAAGTGAAGCCTCTAAATGAGTGTATCTACATCAACAGCGAATGAACGGTAAGAACAGCAGCTGGCTGCACTGGTCGTAATGAAGTTAGAACATGAATAAGACAGGGTGTGCTCATTATCTCCCCTTGAGTCTTCAGAGATTAAATAGCTAATTTAGCCAACCCATCGAAGACAGAGGATATTCGCGATTTTTTGTTTGCAGACGATCAGGTCCTCATGCATGAAAAGTAGAAAACCGACAGGAACACCTTAACAGCACAGACACACAATACAAAATGAAAACCACCATCAACAAGACTTAAGTCATGAGAATAGCAAAAGAGAACACAGAACATCAACTGAACGATATAATTTAAATAGGCGGATGGATTAAATACCTAGGAAATCAAAAGACAAAGCAACTTTCCCTTAGAAATAGGCTTGAGTCTATGGCCTATTTCTGTTGCTTATGAATGTGATACAACCAAACTTGTCAAATTATCGGGAAGATTTCCAACATTGTTGTTCGACTAGAAAATAACACTATAGAGACAAAACGGGCACACTACTCACCATCATGTGCCATACAGGTTGGCGTAGGCGATCATGTCCTTCCACGATTTTCGACTCATGGTAGTAAAAAGTAAAGTACCCCCGTCACGTCAAGTGGCATATAGGGAATATGGTGTTAGTGACCATACATTTTACAGACCTTCGGCACATGATTTTTGGGGTAATGTGGTTGGTATTACACTGCTTTACTTTTCCCGAAAAAAATCCGGTACCCATTAAAGACTGGGTGAACCGGAAGCCGTTGGTTGGGATCGAACCCTACGTCTTGTCCTTTGTTGTCCAGTTCACCAACCACTGAGCTATCGCGGCTCCCTTCTATCCATTGTGCATTGTATTAATTCTGTTGTTGACCGTTTCCGTGCCATAACCTAAGCTATCTAGTTTCATCTCTCGCCCGCGATCTCTTTTTCCCTGCATTTTGTGGTTAAACTAAATATTTCAACTTTCCATCTCTCACTGCACACACACTATACAAATCTTTATTTCAATGCTGTCAGTGCCAGACTCGGGCGCTAGACTCAAGAACAAAATGAAAAATAACCATAACCTATCGAAATAAAATGTGTAAAACGCGTGGCAAAAAAAGTAATTTTAATGCCATGAAAAATATACCAACATCAAAACAAATAACACCAGGGCTGAAACTAAGTTTAGCAAAATGTTATATCTTCTCAACATTCCTGTATGGTGCAGAAACATGGACATTAGACAAGAAAATAGAACAGAAAATGTAAGCCTTTGAAATGTGGATTTATAGAATAATAGGTAGAAAGAAAAGAAAACAAACGATGAAGTCTTAAAAGAACTAAAAATGAGAAGAGAACTACTAAACACAATTCAAACAAGACAAATGAAATTTTTGGGGCATGTTAAAAGACACAAACCGCCTACTAAAAGTAATCTTGAAGGGGAAAATACAGAGTAAAAGAGGCAGAGGCAGACCAAGACTAACATGGACGAATATCATCAAAAGATGGACAAACCAGCCTGTGACAAGCTGCACCATTAAAGCAAAAGACAGAACAGAATGGCGCTCTGTGGTAGCCAACCTTCGTTGCGGAGATGGTACTCGATGATGATGATGAAATGCGTGACAGGAGACAGCCTGAATGTTGAGTTCAGAAGTGAAGAACTGAGGAAAAGAGCGGTATGAATAATTTCCGTCAGTGAATACATACACTTTAAAATTGTTAAAATTGTTTGATTACGTGGTTAGTGATAGTATATAATCATGAAAATACATCTCAACGTACCCTCAATGAACGTTACGAGAACGCCAGTCCCAAGGGTCGACCATGGAAAAGATGGACTGACAGAATATTATAAAAAGATAGTACACATAGCAGAGCTGCTTGATAGGTCAACATCATCATCATCATTGAGTGCCGTCTCCGCAACGAAGGTTGGCTACCATGGGGCGCCATTCTGCTCTATCTCTTGCTTTGATGGTGCAGGTTGTCATCGGCTGATTTGTCCATCTTTTGATGTTACTCGTCCATGTTAATCTTGGTCTGCCTCTTTTACCTTGTATTTTCCCCTCCAGGATTACTTTCAGTAGGCTGTTGTGTCTTTTAACATGGTTCAAGAATCGCATTTGTCTTGTTCGAATTGTGTTTAGAAGTTCTCTTTTCATTTTTAGTTGTTTTAAGACTTCATCGTTTGTTTTCTTTTCCTTCCATCCAATTCTACCTATTCTTCTATATATCCACATTTCAAAGGCTTCAATTCTCTGTTCTGTTTTCTTATCTAATGTCCATGTTTCAGCACCATATAGGAATATTGAGAAGATGCAACATTTTGCTATTCTTAGTTTTAGCTCTGGTGTTATTTGTTTTGATGTTAGTATGTCCTTCATGACATTAAAATTACTTTTTGCCATTCCTATTCTTTTGTTTATTTCAGTTGTACATTTCCATCACTGGTTATAGTATGTCCAAGGTAGTTGTAGTTCTGAACTGTCTCAAGGTATATTATGATAATTAGAGCAAAAGACCGCAAACTTATATCTCCCCTCAACGCTGAAAAGCAAATGAGGAATGAAAGAAAAAGGTGGTAACTTGTATTAGATAAAGTGGACATTATTTACACTACTGCCGCCTTTCCTTCCCCCAAAACAAATCCAGCACACTATTTATTTAACTAAATTTAAACTTGGGTAAACATTGAGGCTGTGGACCTGAATGTATAACCCAACTTTTTCTCCCACTCTACACCGTGAACCTGGGAAGAGGGAAATATAAAACGGAAATTGCAAGGGAGAGCATTCTGATAATTTTATTTCAGAAGTCTGGCAACACAAACAGGCGTGAGTTCTTACTTCAAACAACAAAGATGAATTGATTGTCCATCTTAATAAAAACTTTAAAATTGTGTTATTGTAACTGTGTTGGGGTAAGATAACCAAATGTTTTCATTAATGTTTAGTGGAATTGTAAATATTAGAAAACATAGTTTCGGTAAAATGTTAACATTCACACGATCTTCTTAGTTTCTTAGTAACTTACACTTTTACGATTAAATCTGCAAATCTCATCTGGCATGATCTGGTCATCTGTTTCTGGATAATCATGATAATCATGATAATGATAATTTGATATCAATATCAACTGGAATGACAATCCGTTTTCAATCCCAAATTATAATAAATTTATAAATTAAAAAAGACGGACTATCACTTCACTATGACAATATTACTTAATTTAATTACTATAATTTATATTTTTTAAATTAAAAAAAATTATTATCATTTAATTTATAAAAATAATATACTTATAGTATACTATACAATAGTCACTCATACACTATACACTTCTAAAGTTCAATGAATTAATTATTCAAATAATGAATTATATTTTAATTTTACGAGGAATATAGAAGTCAAGAAGTTTTTTTTTTTTTTTTCATAGTACCAGTAAATCTGGTGTCCGGTTAGCGCAATCGATAGGCGGTTGGCTTACCACGGCAACAGCCGGGGTTCGTACCCTGGCGAGGACACCTGGGTTTTACTAATTCCCTAAAAATTAGTAGGAGCCGCGATAGCTCAGTGGTTAGTGAACTGGACTACTACGGACAAGGGGTAGGGTTCGATCCCAACCGACGGCTCCGGGTTCACCCAGCCTTAAATGGTACCGGATTTTTTCTGGGAAAGTAAAAGCAGCACGGGCGTAATACCGACCACATTACCCCAAAAATCATGTGCTGAAGGTCTGTAAAATATAGGGTCACTAACACCATATTTCCTATACGCCACTTGGCGTGACGGGGGGTACTTTACTTACCAGTAAATCTAAGTAGTAGTAGTAAGTTCGTTAACTTGTTATGTTATTGATATTGTAAACAGTGTTTAGGCAACAACAACATTTTACACTAGTTTATACTGGTCAAGAAAAGTTGCTAAAAAGTTAAAAAGATAGATAATTGAAGAATATTTAGAAAGGTCTTATGGAGCAGACCAAGGAAATCATACCCTGCTTAACTAAAACTTAAGTGTGTAGTATTATATTATTAATATTGTGTAACAAAAATCTTGCTAAAAGTTATACAAAGAAGAATTCAGAATAAAATCAATCTGGAATTAGAAGAACAACAATTTTAATTTAGGAATATCAGTGGGACAAAAGAAGCCATATTCTGCATGAGGACATTAACTGAAAAGTACACAGAAGTAAACAAACCAATATTTGCTTGCTTCATAGACTACACCAAAGCTTTTGATAGAATTCACCATAATCAACTTATAGACTGCCTAAAAGAGATACATCTAGATGACACAGACATACGACTAATATGTAATTTATACTGGGAGCAAACAGCAATAATAAGATATAAGGAAGGGAACTCTACACCAATTAATATAAAGAGAAGAGTAGGACAAGGATGCATTCTATCTCCAAATCTGTTCAATCTATACACTGAGCAAATCTTTAAAAACATCACAGCGATGCCAGGCCTAAATGTTAATGGAAAGATAATCAATAACCTAAGATATGCTGATGATACTGTATTGCTAACAGAAAATCCTGAAGAACTACAACAAATACTTAATGAAATAAACATCACAAGCAAAAGATATGGATTAGATATGAATATCAAAAAGACTAAAATTATGATCATAAACAAAGATAACATTCAAAACCTACAAGTAGATATCAAAGTGGAAGGAATAGACCTGGAGACAGTTCAAAGCTACAACTACTTTGGACATACTATAACCAGTGATGGAAATTGTAAAACTGAAATAAACAAAAGAATAGGTATGGTAAAAAGTAATTTAATGCAATGTGAATTATACTAACATCAAGAAAAATAATGCCATTGGCTTTGGCTAAGAATAGTAAAATGTTATATCCTCTCGACATTCCCGTATGGTGCAGAACATGGAAATTAAACAAGAAAACAGAACAGAAAATTTAAGCCTTTGAAATATGGATTTATATATAATATAATATGGAATTATGGAGTGAGAAGAATTGGATAGAAAGAAAAGAAAACAAATGATGAAGTTTTAAAACAACGAAAAATGAAAAGAGAACTACTAAACACATTTCAAACAAGACAAATGAGATTTTTGGGGCATGTTAAAGGTCACGGCAGACTACTAAAAGTAATCTTGGAAGGGTAAATGAGGCAGAGTCAGGCCAAGACTAACATGGAAGAGTAGCATCAAAAGATGGACAAGTCAGCCTATGACAACCTGCACCATCAGAACAAGAGATAGAGTGGAATGGCGTTCTATGGTAGGCAACCATCGATGATGAGATGGCACTTAATGATAATGTTTATATTATTATAATACTACTAGTATTGGATACATATAATACTAATTATGCTTACTAGAGATTTCTAACATTTTAAACAATTGCATCTGTTTAGGAAAAAGCAACAATATTTGGTAGCAATGTAAATCTCTTAAATTATCTCACCACCTCCTTAGTTGTGTAATCTTATCTTAGTCTTTTTTTCATGCATAAACACCCAAAACTCTTTCATGATTTCATAAACTCTTTGTCATTGTTTAAATTGCCACAAAGCGTAATTTATTTATAATATTTATTTATACATCATACTTAAATGAGATTAATTAACAGGTGATTTTCAGTAGAGGGGAAAGACTCATTAAAGCTACAATGCATTTTCTGTATTGGTGCAGCTGCTAACTAAAGAGTTGAAGGGCAGAACAAAAGACCACTGGAGCATCAACTTGAGAATGTTCATCTGCTAAGTGGTCTTGGATACAATTCGTCACTATTCTACAGCAAAGACGTGATATCTGCATTTTTCAGCCTTATACATCCGTTTTTGGCATGATTAGATTTTGCTGAACAATTTTGCCTGAAAATTTGTCATTTTGGTCTACTCTTTTAGGCTTCTAATTGCCAAGGATTCTTTAACATGCATAAGTGCACTCAGGATCACTTGTTTTTCACCATTATCCAAGAGAGACATAGGATCTCACTACCCAGAGACTAGGGAAGGTAAAGCCACAAAAAAATAACTGATTTTAAAAGAAAAATTCCCATTTCCTGTGGTGAGATTCAAATCAGGAATTTCCTGTCCAGAAGCTGACATTTTACTACTAGACCACCTAATGCCAGGAAAACTACACTAAAATTAGTTGTGTGCATCCATGTAACTTTATTGCTTGGCCTCAGTATTTCTAATCCATTTCAAACATACGTTTGGGGGAATTTTATTTGATTAGAACAGATATAAGCGGAGATATTTGTGCAATTCTGTATAAATTTTATTTTTAAAATGTTATGTGTAGATTAATTCTGTTTTCAATGGAGAAAGTTGCCCAATGGTCTGTTTCCCCTTACAAATATCCTTGTAAGGCATACTAGTCCATTAAAAAAAATCCTTACAAATTATGGGATGGAAGGTATGTTGTTTTATATTACAAATACTTCTTTTTTTTTTTGCAATCAGAGGCAAAAAAAGTTTAAACAAAATAATTCAGCAAATGTAAACCACAAATAAACTTTCTAATTGATAATTTTTTTCAAGTACTTCCAGAACATGATGAGCCATGACAGTTTTGCAAGGTTACAGTCATGTAATATTTCTCTTTATTGTTTGCTCAGATAAAGATGTTCATTTTGTCAAAGTTTACACTCAGCCTCAATATCTGTATTTTTCAGCTCAACACTTACAACTTCATCACAGCATAATTTTGACTGGATTTTCCTTCCCTGTTTCATCTCCACTCACTTGACCAAGATATAAACAGTATATTCCAGGAGCTACTTCATTGAAATATGGCAGTATTAAGGAGTGGCTCTATTTCACTAATCCTAGTGCTAGTCATCAACTATAAGTCACTGTTGATGCCTTCTGAAATGCTATTCACACCTCATGTCCCTGTTGTAATATATAAATCATAATTTGCATTTTCAAAATAAGAATTTTGTGGAGTATATACAAACATGAGTCTTTCCCTGAGCACAGAACTTGTAAATGAAGATTTGGACAATTCAAATGTGCCGGAGGAACAGGTATCCTCTCATTTTATATCCGATGAACAGTCATCATGTTTATTTGATATTTTATCTTCAACACAAGCTGGCCATGCTTTCAATTCCTCATTACTTGAGGATATTGATCTTGATCTTCAGTGTGAAGATGATGTTGATTGTTCAAACAATGCAGTTTTTGAAGAAATGGCAGAGGGCACTTTACATGCAGTCTACAATTGTAATGGCACAAGTTATTCACCTTCAGTAGCCACTGAAAATTGTTGCAAAAGGAGGCCACTTATACCTCAACATTGCTAATAAAAGACCAAAGTAACAGATCACAAAATGTTGAAGATAGCAGCAGACAGTATACATTTTCATTTCCAGTATCACATTCTGAAACAAATAAATTACTTCAAGTTCAGAATTTAACAGATCAAAAGTTTGTTACTTGCAGGAACTGTTCTATGCAGTTTTCAAGCAAAGAGGCATTATTTGTTCATAACAAGGATCAACATGTCAAAAAGGAGGCTCTTGTTCATGAGTGCACGTATTGTCAAATAAATTTTACAAACAAAAAGTCCCTTGCTAAACATTGGAAATTTCACAAAGAAAAACAGGAGGAGAAATATGAAGCTGGCAGAGAATCTTCAGAGAATTGTATGTTTTTATGTGAATCATGCCCATATGTTGGTAAAACCAGGGCACGTTTAAATGATCATATTAAAGCAAAGCACACTTTAGAACGGAATGTTTACTTTTGTGAGAAATGTAATTTTGCATGCCTTCATGAGCAGACTTTGACCTTGCATCACCAAAGACATGAAGGAGATCCTAAATTTGCTTGTGATCAATGTGGCAAGCTTTTCTTCACAATGGGTATACTGAAACGGCATGCTCATACACATAACAAAAGCAGGATTTTTCTTTGTCAGTTTCAGCATTGTGGTAAAAGTTTCAACATAAAAAGCAGACTAACAGACCATATAAGAACTGTTCATAAAAATAAAAAACATCCTGATACTCATTCACCTTCAGACAACAGCACTCCAATAACTTGTCTTTCAGACAAACACTTTGATCATTCAAAACAGCCAGATAGCTCCTTTGCTAATGATTTCAAACAAAACAATAGCAGTAAATTTCCTGAGTTTGACACAAATATTCCTCATGACACGTCAACCTTCACTTCTTCTGATATATTCATTTATGATATTATCCTTCCAGAAGATAAAATTAATCATTTTAACAGTATTGTTAATAAAGGAAATAATTTAAAATCTTGTTCTAACAACAAAGTTGTGATGAATAGCAATATGATTATGCATAAAAGTCAAACATCATGTTGTAGTGATTCAAAAATATCAAACAGTGATTGTTGTGATAGCCAGACCTATTTATCTAAGAATATAGTGGAGGATAGAAAGTTTGCATGCACATGGTATGGCTGTGATAAAACATTTAGGGATAATTACAACCTGTTTATGCATACGTGTACCCACACTGGGGAAATGCAGAGAGCTTGTAACCTGTGTAGGTATAGGTGTGTTCAGAAATCAGCTATGGATGCTCATATGAAAACTCACAACAAAGTGATACACAGAGATGTTTAAAGTACCAGTACTTTATAATGAAGAGTGTTTTGGTTCTGGTCCAAAATGGAGGATTCTTTGTCTTCATCTTGCTATGGACATTTGATTGGTGGCTTATCAAGCTGCCTTTGTGAGGCATCCATCATTATTGAAACATAAATCTCAACTTTTAGATGGAAATGATGAATCCTAATCAGGACCTACTCTCAATGCTAGCCCTCAAATGTGAAATAGAGGGAAAAAGAAAAAGAGGCCAGTCTAGAGAAACACTGAGGCAAGAAGCATCAGCACTTTTGCTAGGGTGGAAAGAATTACCCAGAACAGGGAAAAGTGGTGAGATACTTTCTGACACTTAATAGCAAAAATTGTTGGGAAAGGAGTCTGGAATTTCTGCCTTATTTGCCATCTTCAGCTTGTAAGGACATCAGAACAGAGCAGCATTCTATAATGAGCATTAGGATTTGTGCAGTGGTCATATTTCATAATTTATTCCTTGGTGGATGTGCTACAGTTGATTTAGCAGTTAAAAATGGTACCTTGCTAATAGAAATAGACTACAAGATAATAGTGAGAAAGAGCACCTGCCACTACAGTTCTAAATGTTGTGGTATCATTTCATGAAGCTCCTGTTCAAGCTGAATTAGTTTTATCCATACATTAATTATCATAAGGTTCTGGAATGCTATCACCACTATTGTCCTCTAGAGGCAAAACGGACACTTTACAATATTTATCATTGCATGGTTTTGCTACAATTGCCAGTCCTAACCCTAGATGCAAGAACAAGAAGAAAAATATCCACTACCAAGATTGAATGTGTTAAACGTATGACAGGAAACAGTCTGAGAAATAAAATCAGAAATGAAGAACTCAGAAAAAAGCTAGAAATATCCCCTGTCATAGAATATATGAAGAAACAACAGATAAAATGGTTTGGCCACATAATAAGACAGATAGATCACAACACGAGCCTTCAATAAACGTTGCGAGATCACCAGACCCAAAGGCAGACCACGGAAAAGGTGGATTGACAGAAAACTACAAACACTATGAAACATAACAGCAGCAGAGATGAGCAGAAAGAGACCCGCAAGCTATGTTTCCCCTCGATGCTGAAAGGCAAATGAGGAAGGAAAGAAGAAGAGGTTCTGGAATGCTAGTGTAATTCTTTCTGTTGATATCAACATTAGAAGGATCTAGTGGAGTTGTTAGTAATTTCGCAAAGTCCAGACAAAAGTGTTGGTAAGTATATGTTTATTTTTGATTGTCCATAATTTCTTTTGTTTAATTTTGTTTGTTAAGACATTCCTTTATTTAATTTTTTTTGTTCGGATTTTCTTGTATACAAATTTGTTTGGCCAGAGGTTTTTCTATTTAATTTTGTTTGTCAGAAGTTTTTATGCTTAAATTTGTTTGGTTAGAAGCTTTTCTATTTAATTTTGTTTGGTCTGAGGTTTTTCTGTATAATTTTGTTTGGCTGGAAGTTTTTCTATGTATTCTTTTATTTTAGAGATGGATGACTACTGTGTTTTATAATGGGATGTGTGGATGTAGGCAGATGGATCAAACTCTGTCTATCAAAAAATGAACATATAATATTGAAGTTGTGAGGTCAATATGTAACAAGTAAAGTAATTTAATAAAATAAGTCATTTTATTAATCATGGTCAAATAACGGCTAAGTTGATTTTGTTTGTTTCATTTGTTCTTGTTTCTGGAATGTCTTCATTTAAGCAGTTCATGCCTGCCAACTAACTGTCATTAAACCCTGCATGCCAGGTATAAGAATCTTGCAACTGCACACAAATACTTATACAAAGGCATGTTTTCTTACTATATAACACAAGTATAATGAAAATTGGTTCAGTAACAGCTGAACATTCTTCACCTGACTCACCTGAATAAAAAAAAATGAATGGGAATCTGGTTCACAAAGTTGCAGAAGGTAAACATAAGGCAGTTTAATGGCCCAATCACATCAAATTAATGTAGCCTAGTACTGGGTAGTTTCATCTTTCTTCTTTTTCTTCTCCTTTTCCTGCATTTGCACAACTACTACTCTTCACCCTCTGCCCTTAAAACATTTAAATGGATGATGAGAGAGGCATTGTGTTGTCTTTATAAGCAAGCTGCTATATTTGCACCTTTTGGTCCAATGTATTTATCTTTTTCTTTTCACCTGCCTATGGAGCCTAGGTCTTCAAAAAGCTCTTTCTTAGTTGTTCTAATTGGTGCCATTCTTTT
Source organism: Megaustenia siamemsis (assembly GCA_032433765.1). Lineage (NCBI taxonomy): Eukaryota > Metazoa > Mollusca > Gastropoda > Stylommatophora > Ariophantidae > Megaustenia > Megaustenia siamemsis. The sequence continues at coordinate 71,749,522 of JAVIAB010000125.1, read as the reverse complement.
AAGATTGATCCGTGGGCCTGTCATGTAGTATTCTCAGGCATCTATGGCAGTCTTATCCAGTGCCATTATCTTTGTCTCTCCTCTTTGTCCACTTTAGTTGAAACTTTCTCATTGATCTAAGATAGCAATTTCATTCTGCTATTTCTGTTCTTTTGTTCTGCTATTTATGTTCTTTGTTCTGTGTATATATCCATTAGTGATAATCTGTAGCTTTTTGACTTTTGTTTTTGTTGTTCTCCATGTTTCACAGCCATATAATAGGACTGATTGGAGTTGAACATGTTTTTATTTCTATTTAGCTTAATTTCAATGAGTGACTGGTTTCAATTAAAACATGAATGAAACAGGGATGTATACTATCACCATTGCTTTTTGGAATTACCATTGATTACATAATGAGTAAATGTTGCAGGGGCAGTAATGGCATTAAATGGTACAACAAGAATTACATGGAGATCTAGATTTTGCAGATGATATTGTGCTCCTAAATGAAAATATTAATAAGATGCAAAATATCACAGATACCTTATCATCCATGGTGGAAAAAAAATAGGACTTGAAATCAACAGGGATAAAACTAAAATAATGAAAAATAACAATACCTCACAGGGAATTATACATCTCAATTTCAAGGCATTGGAATGAGTAGACAACTATGTATATCTTGGTAGTAATATAGATCAAGAAGGTGAAACAAAGAAAGAGATCAGAAGCAGGATAGCAAAAGCAGCAACTAATTTAAAAAACTTCTTAGACAGAGAGCCCTTATCTTTCCTGGATAAATTAAATTAAAAAGGTATACTACAGTGAATAAGGGTAGAAAGTATTTCAATGTAGGGTTTCTTAAAGAACAAAGAATTAAAGATAAATTCACAGTCACAATAACAAACAAATACCAAGTCCTCCAACAACTAGAAATACAATAAATATAGAAGATAATTGGAAACAGGTAAAAGATATATGGAAAGAGACATGCGAAGAAACACTGGGGAAAAGAGAACGCCAGAATAAGGCATGGATGACAGCAGAGACCCTGGATAAAATTAAAGAAAGAAAGAACAAGAAAGCAGACATAAATAAAAGCAAAATGAGAAGTAATAAAGCCAAGACACAGGAAGCTTACACAGAGGTGAACAAAGAAGTGAGAAGATGCATTAAAAGGGATAAGAGGAAATATATAGACGAACTAGCTAAAGAGACAGAAGAAGCAGCAAATAAAGGGAATATGAAAGAACTGTACAACAGCACAAAGAAATTAAGTGGAAAATGCAAACAGATCAATGCCTTTATTAAAGATAAGAAAGGAAATCTGCTTAGTAATATAAGGAAACAAATGGAGAGATGGAAAGAGCATTTTGAAGAACTTTTGAACAGACCCAGCTCAAATAATCCTCCAGATATACTACCAGCAGAAGAAGAGTTACACGTTAATTGTGGAAAACCAAATAAAGAAGAAATAATGAAAGCCATCAAACTATTAAAAAATGGTAAAGCCATAGGACCAGATGAAATTCCTTCGGAAGCCATCAAAGCAGCTATTAACACCTCTACCAAGATGTTACATAATTTACTAGATAAAATTTGGGAGAGGGAAGAAATACCTAAAGACTGGAAAGAAGGTTATATGATCAAACTACAAAAGAAAGGAAGTTTACAGGAGTGCACAAATTATAGGGGAATTATACTACTATCAGTGCCAGGAAAAATATTAGCAGAATCATTCTGAAGAGACTAAAAGAGGCCATAGAGAAACATTTGAGAGATGAACAAGCAGGTTTTAGGAAGAACAGATCATGTGCTGATCAAATAACTACTCTACGTATAATAGTTGAAGAAAGTTTAGAACTAAAATCCCCACTTTATATTGGATTCATAGATTACGAAAAGGCATTTGATAGTTTAGACAGAAGAATGCTTTGGAAGTTGCTGAGTCATTATGGAATCCCCATAAAGTTTATTAACCTGATAAAAACAATGTATGAAAGAACGAAATGTAGAGTGGTGCATGAAGGACAGCTTACAGAAGCATTTGAAATAAGAACAGGAGTAAGGCAGGGATGCTTTCTGTCCCATTTCTCTTTCTACTGGCCATAGATTGGATTATGAAAATAACTCAAAACAACAGAAATGGGATCCAGTGGTCACTGACCAAACAACGTGATGATTTAGACTTTGCTGATGACATAGCTCTCCTATCACACAGCCATCAACAGATGCAGGATAAAATGAGCATACATGATGAGAGATCACAACAGCTAGGACTGAAGATTAATAGAGATAAGTCCAACATTATGAGAATTAATACAGTTGGCAATAGCCAAATAAAACTAGGAGAAATACCTCTACTAGACGTACATACATATATCTGGGCAGTAATATAGATAAAGAGGGAGGAACAGAAAATGATACCAAAATAAGGATATCAAATGCAAGAGGAGCTTTCAATGCACTGGGAAACATGGAAATCCAAAGAAATTAATTTTAAATACAAAAATAAAAATTTTGAACCCAATGTTAAGTCAGTCCAATTATATGGCTGTGAAACATGGAGAACAACAAAATTGACAATCACGAAGATACTGACTTCCATTAATGGATGCTTACACAGAATAAAAGGATGTAAATGGCAGGACAAAATCACTAACATAGAATTATGGAAATGTACCAGTCAAATACCAGTGGATAAAGAGATACAGCGAAGATGATGGCGCTGGATAGGACACACACTACGGAAGCCAACTGAGAGTATTACGCAACAGGCCCTTTTTTGGAATCCCCAGAGGAAAAGACAAAGAGGAATACCAAGGAATTCTTGGAGAAGACAGATAGAAGCAGAGATGAAGATGTTGGGGAAGACATGGAATGATCTTAAAAGAATGGCAAAAAAACAGAATGACTTGAAAAATGTTTGTTGAAGACCTATGCTCCACTGGGAGCTAAAAAGGTAGTAGAAGAAGAAGAATTTAAAAAACCTGAACAAAATATGGAAATCAAAAGTACTATGCAAGAAAACCAAATTTAGAATGTTCTTCCTCTTCTGCGATCATGGCTCATTCAGACTAGGACTCCAGACTCTTTTATGAAGGCAGCTGTCTAAGTGATTCGGGTGCCCGGTATAGTTTCTCTTCCACGGAGGTGGGTGTGGACCACTCCTCTTGTCTTTGTGCTGGGGGCAATCATGTAGAACATGTTTTGTTGTCATTTTATCCAGGTTACAGTGGCATAGGTTGGTAGTTCCTATTTTGAGTTTGGTGAACATGTGGTTTCTCATTTTGTTGTGGCCAGTGCGTTAGGCGAATAATGATTTGATTCATCCTTGATAGTTGGAGGTATCCGTCCTTCTCGTTATACTTTGGGTGTTGTTTCCATTTTTCATGGTACTGGCCTTTGATGATGGATTTGGCTTCATCGTAGCTGACCAGATGGTTCTCTTGTGATAATCTCCCTCCCTCTTTAGCTAATTTGTCTGCACGTTCGTTTCCGTGTATATTACAGTGATGGTATCCACTGGATGACCACTCTCTGGAAGTTATTGCACAGTTGGTCGGTCTAGAGTTGTTCTCAAGTCATCTAGCTCATTGTTTACCTGTGGGTTTTTTTTTTAGAGCTGTTAGGATTGACAGTGCATCTGTCAGTATCACCAATTCTTGTACATGTTATTTTTTTGCGTTGGATAGCCAGTTTTGCAGTGTCTTCGAGGGCTTCAGTTTCTGCTTTATAGTTGTTTGAGAATTTCCCATTAGCTATTGACTTGGTGATCTCTTCCTGGTTTTTCAGCCTCAATAACACACCTCCTCCTCCATTTATGGTGGTGTTTGTAGGAGAGCCATCTGTGTATATGTGTGACCAGGCGCCCTGTGGGTAGTTGTCGTTTATGTGTTTTTCTGCTATGTGCTTTTTCTCTGTGTCTGTTTGGGTGCCTCTTTTCAGGATTCCTATTGTCTTCCTTAAGTTCTGTGATTTTATGTTTCCCATGGGGAGTCATATCAGATGGGATGATGGGTTGCGGCATTGTTTGGGACAGTTTATATATACGAGGAAGTTTTAAAACAACTAAAAATGAAAAGAGAACTACTAAACACAATTAGAGCAATACAAATGAAATTTATAGGTCATGTTAAAAGACACAACATCCTAATAAAAGTAATATTGGAAGGGAAAATACAAGGTAAAAGAGGCAGACCAAGACTAACATGGACGAGTAACATCAAAGATAGACAAGTCAGTCTATGACAATCTGCACCATCAAAGCAAGAGACAGAGTGGAATGGCCCTCCATGGTAGCCAACCTTCGATGCGGAGACGGCACTCAATGATGATGATTGGGGCAGTACTGGATATAGAGTATTCAACTCAATGTATTATGAAGCTGGAAAACATCAAAAGAGATTGAAAAAAAAAAGTAAAGGTTTTTGAAGACAAATGCCTAAGAAAAATACTCTATGTACAATGGAATAAGAGAAATGGCCAGGCAAGCAAAGATGTCATATACAATTAAGGATAGAAGATGGGCGTATGTCGGACATGTGCTGATATGAGACAACAAGAAAATCCCCAAACATGCTCTTCTATGTGAACATCCAGATACAGATAAGGGGAAAGGCCTAAAGAGACACTAAAAAGACCACTTATCAGAGAAGCGAAATTGGCAGGCATAGACTCATTGGATAAGATCGAATATCTCGCCCAGAATAGAGGTGGGTGGCGAAAAAACGCTACAAGCACTAAGTGACGTCAAGCGGCTGGGAAAGGATCTAGGATTTCAATGTGTTTCCCGGTGAAAAGATATACTTCTTTTGGTATTATTCTCTGTTCCCCCTCCTGTGCTGATATTACTGTCTATATATATTATTGGATTCTACGTCTTGGAGGATTCTAGGTATTGTGACCTTTCATCAAGTATTCCTATTCATTGTACCTTCCATTTATTTATGACTGTTTAAGAGGAGAGATGTGTCAGCAGCAAAGTCTAGGTCATCAAGCTGGTTGATCAGTGACTTTTGGATGCCCTTTCTCAAGTGTTCTCATTTTATGTGACAATTTATCTTCAACACTGTATTTTTGGGCTTTGGGTTGCCTTCCCACTTCGATCGCTATTCGCTTAGCCAGACTGGTTAGTCTCCAGTGGCACCGTTGGGATATGGAGTCGGATCGTGATCAGCTGTCGCCGCTGATCTAGACGCTAGCAGTCAGCTGCTTCATCTTTCAACTAAGACCGTAAATGTCTCGGAACATATTTTACCCTTACTAAATTAGCGATTTGTAATGAAATGTCTACATCACTAACTGAAATAATATCATAAACATGCCAGATTGTGAAAGAGCCTACAAGACCGATGAAAACATTCGTCACTTGCTATGGTCACTCATTATTCACCATTCATACACTAATTTTTTAAAATTATTGTTTTTTTAATCAAACAGGTGAGATTTACTGTTTTATATTTCCTGCAGAACATCTGTTATCTAGACATATATATAAGGATCGTAGTACTTCGCGTGTGGTTAAACACACTACAAGATGCTGTGATAGTCACTACATAAATAATAGTCTGGGCAAACGCCTTACAAATTCAAACTATTATAGGTATATGAATCAATATGGAAAAAAAACGGACAGTGCTGACGCAGTATTGTCTACATTACCAACCCATCCACCTTTTTCCATATATAACTGCAGATGGTAAAAGTTATGGACACTAACACGATATCCCCGATATTCCACATTCGAAGCGCGACATGTACTGCACTGTTCTTTCTCTTTTCTTTATTGATAAACATAGCCATTTCAAATTGCGAGGGATTATGCCTGTTTTGTTTGATAAATGCTGCAACTGTAGTCGAACAATTCCAATTATTGATCAGGTAGAATAAGTAGAGAGGGTGAGTGGCTGAATGGATAATCCCTCGTTCTGGTTCGGATCACGGTAGTAAAAAAAGTAGTAAAGTACCCCCGTCACGCAAGTGGCGGCGTATAGGGAAATATGTGTTAGTGACCCTATATTTTACAGACCTTCAGCACTTGATTTTGGGGTAATGTGTCGGTATTACGCCCGTGCTGCTTTTACTTTCCCAGAAAAATCCGGTACCCATTTAGGCTGGGTGAACCCGGAGCCGTCGGTTGGGATCGACCCTACCCCTTGTCCATTCGGATCACGTTGGGGCAAAATAATGGTTTTGTTTTTCTATCCAGCTTGAATTGAAGTCGCTACCTGAACGTCCCGTGACGGCCGAACTGGCCATGCGTCCTTTACTTTTTAATCCCACAAAAGCCCATTGAATACCGCAGAAGAGGAAAAGCTATAAATGATAAAAATTATAGCTTAGTTTTAATTGGTCTACTTTGAGAGCCAATCATCATCAAATATCATGCCTTCTGGCGTAGGTGATCATATCTCTCCACAACTTTCGATCTCGATCATTTCTGTTGTTGACCTTCTACCAAGCCATTCTCTTAAGCTGTCTGGTATCTTTTCTCTTTGTTTCCCTCTATTTCTTCGTCCCTCAATTTTCTCAGTTGTTACAATATATCCTAACTGTTCCCTTCTCATAACATGCCCCCCCCCCCAAAAAAAAAATGATTCTTCCTAATATTGGATATTATTTCTCTTTTTACTTTGGCCTCTTTCAGAACGTTTTCATTGCTCTTCTTAACTACCCATGGCATTCTCAGCGTTCTTCTGTAAAACCACATTTCTACAGCCCGCAGTGATTTTCTTGTCTGTTGTCTCATTATCCACGATTCACATCCCTATGTTAAAACTAGCTCTGCATAACATTTAAGAACTCTTAAGAGCCATTACAAAGTTGTATCTGTAACAGCGGAAAGACACTAAACCAATTAAGAGTTTAAAAAAAACTCAGGCAACATCACCGTTGCTACGACAAATTCGATACATATATTTAAGTCAGAGTGCTGGAAGCAAACAACATAAACTACCACAAGGATCGATTCTGAAACATCAGACTGTAACCAAAAATAAATCAGCCAGCAGGGTGCTTGCTGTACGACCTTCTTAGTATGCATCAAACTGAAAAAAAGAATGCAGGAAACAAAACCCAGCAGTTGTGGAAGCAGAAGTACAAACTTTAATTTTTAAGAATTATACAGAATTTCTGAGTGTGAAATAACCATACACACAGATTGGTTGGGAAAAAAAATACTCCCACAGTCGACCCAGCCGTTAGCAGAAATGGGTACCAGGGTATTACCTTGGGAAGGTGAGGAATGTTGCCTCGCATCTGAGTTTCGATGCTTGAGGCGACACTATACAGAAATATCCGAACATTTCTAGATAGGCGGCCGAGCACATATGGGTGGAAACTCGCGTGCTAAGACGCCGGTTCAAGTCTCGTACTTTACTTTTACTTTACAGATATGTTTGTTAGTCGGCAGGTCACGGGTGGGTTTGGGGGGAGGGAAGAGTTTTCAAGGAGGACATTGGTCTGTTTTGTCCTGACTACAAGTAACTTGACGATGAAGGTCATGGCAGTAACTAAGGCAAGAGCTTGGCTTGAGAGACATACTTTTGCCCACCATAGCTTTCTTAGTGATTCAATGAATATGTTAAGTTAGACCGAAATAGACTTTGTTCGAAGGCTGTGGTTGGAATCTCTGAAGAGGTCAAGGCTGATTACAATCTGCTTCATTTTTTTCTGCTATGACATTTCCGGGTAAAGAGGAAATGAACGATCAAACAGATTTGCTGGGTTGACTATTGTAGAGAATGGACGAGCAATGGTCCTGGCGGACATTCTAAATGCTCTCAATGAGGCAGGACGAGTTTGGACAATGAATGTAAATACACAATTTGAATAAACTGCAAGTGCATCACGTCAAATTGACTGGTGCCAAACAAGAGTGCTACTTATGAAGCCAAAGTAAAACAAAGAGCCCTCTCACGCCAAGTGGCGTATAGGGAATATAGTGTTAGTGGCCATAATTAATATAGACCTTTGGCACATGATTTTTGGGTAATGTGATCGGTATTACTCCCGTGCCGCTTTACTTTCCCAGAAAAAAATCCGATACCCATTTAAAGCTGGGTGAACCAGGGGCCGTCGATCAGGATCGAACCTCTTGTCCTTTGTATGAAGCCAAAGAAAGCAGGTAAATCAAAACAGAAATGGGTGTCAGTTGTTACACGTTGATGGATGGGATCCGAACACTTATTTAGTTTTCCGATGTACTGTCTGAATGATCTATCGACTAATTGACTGACTCGCTAACCAAAAGGCGAAAGGACAAAGTAGATAGACTGATTCCTGAACCAATAAATAAATTCAGTGTGACAGCAATTCAAACTAAACCGTTATCATTGTCCAGAAAGCTACACATGCCCACTTTCTGCAACACATGACTATGCAACCAGACCCTCCCTTCCCATTTCCCCTCCTCTCCCCCCCCCCCCCCCCCAACAAAAAAAAGTTAAGCCTAATTGCACTCGGAGCAGCCCCCGAAATTGATAGTTGCTCAATCTCTCTCATCAGATGTGGGAGAGTAAGTATGCAGATTGTTAGTCCCGTATCAATCCTTGCCTTCAGGGGACTGGTTGGTCTCGAGGCAAGACACCAGCCTCGAGACAGAGAGGTTGTGAGTTCAAATCCCGGCTGCATCAAGTTGGGATTTTTATTTGTGATTACTCTCTTGGGTGCATTATGTTCAAAGCAAAATGAAGTTGAATCCAGCCTCTCTGCGGAAACCATCCCTTGTCTCAACACCGAGGCCCGGCTTGAAACGTCAATTACTCATCGACGAGTACCTCCGAAGACGGAGTTATCTGCCTGTGCAGCTGTTGCAGTGTCACCACACGTAAGGTCAGACTTCTAATTAATGAATGACCAACAAGCTTTCTTTACAACATTTCAAAGTTTATTCATATCTTCTTGTACTTGTTCACACCGCTGGACTGACCCAGGAGAGCCTAACGGCTACTTCTGACTACACCTACTGACTGAATCTACTCTACTAAAACGTTGTGTTCTTCTGCTCAGATTATGATATTCTCCCTTTACCGTTGAGTCTCTCCCAAGCTTATATATCCCCTTATTTTCTATCCCATGGTTCCTCCTTCAACCAATCCAATTCTGCCACTCTAACTTTCCGTTGTCTTCTAGTTACGACATATTACGTCATCTCTTTCACCCTTCTAGAAATGCCCAGACCGCACCATCTTGAACTTACACACCTATGTTATATTTCCCTGTTTGCACACTTTCTACTATATTCTGGTTCACTACTACTTTACTATTATACAGCGAGGGACCCCTGTGCACACGGCTGCCAGGGAAAAGTGGATTAACACGCAAAATGCAGTTCCTAGTCTCTAGGGACTTCATCAGAGGGGAAAGCTGTTGAACGGGAAAAAAATCATTGCCTTCTCATACCGGGCTTGGGTTGAAAAGTACATGAATGCAAAGAAAAACCAGAAGCCACTTTAGCAGTCCCAAACGAATACTTGCAGAAAATAAATGCACTTAAGTGCTAATGATAAAACACATAATAACACAGTTCACTGTGGGAAAAAAATGTTTAAATGCTAGCAGTCACACTCAGATTATACAGGATGTTTATAAAGTCGCTGAGCAGTGACTTAAAAAAAAATGAAATTACGTTAATGATTGGGTCAAATTTACGTCATGATATTCTGTGCCCACAAATCTCGACTGCAGCATAACACAACACGCCGTTGTTATATTCACGGTTTCATTGCTGAAAGGAAATTGTGTTAAACATTGAAAAACATGGTGTTTTTGATTGAACAAGTCTTCCTTAATGGTAGCAAATATACTGAAGTGTAATTCGACAATTTGTGCTGAAATTTTCACACTCACACGTCCCCCACAGCGATGCAGTTAGGAATTTGATCGACAAGTTTCGTGCTACTGGTTGTGTTGTAGATGCATACCGATTTGGAAGGCCTTCAACTTCAGAAGACTCAGTGCTTGATATCCAGACCAGAATTACAATGAGCCCTAATAAACCTTTAAGGCGGTTGTCTCAACAGACACATTTACCATTGAGCACCGTCCACAAGGTTCTGAAGAGTAAGGGTTAAGGCAAAGAAATGCAAATGAATGCATAAAAATGCGAAGCTGCAGTAAGAAGAGTAAGATGCACCTTCATCCTTAGAGATTACCTCAATCGTCTCAATTCCATGAAGATATTGCCAGTCCCGACTGAACTATTGCATGTGGTTTAAGAATATTATTTCTTATACCAAGTGATAAAGTCCTCGACGTGACTTTCTTCACTGACGAGGCTTGGTTTCATCGCTTCGGTTACGTCAACAGTCAGAACAATCGTGTGTGGAGCAGTGAAAACTCCCATGAATTACATCAAGTGTCGTTTCACGATCAGAAAGTCGGAGCGTGGTGCGCCATAAGTCGTGTGCGGATAACTGAGCCTATAGTTTTCAATGCAGCAATCAACGTAGAATGTTACCCTACTTTAATCCTGGAACCATTCATAGCCCACCTTACAGGGCGGGAAATTAAAAACAAGGGAGACAAATAATAATAAATGAATATTATTATAGAGGGAAACTTCCGAGGCGGTAAATCAGCGAATAGTTTCGGGGGAAGAGGTATGATTGCAACACTTGAAAAAAAAAAAAATCACAAATAATCAACAGAAAAAAAGAACAATAGACGGTCCGAGGCAGAATCGAACCCGTTTGCTCTTGCGTTTGATTCTCGTAGCAAGGTGCTGTGCCGAGAGAACGAATTCGATCCTGTTACAATTTACCGTAATTTCAAAAATATTTTCAAAGCACAGTGACTTTCTAAACACCCCGTACTTTCATCAATCAATGTTTTCTTGTTCAATAATTGTTGTATATTACATATGTTAATAAATAATAAGTATTTCTATTCACTTTAGGCACTATTATGTATTTACAAAAACATCATGGTACTTTGCAATTCTTTTCTATTTTATTTTATTGTATTATTTTATTGATTCATTGGACGATTCGTAACGTAACACAGTACATGCTGTGAAAACAAAGTGGACTTTTTCACATGAAGCCTATTTCTAGATATTCATTGCTGGAACGTGTTATGATGGCTGGATTCAACTTCATTTTGCTTTGAACATAATGTACCCAAAAGCCTCATCACTGCATTTATAAGGTGACGGTTCATAAGGGGTTGAACTAAATCTTCCGTGCAAAATTTACATGGGACAATAAAATAGAACGGTCATAGCAGTTTAGAAGAGACATAAGGTGGAACACGATCATTTTGAAGAATGAAGTTAAACTTCGATCTGTCCAAGTACAAGTGCTCTAAAACTGACTGCTTTCTTTCTTTCTTTCTTTCTATCTTTCTTTCTTTCTTTCTTTCTTTCTTTCTTTCTTTCTTTCTTTCTTTCTTTCCCCCTTTTCTTTCTTTCTTTCTTTCTTCCCCCTTTCTTTCTTGTTTCTTTCTTCAAAACTGTAAATGTTCTTAAAATATATGAAATATTAAAATCATATTGTAAGAGAACGGTGAACCTTAGGATGGTGAATGGATGGTGTTGTTAGGGTTAAGAAACATTATTATACATAATATTGTGTCATGGTTTATATTATTTACAGTGCCATTTATGGAGTTGTAACTAAATATTAAGTGTCTGTTTAATATTGTGTCAATTATTTGCAAGTGTTAAATTGTCTCTATAATATATATATATATATATATATATATATATATATATATATATATATATATATTAGTGAACTGGATTACAAAGGACAAAAGCTAGGGTTCCCAACAGACGGCTTCCGGTTCACCCAGCCTTTAATGGTACCTGATTTTTTCTGGGGAAGTAAAGCGGCACGGGTGTAATACTGATATATATATATATATATATATATATAATATATATATATATATATATATATATATAATATAATATTTCATATATATATATAATAATATGAAAGCTGAAAACAACAAGAGATATAGAAACAAAGTTGAACGCATTCGAAAATAATGTCTAAGGAAAATACTTGGTATAGAATGGAACGAATTCAAAACAAACGGAAATTAGAGAAATCGCCAATCACCACTAATATCTTCAGTAATAAAGAAAAGACGATGGTCATACGTTGGACATGTGATGAGAAGAGATAATAATCGAATAGCAAAGCAAGCCCTCATATGGGAAACAACAGGTAAAAGAAAAAGAGGAAGACCCAGGAGACACTGAGAAGAACATTGATGAGAGAGGCAAGAGCAGCAGGAATCGGCTCCCTCAATGAGATAGAACTGCTTGCACAGAACAGAGACAGATGGCGAGATTTAATAAAATATCTTTAAAAGAAAACTGCTAGAAAAATTCATATAGGAGAAGGTGTATCTTGGTCTACGCCCTATGGGCCGGTTACGGCTCGAAAGGTCAATAGATATAATGACATCCAATTTAAGATCCATAAGGGACATGCCTGGAATAACAATTGGAGGTTATAATATAAATATGAGTTACAAGAAATGTTAGCCATTATCGTGAAGAAAATAAAAAATAAAAAGGGCTCAGCCTCAATAGCAAAAAGAAAAGAAGTAATGGTAACAACAGAGAAAACTGCATCACTGCAATGCACAAAAAAAGACAAGTGGAGCAATTTTAAAACAGGTAAATGAATTTAAATATATTGGAACATTATTAACCTCAGATGGTAGATGTGCAACAGAGGGAGATGCAGAATCATCATCATAAAGTACCAGGCCTGCTGGTTGGGGAAAGGGTGGGGGGGAGGGTTTATACGGGATATTTTTGTTTGTAGCATGGCGGTTTTCAACTGTTTTAGAATTTCTTTATTTGTTTTCTTCACAATCAATTCTTCCCATTTTTTCTTTAAACCCACTTATATATGTAGTAATTTCTCTCTCCCCCTCCCCCCCCCCCCCCCCCCCGTCTTATTCATAATCCGTCTTTCAATTCCATAAACCAGCGCTGAATTAATAAATATAATATTTCACTATTCTGTTTAAAAGATTACTTTTAAAGTAATTATACAGGTCGTATAATAAGTGTCTCGGACTTTTGCTAGAATAAAACAACACGCCAGGTTATCTGGCTGACAATCCACATGAGTAGAAAATGTGATACAAACTAGTGGACTGAATGGTCTAGTGGCTAAGACGTCGGCCACTGGGCAGGAATGTGGTAATTTGTTGTCTTCGAATCCGTGGTTTCTTTGTTGCTTTACCCTTACCCTTCCTGGTCTCTGGGCGGTGAGATTCGATGTCTAGCTCTTGTGAATAATGGCGAAAAATAAGAGATTCAATGTCTAGCTCTTGTGAATAATGGCGAAAAATAAGAGATTCGATGTCTAGCTCTTGTGAATAATGGCGAAAAATAAGAGATTCGATGTCTAGCTCTTGTGAATAATGGCGAAAAATAAGAGATTCGATGTCTAGCTCTTGTGAATAATGGCGAAAAATAAGAGATTCGATGTCTAGCTCTTGTGAATAATGGCGAAAAATAAGAGATTCGATGTCTAGCTCTTGTGAATAATGGCGAAAAATAAGAGATTCGATGTCTAGCTCTTGTGAATAATGGCGAAAAATAAGAGATTCGATGTCTAGCTCTTGTGAATAATGGCGAAAAATAGAGATTACATGTGCACTTTAAATAACCGTTGCAAGTTAAAAGTCGAAGAGAGTAGGCAACGCATGGTCTTTCATTCATCATTGAGTGCCGTCCCCGCATCGAAGGTTGGCTACTATGAAGCACCATTCCACTGTGTCTCCTGCTTTGATGGTGCAGATTGTCATAGGTTGACTTGTCCATCTTTTGATGTTATTCGTCCATGTTAGTCTTGGTCGGCCTCTGCCTCTTTTACCTTGTATTTTCCCTTCCAATATTACTTTTATTAGGCTGTTGTGTCTTTTAACATGCCCCAAAAATGTCATCCAGGGAAAAAATTGCTACAATTAGTAATCTACCCATGTCAAAAACGGATGTGTCGGCCTAAAGGCGTAGAAATCGAAGCTTGCCATCAACTAGCGACACAACGCATCTACGCTCACTTAACGGTGAACGTTAAGAAGAGAAATACAGACCTGCATAGGAAAGGTTTGTTAGACTACAAACTGCAAAAAGAAGAGAAATACAGACCTGCTTAGGAAAGGTTTGTTAGACTACAAACTGCAAAAAGAAGAGAAATACAGACCTGCTTAGGAAAGATTTGTTAGACTACAAACCACAAAAAGAATAGAAATACATACCTGCTTAGGAAAGATTTGTTAGACTACAAACCACAAAAGAATAGAAATACAGACCAGCTTAGGACAGATTTGTTAGACTACAAACTGCAAAAACACCAAACGTCAGGGAAGCAGTTAAAAAAAAAAGTACGCGTGAGAGAATGTATTGGAACTCAAGGGACAAGCCTCAATTCAGCGTAAACCGCAAACAGACATCAAAAAGAAGCAACAGCGCACATATATTAATACAACAAGAGAGCCGGGGTAAAAGTGGGTGGGGCTGGGGAGTGTTAAGTTTAATAAAAATCTGTTCAGACTTCTAATCGTCACGTTCTATAAGTTTTCGACTCATGTCTTATCTATGGTAATGTCTCCAGTTTCATATCACACAGTTAATGGACTATATATAATTCTGAATTCGATTGGGCATACTGTTGATCTTTCAATAGAGATATTTTTTTTCTTGTCTGTACGTATCATATTACTACGTTTAAATATTATAAAGTTGAAGGAGCAGAGTTCAAAGGCAGTTTAGCAGTCGTATAGTTTGCTTATGGAATTTATACAAGAGAATAACATTTTGCAAGAAAATAAGACATGTAAAAAGAAAATGATCAAACGTTGATTACTCATCTCCCTTTTCTTGGGTTGGTTCAAAAGCATAAAGTGGATTAAATCTCATCAGAGGCGTAGTACAATTTTAGATGACGGGAAAAGAAGGGGCTTTGGTCCCTGGGTGGACACATACATTGTACTACAGTGTAATGAAGTGGAAAAAAATGCTGATGCAAGAGGCAATAACAGCACGCATCAGCTCTCTCGCCGAGATTGAGAAACTTGCACAGAACAGAGCTGTGTGGCGAGATACAATGCGGGTCCTGTGAGAGGCCTGACACTTGATCACAAAGATCGTCGGACACCGGAACTTAGAATTTCTGCCCTATGTGCCGTCTTCGGCTCTAAAGGACAGTCGATATATGGATCAAGTGAGTGAGTGCTAAGTGAAGGAGTCTTTCTTGGTGTTGATATATTTTATATTCGACCCTAGCATGTCAAACGGTGCTATAAACAAGTATCTCGAAGGGCTGGTTGTAAGGGAGATTAGGTGGGGGTGGGGGAGATTTCAAAGAAAAGTACCCGCGCTAGATGGAAATCATGTACTTTAGGCCCGCTACTAGTGAGAGTCAATCGAAATGGTACCAACAAGAAAATCACACAGGCGCTAAAGAAAGAAGCCATTCAGGTGCCAAATACTTTTGATTCTTCGCTGACTTACAATAAGGTTTCCAGCAGCGATATTGTAAACATGGAACATATCGACTTTGCTTAAGAGGAACCCGTCTCTTATCTTGAACGATTCGTCTCGCACCAGATAAGCGGTGTAATAAATTATCACAACCGGGTAGGTGGTTTGTAGTTTCGCTGTGTTATCTGTTTCATATCAACGATCTATGAACATAACCACAGCTGTTATTAATGATGGTGTTAATAGAAGATAAATATATTTGTTAAAAAGTTGTGAAAGTAACTGACGAAATGTTAAATATTTAACTGTAGTGTTGATTTTGTTTGTGCATTTTGAACCGTTTTGTAGCCCTGAAGCTGAACTTCTGTTATTATATAATAATGACATAGCCTCGGGAGAATTAGTAAAAATGTATTGTCATGTATAATTGGTAACGGCTATAAGGATCCTAATGATGGGTTAATGGCTTTCTTTATCCACATCTTTGAAGGTGTTCAGTGACGACTCTTGATGCCTTGGCCACGTGGTTTTTATAGCAAGACGAAACAATGTCTTCCAGATCGGTAAGTTTGTAAATAAGTACGTATCTCTTATATTTCTTGCATTGTGGTGATAATTTGAAACAAAGCTGTTGCTTCTTTAAGCCCTGTCACAGTATTTGAAAACAAATAGTTTATGATAGGTCTATTGATAATATTTAGTGATAGCCATAATAGTTGGGGACTGTCCATGCTCGTGCAATTTAGTTAAATCTGGGAGAACACCTCGTAAGAACATGGCGAATCTCAAGTGATTCAAGGACTACAATTTAAGAAATATTAACTCCTCATTAGCTATCGTGAAAATGAAATAAATGTAATTAACACACCGATATTTTCTGTATTGGTATAATAGTAGGGAATCTCTGGAGAGCGTTATTACTTGTATTTATAAAACTCGAGTTTAGCAAACGCTCGCTGAATTTCTTACACAACGCACGATACAGTCCAAATACCATTTACTGTCATCATCATCATCATCATCACTGAGTGGCGTCTCCACATTGAAGGTTGGCTACCGCCATTCCTCTCAGTCTCTTGCTTTGATGGTGCAGGTTGTCATAGGTTGACTTGTCCGTATTTTGATGTTAGATGTTACTTTAGTTCTAACTAAAGATTTAATAATGTTTATGCTGATATGCTTTGAATATTTTACATTGCTTTCATTTTACAACTGATACAATGGAATGATACAACCCGGGGACACTGTCGGAAAAAAAAATCAATCTTTAATATCCCAGTGTGGGAGCTGCGATAACTCAGTGGTTAGTGAACTGGACTACAAAGGACAAGGGGTAAGGTTCGATCCCAATCGAGGCTTCCGGTTCACCGAGCCTTTATTGGGTACCTGATTTTTTTTCTGGGAAAATAAAGCGGCACGGGCTTAATACCGACCACATTACTCCAAAAATCATGTGCCGAAGGTCTGTAAAATTTATGGTCACTAACACCATATTCCCTATACGCCACATGACGTGACGAGGGTACTTTACTTCTTTTTTTTTTTTAATATCCAGTGTAATTAAAAAATGTGTCACAGACCTTTTAGAAGATTAGCTTTAAATGTACAGAAACATCTGCACTCTGGTTACTGTGATCAGAATGTAGGAACACAACATGCAGTAGTGTCGTCCCCACATAGACGTGACATAATTATCACTGTTTGTCTGCATAATTTTTATCCCCTCACCACCTCCTCTTAACCACCATTGGTGGAGACAAAGAGGAAAGTCCAACAAAATATTTGAAGAAGAGAAATGAAAACATGGATGTAAAAAAAGATGGGAAAGACATAAAATTATCTTAATAAAGTGACACAAACCCACTTGGCTTGGAAAATATTTATTATATTAAAGACCTGTACTCCATAGGGAGTTGGAAGGAAAAGGGCAAAGAATATTAAAATAGAAGCACTAGCAGTTATTGTCTAACTTTGTTGCATTAATAGTAACATATACATAGTTCCTATTTTACATCGACTCTCTAATGTATGAATGGACGTTGAAAAGTGCAAAACAATAACAGATAAAGCAATTAAAAAATATCAACGAATTAAGGTTGTATTTTTTGTGTGACAGATATTCACTTTCAATGTCGCCTCTGTCTTCTGTATAATGACTACTGTGAACTACAGCTATTGCAATCCAGACACGCCTATAGCTTCAGGTCCATAGAGATTAGCTCCGCTGATTTTGGGATTAAAGTAAAGGTTCGCCTTGCTAGGCGTATGGAGAAACATGACGTTAGTCACCATTACATTCCAGTATCGGTATCACGCCTTGTCGCTTTTACTTTCCAGAAAAAGAAAATCTCTGGTGCCCTTCTTAGAGGCTGTGTCAACTATGGAGCCCTGACTATACGAGAAAAATCCGACACTCGGACACTTCAAATCAGGAATCGAGCACACTAACCATGTATCCACCAGAAGTCATACTAAGTGCACTAGGGTTCAGTCCCAGCCCAATGCTCCACCGTCGATCAGACTGAAAAAAGAGTTCTTGCTGAGTGTTGAGAGAAGGCAATAACTGCAAGAAAGTGAACTTTTCCCTTAGATCCTGATGCCATTGCCTGGCATGAAGATTGTATACGCTACTCCCCAATTAACATGTTATGGGACATGATTAGCTTCTACTCGTCTATTGTATTTATAAATATAGCAAATAAGTAGGGTTATCACTATTTCTTACGCCAGGCACACAAGTCGAAGTGTATGGTGATAGATTTACATAGGAGAATAATACAAAGCTATTGACTTTTGGCCTGCACTTAAGCGAGGCGTATGACGTATATGCTGTTAGTGTTTTAATTTTTTTTTGCAGTAACCAACCTGTTCAAGAAAAAAAAATTCCATAGTAGGGAAGTACATTAAGCACACATAGGCTAGAGAAGGTTATATGATTGGGATACGATTTGTCTACAAATTGAAGCAAATATTTTAAGCTTGAAAATGTAAAATGATTTTTCATTGTTGTGTTTATTTGTAAAATATAATTGTTTTCATTCTCTGTGCATTATTTTTGTGAATTTTTTCGGTTTATCAGCATTGCTTTTAATATATTAATAGCCATTGCTTTATAATAAACATTGCTTTATGAACAAGTCAGTAGTGAATCGACTGCCTTGATATTAATTTCAATGAAACCATTAGCGACAATGTATCATTGAAATACTTGAGTCTTTTTAACTGTAGTTTCTCTTTAAATTCTAACGGTGAGCTGCTGTATTGCAATTTAACAATTAAAAATAAGAAGATTGTCCAGCAGAGGTAACTTGTTCTAATAAATCATTATTTAGTTTATCTGTCTACTTTGCAATACCATTAAACAATTAAATGTACTAAATACGTTTGGACATACATGTATCATTTTAAAGAATTAAACAGACAAAATAATATTTAAACGTACATATACTACTATTTAAACAGTTTAACAGATACAATAATATTTGGGCATACATGTAATACTTTTAAAACGTCATAAACGTTGAGTTGAAGAGTTAAGAATTTTGTTATAAATATTGATGACGTAACGCTACACGTGTTTGCCCATAGAGTGGTTCAAAACTCTTTCTATGATCATATGTTCTATCTTTATTTCCTTACTTGTAATCGTAGAGTGATGAGAAAGGAAACAACCTCGTGACGCCTCGAGTGTGGCATATAGGGAATGTTGTGTTAGTGCCACTATCTTGCTTTGACCAACTGCACATTTTATTGGTTATGTGACCAGCATTACGGAGGGTCGTCTTTTTTCTCACACAAAAAAAAAAATCTGCGGTATCAATCTAAGGTTGGATGCACCTCAAAGCTACTTGGTCGGGAGATGCATCTCCAAAATCCTGCCGTATTTCTTGATTTTCTTCTTTTTTTTGGTATAAGCTTATGAGCTGCTTGGGATGCACTGTGTTTTGCACACTGAGGCCAAAGCGTCCATCTCCAGCACATATCAGTTCGGGATTACTTCCATAGCCTCTGGATTTTCCTTGACCTTTCCTCAAGGCAGCAATTGTTTGTAGTCAGAATTGCCTTCCGCGGGAAATCAGTCTTACCAAACTAGCGAGTTTTTCCTGTTCGATGTTCTATTGTTTAATTTTCATACATTCTCGGAGACTGGGAAGAAATCAGAACTGTACTACTATTAGGTGGAGATAGGTCTTGAGGTAAGACGTCGGCCTCTGAATGAGGATGTCCCGGGTTCGAATCTCGCCACAGGCGATGGAAATTTTTCACTTTGAATCCATGGTTTCTTCGCAGTTTACCTTCTCGGTAATTGAAATCTTATGTCTATCCCTCTCGAATAATGTCGAAAACAAGAGATCTCGTGTGCATTCTGCGCACGTTAAAGAATCCTTGGTAGTTGGAAATCGAAAAGAGTAGGTCAAAATGGCCGCTGACTGGGCACAATTAATAGAAAAAAAATCTACTCAAAAATGTTAAAACTCGAAGATAGATAAATGAGAGTACCTCTGAAATCGCAGAGTATATATGCTTGTAAGGTGGGGGACAACTGAGCACACGACCGCTGATGTTGAGGTATAGGAAAACGTGATATTCATGCAACGTTCAGTCCATCGGAACTTCGCTAGAGATATGTGGGTATATAGTGGGGGAAATATACAACATTATATATAACTGCTGTACTATTTTGTGACTGGAAGCCATCGCACAGAAACAACGGCTCGGTATGTGGCAATCCTATTTCCTGAAACGCTGGACTGGAACCATCGATAAATCCAGCGCCAGCAGTGGGTGTCAAGCAATGAGTGGACCCTGTCATGGCTATAGTACCTTAGAGGGGAGCATAGTTGCTAAATTTTCTTCCTCGTTTTCTTCCGCGCTCTCCCCGACAATCACGCCTTGCATCATAAACCGTTAAAAAGCTGAAAATGACGCAACTGCGCACGGGTTTACAACAAATTGCGACATCTGTGCCTTCATTTTTTCTTCGGCATCCACTCGATAATTGGGTGTGTGTCGCTAATTTACTGCTTGCTACGACATCTACAACTTTCAGGTCGACACATCCATCTTCGGCGTGAGTAGATTTTTAGAGGTTTCAAGATGGCGCGGTCATTTTGCGTCAAAGTTCACTGTTACGTATTTTTTTTTTGCGGGAAAGATGGTTAATTCTATCTTTCCAATGCAGATAAGTGTATAGATCGGAAGTTCCACTGTTGGGATATTCGCCGGTGAAGCGGATTACGTGCATGTGATCTGAAATGATTTACAGTGTGCCCAGCAGTGTGTTCTGTGTTGATTGCATTATACGTCATCATTGGAATACCGATCAATATGGCGGATAGGCGGCAAGAACAATTGAGGCTCAGTCTGAAAAGTGTTTCTTGTTGCAGTTTCCTCATATCCCATGTCCGGATTGCTCCTGGAGCTACTGAGTTTAGTGCTCTGTGCACACAGTGAGCTGTGTGTTTCATCCGGATTGTGTTTCGATATTCCGATTGCTTACGATGAATGATGATATCGTATGAAAAAGGACAATACAGCTAAATTTCGGTGCCGCTTGGCCTTATGTCATTTGGCGTGTGCTGTAGTTGCTATGATAGGGACTGCAGCTGCCTTTCTTTGTTTGGGTCCTTCAATGAGATGAGATGTTAATTCGGATGATTCCACTGGCACGGGCGGTTGAGCAATTATGGATTTTAATTCATTTGCAGTGATACCGGGGACTTCGACTAACCATAACCATGTTTTTAGATTACCACAGACATTTTTGCGTACTCCTTTCGATTTGTAGCTGTCAATTGTTCTATTACCTACTGTTTCTTGACGTTAGCAAAGAGGGCCAGACATCGGGTCTCATTATCCAGAGACCAGGGCGGGTAAAGTTGCAAAGAAACGCTGGGTTTGAAGAAAGAACATGTCACCGCCTCTGATAGGATTCAAACCCGGGACCTTATTATCCAGAGGGCGACACAGAGGCTTACATTTATATATGTTCGTCAGACTGGTTAGTCTATTTCTATTGACCTCCCATTCGATTCGTATACGATTCGTCAGACTGGTTTAATTCTCTTGATTTCCTCTTCAATCCATTTGTGGTTCGTCAGATTATTTAGTCTATTCTCATTACTTCCACTTCGAGTCGTATACAGTTTGTCAGATTGCTTAATCTATTTCTATTTCCACGGGAAGATGGATTAGAATCTTGTTCAGTTCTGATTCTTGTATCCTGACGCGAATAGTCAAATATATGTCGCTGATCGCTTTAGCACTTGCTCTGTCTCACATTTTGGCCCCGTTGCTAAGTTATCACCAACGTTGATGTCATAGTCCTTTATTTTGGCTCATAACTTTTATGGATAGAAAATCCACAAACACTCCAAATTAGAAAATGTCACACAAATGATTTAATAACCTGTGCATTTTAGAGGGGCATCAGGGCTCCTGCTTGAAGGCACTTCATAAAATGCTACCACAAAAAAGGAGGAATGCTTAAAAAAAAAAAAGGGCGAAAGGATCATGGTCTAAAATAAATGTTTGGGGCTACAACATTAGATTGTAATTTATACTATTTTACCCACCCTGCCATTTCTCGTTCAAAAACAAGCTTATACATATTATGTAATAAACGAATAATTCTCCTAAATCTTTAGCACTTATAGTGCATCTTCATTATCGCCTTTATAAAGGCATTAAGTGGGCTTTGATTCGTTGTGTCGTAGTTTACATCAAGATACGCTATCTGCCCGTTTTGGCCCAATACAGCCGACTTCAGCACATCATTTTTGGGGACCGGGTTGCCTTCAGTCTTCTATCCTTAATCGCGTGGTAAGCCTGGTTAGTCTGTTCCCGAGAGCACCGTTCGAAAGTGGAGTAGAATCTTGTTCAGTTTTGGTTCATTGATCCTGACGTAAGCGATAAGCTATAAGTCGCTAATCGGTTTCTTCTCAGCTGCTGCTTGGCTCCACTAAAGTCCTATAATTTGGAGTGTGTAATATTTTCTGTGATGATATGACCTTACTGTAATCTGCCAACCAGTTAGTAACCCACGAGTACAACTAATTGATCTGAGCGCAATCTAATAACTTGGAGCGCCCATTTTCCACACGCAGTTAAATTACTAAATGCCACATAAACGCACACAGATCTGTTTTATTAAAAGGCTAGTGCGAACTTTACAGTTTCCGCCTCTTTGCTGACGAATTTAATAAGCAAACCTTATCAGACCGTTGAAACAACCGCTCGTAGCTACTAAATAAATAGATACAAAAGAAATGGATTTTTATTGATAATCAAAGTAGCTGGTTTAGCACAACTAAGGAAATATAACCAGTTCGGTGACCAATACCTGCGTTACCAATAAGTGCTTCTGATATCTAATGACGAACGGAAAACCTTATTTAAATAATAACAAATCAATACAGATTGGTTGCTAGTTCATTGGTTGCTCGGTGTTGCTTTGTACATAACAGAGAAGCTGAGGTGCAAAGATTGACTTAAAGAAAGAGATGATTGTACAACAACTTTATGTTTAGAAATGAATTTAAACTAAAAAAAAAGATGTATTTATTTTCTTTTGAAGCTATCTTATCGGGGATGAGGGGAAAAGAAGATGGTGTTTATGAGAGGTAGAAAATAAGGCTCTAGTATCTGGTGCAGTCGCAACGTAGTGTAAATATCAGTGGGTTTTTTTCCAATTTTCACCCATGACAGACTTTTTATTTTGACCCAACAAAGGATAGAACCAACGTCTATATCTAACTACTAAACTCGGTAGATTAACTTAATATTGTAATAGATACTTATATGTTTAGAACATATATTTTGCGATATTAACAGATAGAGCGTCGTTGACACTAATTTCTAAGCTTGTGGTTATTGCTAGGAACATAAATGAAAGACTCAGGCCTTTGCTGTCTTTTTTCTTAGAGTATATTTCATGCTTTCTTTTCTGTCTTTTTTCTTAGAGTATATTTCATGCTTTCTTTTCTGTTTTTTTCTTAGAATATATTTCATGCTTTCTTTTCTGTCTTTTTTCTTAGAGAGTATTTCATGCTTTCTTTTCTGTCTTTTTTTCTTTGAGTATATTTCATGCTTTCTTTCTGTCTTTTTTCTTAGAGTATATTTCATGCTTTCTTTTCTGTCTTTTTTCTTTGAGTATATGTCATGCTTTCTTTTCTGTCTTTTTTCTTTGAGTATATTTCATGCTTTCTTTTCTGTCTTTTTTCTTTGAGTATATTTCATGCTTTCTTTTCTGTCTTTTTTCTTTGAGTATATTTCATGCTTTCTGGCGTATGTGTTATTAGTGTCGAAATTTCTCCACGAACATCTTCAAACTAATTGATCTTGTGGTCAGTATCACACCAGGACGCCTTACTTTGGCTAGAGGCAATTATGTGGTGTTCATTTAAGAGGCTCGTTGATTTTTTGAAAAAAAAAGACTAGGACATTTTAGTGAAAAATGAAAACGTGATATATATAATATATTTGATGAAGACATACGACAAATTAAACTATTTTATGTCTAGAATTACTTTCATATTTCAGTCCTATGGTTTAACTTTAAAGTTGTGAACTACCTAATGTTATCAAATGCACACTTTTAAATAAATGTTGTTAATAGTTAAAATTTGTCCATGTACGTATGTGTACGTATATATATGTATACGTATATATATATATATATATATATATATATATATATATATATATGTATATGTGTGTGTGTGTGTATACACATTATTATACATATATATAATTAAAGAGAGTGAGAGAGAGAGCGAGAGACAGAAGAGAGATAGAGGGGGAGAGCGTGTTAGTTTCACTGGAAATACAAACAGTTAATAAAGCATAATAGTATTTAGAGATACTACATTTAAAACGTCGGGCAGGAACGTTGGCCCGAGTTAGCAAGTCAAGTTAACATTTGGCAACAAATTATTTGTGTTTTACTGCGGCGCTATCATTTTTATTACACCACCCTGAATGCCTACTTAAACTGAGGTAATTGTGGCAGTTTTTAAATCAGGGAGCCGGGACTTGTATTAGTGCAACTGTTTGGAGCGTTTGTGACGTATATTAACATGTCAGAATGAGAGCGACTCTACTGCTTGGCGTTAAATGCCTATTTATTAAATCTGCCTGAACGGTGAAATGAGTGGGTGGAACGTATAATCACATTTTCCCCTTCTGAGACTGTTATCGACAAATGTCAGCGATAACAAAGGTAATGTGTGCTGGTATCGTATACGTTTGATAGTGTCCGCGAAATTTAGATATGGTATGTGCTTTATTATTTGTTTGGGGTCTGATTCAATATCTGAATAATATTGACTGATTGAAGTAATTTGTTTAAAATAATATAAACTAAACTATTGGTCTTTGAATTTGTGTTGGGACCATCATTACTTTATTCGAGTAATGTCCCATTATCATTCCGATCTCTTTCGTGATAAAACCAAATGATCTAAGTTGTAAGCACGAACTCCGTAGCACGAGACAAGCCCCCATGATAATTTCAGAAAGTTGGTTAAAGAAGGTATACATTTTACGTTTCTTTGTTAAATTTAGGTCGAACAGTGGTTTATGTTATGCTCTTTTTTTATTTGTCAGGTACCTAGGGTTCTTTTATGTGCCCAATCTAATTATGGAGACTACGTTTTTTTTCGTCCATCTCCGATAAGCCTTGTAATTGGTTTAATTCACAATGATGTATGGTATCACTGAAAAAAAAAATCACTTCAACTGCATTTTCAAAAGGTACCTACCAGTAATCGGTTTCATCCAGTAAGCGATCGGAAAAACATTTCACCCCAAATGAAGTTTTAACGGGTGCTTTTTAATTTTGAGGAATGGAAAATACACACTCACTCACGCCTTGGGAGTGAAGTAAAGGGAATACTATGACAGTTCCCATATATTTCGACTCCGGCAAGTTTATTTGGTAGTGTGTTCAGCACAACGTCTTTCTATCCAAGTAAAATAAGTATGTAGTGCCCATTTAAGGGTGGGTGAACTATAGCAGAAACAAATAAAAAAAAAAATATTCAACCGGTCGATAAAATGATCGCAGAAGGTGGAAATCAAGATAGGAAATTGATTTCCCTCGTTGGTCTTGTGCAGAACGCTATTTCCAATTGAGTTTTATAAAATACAAAATATATTCTATAGAAAAAAAGAATCTTGGAAGGGAAGATACAAGGTAAAAGAGGCAAAAGCAGAACAAGACTAACGCAGACGAGTAGCAACAAAAAATTGACAATTCAGCTTATGACAACTTGCATTATCGAAGCAAAAGACAGAGCGGAATGGCGCTCCATGGTAGCTAACCTTCGATGCGGAGACGGCACCCAATGAATGATGATATTGATTCTATAAACTGCGGACGAAACAATTATTTGGCGTCTCAATGCGTCCACGCTACGGAAGGCACATTTGACCTATGACGTCTCAAAGCGTCTATGACACGCGAAAGATTAAACTGTCTGTGTCTTCACTCTCTGGCTCCCTCTATCTCTTTGTCCCTCATTTTTCCGTTGTCACAATATATTTAATCTGTTCCCTTCTCATTACATGGCCAAAAATAATTATTGTTTCTTCCAAATAGTGAAAATTAGCTCTTTTTGCTTTGGCCTCTTTCATAGCGTTTTCATTACTCTTCTTAACTGCCAATGGTATTCTCAACATTCTTCTGGAAAACAAATTTCTACAGACTCCAGTGAATTTTTCTTTTGTTGTCCATTATTCACATTTATATGTTAAGACTAGTTGTATAAAGCATTTAAGAAATATTTTTCTTCTGTTGTCCATTATTCACATTTATATGTTAAGACTAGTTGTATAAAGCATTTAAGAAATATTTTTCTTGTTTCCATTGTCAAAAATTGATTGCACAGTATCTTCCTTATATTTTGGAAAGCTGCATTTGCCTGAGCTATTCTGAATCTCACCTCTGTTGTACATCTACCATCCGAGATTAACATTGTTTCCAAGTATTTAAATTCATTTACCTGTTTAGTATTGTTCCACCAGTCTTTTTTGTGCTTTGCGGTGATGTCTTTTTCTTTGTTGCTACCATTACTTCTGTCTTTTTGCGATTGAGGCTGAGTCGTTTATTTTTGATCTCCTTCACTATAATGTCAACATTTGTTGTTATTCATTTTCACTCTTAGCTATTGAGGCTGTACCATCAGCATACCTGAGGTTATTTATATTATGACCTACAATTGTTATTCCAAGCATGTCCTGTATGGATCTTGAAATAATCTCACTATACATATTAAATAAATCTGGTGACAGCACACAACCTTGCCTAACACCATGTTTTATTTCATGAAACATTCTCAATTAATTTCCAATTCTTCAATTCTTATAGCCGTTGTTTTTTGCCAGTAAATGTTCTTTATTATTCTTACAACTTGTTGCTGTCAACGTTTATGCCATAACAAAAATTATGATTATTTTTTGGTGCTTTACTTTGTCAGATACTTTGGTATAATTTATGAAACATATGTATAGATCTGTTTTCACCTCTATGGCTCTTTCTACTAAAGATCTTATGATTATATGGCATTGTTCATACATTTACCTCGAACAAAACACTGTTCATCTCTACTTTCTGCCAGATTTTGTTTCGCGCTCTTCGTATGATCAATCTGATGTTCTGAAGAAGAAATACAATAAGTGGCAGTAAAGTTTGACATTTATTTACAGCCGAGACGACTCTAGTCTCAGGATGAAAGCCTTCTTTGTAGTATCCCTCTCCTAATCATTTCCATCTCACCATACAAGGGATCCCATTCTCTTCCACCTTGAACCGTTTTATTAGTTTGTATCTGTACAGGACCTTATCCTACTTATTCTTTAAACATACAAACCAATTATAAGCATGAATAACGAATAGCAGTTGTAAATATTAAATTGTACAAATGTAACTATAAAAAAGAGATCTTTACTGCCTAGACTTGTTCTGCCATTTATGTCACATAGGTGCTGTTCAGGACCATTGCTTTACGCAAGTTATTTACATGTTACTGATTAATGTGAACTGCTTCGTCAGCCACAGTTTTATCTCTTTAGGGAATTTGCACCGTGTTTTCTTCGTCGTAGGCCGCATTCACTAGAATAATGAGGAATCTAAAGGGCGCATCATTGTTGTGCGTGCGACATTGTTGTGTGTGCGACATTGTTGTGTGTGCTACGTCATCGTATGGCTCATCGTAAATCCCTAGACCAGCCATACGCTAATCTTACGGTCTGTTATTTGATGTGCGACGGGGATAATCTGACGACTAGCTGTGTGTTTATATGTTCGGAATTTGAGTCAACAACGATGGCCTAACATCATCAAGCGCTATACATTAAAAAAATATGACGATCATCATTTTCAGGAGGACGTGACCTTCAGGTATATGGTGGATAGGCGGCAGGAACCATTGAAGGCTGTGCATGAAAAGTGTTCCTTGTTGCAGTTTCCTCATATTCCAAGTCCGGCTTGTTGCATGAGCTACTGAGTTAAGTGCTCTGTGCACACCGTGAGCTGTGTCTCATCCGTTTTGATCATGTTTCGATATTCCAATTGTTTACGATGAATGATGATATCGTATGACAGGGAACAGTTGGCTGTGTTCACTTTCTGCGCAGTTTTGCCTTATGTCTTTTGGCGTGTGCTGAGACTGCTACGATGGGGACTACAGTTACCTTTCTTTGTTTGGGAGATGAGATATTAATTCGTATGATTACGCTAGCGCGGGCGGTTGAGCAATTATGGATTTTAATTCGTTTGCAGTGATACCGGGGCCCCCCCCCCCATAACCAAATAACCAAGAGATCTTTAGCTTAGTTATGTTTGAATGGAATATCTTAGAATACCTATTGTAATTGTAATAAGAAGTGAAACATTCAGAAGCTAAGATATTTGTGGGAAAAGGATGAGGTACAACACCATTTAAGAGATGCACATAGAAACAGCAAATTAAATTTGTATACGAGACACTCTATCAACTTAAAGCATCTATATAGTAACACATATTAACAATCAGAAACATAAAAAAAAACACAGGAAAAGAAGAATTTCCAAAAGTTAGGTAAGTGAAATATCGTGTAAAAATAAATATAAAATTGTATAAATCAGCTTTACTAAAAAGAAAACAGTACACAATTATAATCGTTTCGGCTACAGACCTTCGCATTTCAAGATTATGAACAAAAACGTGTAAAACATTTACATAGATGTAGATAACAATAAAATATCAAACACAAATGACTACATATAAAGCAAATCACTGTGTTCTTTCAGAACACCTGAATTTCAACCGACACTGTCAGTACTTCTGGGCCGATGAGAAAGAGAGTGAGAGAGAGAGAGGGAATTTCACTTTTATGATCACGGAGGAACTTTATGTATATCGTAGCATGCATGATGGTTAATGTATGTAAATGACAGAAAAGTACAATAACGAAGAAAGGAAAATGCTTAAGGACCTGTACAACTCATTGAATAAAACCCGGTATTGATTATCTCATCGATTCAGTGATTGGAACAATAGTATCACTCGATTGATTCACGTTTGCGAATAATGACTTCTCGCGAGTACAATTCTTGAACACCCCGTCCTCGTGTTAATGATTCAATGGCGTGATGTGACAAAAAAAAACACATAAATATTCGTGCCTATTCAGTATTCTTAGTCTTAAGGGAAAAATCTATGTATGAATCACTTTTAAGAATCATTCAAACACTTGACTGGCGTCAATCATTGGGATATTTTCCTCGGTGTTTTCTGTTGTATTCAATATTCTTTTATTTATTTCTATATAGTTTTAGAGAGAATGCTATAACTCATTAATGTTGTAGTACTGGAACTATTGCAGGTGAATTGAATAACTAAGCTCAATATGTGTCTTTGAACAATCTTCACTATAGTTGGGCAATTCCTAATTAAAAAAAAAATTAATTTAAAAAAATAAAAAAAATCTTGACTGTGTAGCATCAAGTACCCCACTCCCACATTGAAGCTAGTTAATCTTAATGAAGATATCGGGATTTCACTTTTCCTTTTTGAAATTTACCCCGGGCGTCGACATACATCCTACTCTTTACGCTACAGCTATCAAAGATTCTGTTATATAAGGTAAGTTGTAACATGTGGGAGATCAGTTAACCTCAAACCGTCGACCTAGGAGGTGCAGCTTGATTTAAAATATATACATAACACCATTAACAGTGTAGGTTTCTTTACTTTCAAGTCAGCCACTACTGACATTTGACATCTGACAGTCCATTGACATTTTTTGATAAATTTGTTCCCAATGATTCTACTCTTATCAACTCCTGAGACATTTTTTGCCTGACATAGCATTATCATAGTTCCATACATTTTGAAATTCAAATTCAACACTAGCAGGTAGAAAGTTTTACCTGTAGTGACCTATTTATTTTTTTTCTTATATATATATATATATATATATATATATATATTCCCCCCCTCCCCCCCAAACCACCAGACTAGGGTGCACTGTTACCTTGAACGAAGAAGAAGAAACGTCAATAAAATAGTAATATATAAGAAATAAAACAATGGCAGTGACACCGACACTTTAAGTTAGGTGGATACTTGACGGTGGTTCAGACAGATCGTAAAGAGTGATCTGAAATCGTGAATTGGTTTAGGGAAGGTGACAGAGGGCAGTGTGTGTTTCACGGCTGCCAAATAATCGTTGCTTGAAGTCGTTTCCTGCATCGGCACTATAACTCACTCACTGACATGTGCAATATTGCTGCTATAAAATAGCGCCTTCGAATTTTGACAAATTGTATATATATATATATATACATGTATATATATATATATATATACACATACATACATACATACTTACGCACAAATATAACATATGTAACAAGTAACCTCATAATGATATGTCTTTTTACGATTCTTTATCTTCAACTTTATTTCTTCTATTCTCAGAGTTACTTCGCATACTGTATTGTGCACCTTGTGGACTTATAAATCTTCAACCTTTCAACTTCTTTTGGAACATAGGTCTTCAGCAAACACTTTCCAAGCCGTTCTGTTTGGTGCCATTCTTCTAAAATCAATCCATGTCTTACATCTCTTCTTCATCTATGCATCAATCTGTCTTTTCCTGTAATATTTTGACCTTCCCATTTGTCTCTTACTCTGGGTATTCCAGAAAAGGACTTGTCTTTGTCGCATTTCTTTGTCCACTTGTGTTTGTTTGTCTGGTTTTCTCTTAATTATAATTTAGCAATTTTGTTCTGCCATTTCCATTATTTTATTCTGCGCAAGCATCCATTACCTGCAATCTGGATCTATCTTTCCTCGAATCCACTTGTTTGTCTCTGAAATATTTCTCAATGGCCCCTTTTAAGTAAAGTAAAGTACCCTCGTCACGCCAAGCGGCGTATAGGGAAATATGGTGTTAGTGACCCTATATTTTACAGACCTTCAGCACATGATTTTTGGGGTAATGTGGTCAGTATTACGCCCGTGCTGCTTTACTTTCCCAGAAAAAAATCCGGTACCCATTTAAGGCTGGGTGAACCCGGAAGCCGTCGGTTGGGATTGAACCCTACCCCTTGTCCGTGGTAGTCCAGTTCACTAACCATTGAGCTATAGCGGCTCCCAATGGCCCCTTTTAGCTCACGAGAATAATTCTCCTTACTATTTTTTCTGATGCTCTAAGCAGTATAATTCCCGTACAATATGTGTATCCCTACAATGTGTGTATCCCTACAATGTGTGCACCTCTACAATGTGTGCACCTCTACAATGTGTGCATTCCTACAATGTGTGGACCCCTACAACGTGTGCACCCCTACAATGTGTGCACCCCTACAATGTGTACACTCCTACAATGTGTGCACCCCTACAATGTGTGCACTCCTACAATGTGTGCACTCCTACAATGTGTGCACCCCTACAATGTGTGCACCCCTACAGTGTGCATTCCTACAATGTGTGCACTCCTACAATGTGTGCACTCCTACAATGTGTGCACTCCTACAATGTGTGAACTCCTACAATGTGTGCACTTCTACAATGTGTGCACCCCTACAATGTGTGCACCCCTACAGTGTGCACTCCTACAATATGTGCACTCCTAAAATGTCATTTTTTTGGTAATTAGATCATATAACCTTTCCAGTTTTTAGGTATTTCTCCCCCCACCCCATTTTTATATAGTAGTTTATGAAACATCCTGTTAGAGGTATTAAAATCTGCTTGATGGCTTCTGAAGGAATTCCTTCTGGTCCTCTGGCTTTTAATAGCTTCATTACTTTTATTATTTCTTCATTGCTTGGCTTTTCACGTTTAACTTGCAACTCCTCTTCTACTAGTAGTTTGACTGGATGAATTTTGTGAGCCGCCTAGTCTGTTAAAAAATTCGTGAAAGTGCTCTTTCCATATCTTCTTTTGTATATTACTAAGCAGATTGGCTATATTATTCATCATTGTTGCACCTATCACTCTCTTAAGGAATTAAGAACAAACTTGGCGATGCTCTCTTTGTCCCAAGCCAGGCGACGCTCTGTGTCAATCAGAGCTGCCAGCGAGCTTATTGACTATTTCATTGCCGTGCACACCAGTGTGCCCTGGACAGCTTCGCATCTCTTTGCATCTTGGTGTATCTTGATGCCTTTACTCCTGGACAGTAGTACACCCAGGTTAACGCGCTCACCTTAAAGTGACCCAACAGCTCCATTCACTCCTGCCGCAGAGACTGTTTGTCAATCTTCCGTCGCACACTTTGCGAGTCTTTCACACCAAGACTGCGTGAACCATATTCAGTGCAAATGTTGTCACACACGTTACTGCTTCTATCTCCATCCTCAAGCTGGACATGATAATGCTACAATTGCCAGATTTCCCTAGCCATTTCTCGTTTAAGTTAGTATGCCACGAAACTCAACCGCAGCGCCGTTCTATGGATACATAACCGTCCGTGTAGATGATGGCATGACACTTTTTCGATGGATTCCCTTATTACGACCTCGGTAGCGTCGTATGCCCAATGCTGTACTCCTGCAACAACACAATATAACTCACGAACGACCATTTAACATCATTTGAACTGCGAGCGGTGAAAAAAAGAGTACTTGACAAACGAACGCAGAAGAAGAAGATGAAGAAGGAAAAGGAGAAAAAAATAATAATAAAAAAAAAGAAGTGAGACATAATAAAGTGCAATGCTCGAAATGTAACAAACTGAAAGTTATAAAATATAGAAACATGATACAATAGCGGATAAGGGGCATAATTCGTATGACATAAATACGCGCACGATTGATTAATTAGCTGTCGGAAATAGCACAGTGACAAACAAGTCACTGATATGATATAAATCCTCGCAAAAAGAAGCAGTATTGGAATTTTACTACTGCAGAGACATCATTCAACTGACGATATTAACAAGATTTGGCTGTGCTTCTAACAATGCAACAGGAAACGATAATACAATGATCTTGTGTTGAACACCCAGAGAGCTAGTGTATTTGAATCTACATAATCTTCCTATATTAATTGAACTTTATCAGAGTGGCATAAATGAATGCGTACGTCTCTCTATGTATGCGTGTGTTCATATGTAAGCATGTATTTATGCATATGCACGTTTGATTGTTGACATCCTGTCATTTTTCGGGAGACAGTGTATTTAGCAGCACCACTGCCAAGTATGATAATTTTTTTGCAGCTTTCTGCATATTTTTACTCGTATATGTAATATACACTCGATTACATATAAACATATATACGTAGAGAAAGCTTTAGTGACAGTGCGTGCATATATGAGAATCCAGTAAGAAAGGGGACAGAAGAAAAGGAGGAAGAGACAGATATTGGAGGAATTATAACTGAATTGAAAGTATGGAAAATGTAAAAAGAAAGATGTTAAATAAAAATTGACATGACAACAAAACATGTTCTACAGGATTACCCCCAGTACACAGACCTGAGAAGGACAACGTGGTCCACACCCACCTCCCTGGAAGAGAAACAATATGGGGCAATGGAATCACTAAAACTGACAGCTGACTTCATAAGAGAGCTGACTTCAACACACATACAGAGAAATATTTTAATAGGGGGTGGGAACAAAGAAATATAGGCACAAAGAAATATAGATACAAAGAAATATAGACACAAAGAAATAGAAATTATTTTGTTTATGATTGAAATGAAAATACGTAACTTATAAGGATGAAAGATCATTTAAAATAGAAACAAAATAGAGGCTGGAGAAGAGTCTAAGATGGTAATTTAAAATATTAATAGTGAAACTACAGGAAAGAGAGAATGAAGATAAGAACTAATAAAGAAATCAAGATACGTTGAATGGTGCTAATTGAAAGCTTTGTATTGTGCTAATTGAAAGATTTGTAGCTTAACTATAAATCTCTCTGATATGTCTACCGATTGTACAAATCTGGCCTGCACGATGGGAGGGATTACTGCTACTCTGTGATATTTTTAAATAGACAACGATTGTGCATGGTATTTGGTTGTTAATTACATTTCTTGAACAAGAACCATGTTCATTATGAATACCATTTTTTTAAATTCAAATAAATCTGACATTACTTTTTTTTTTTTTTTTTTAATTTAGCTTCCCGGTTGTATTAAAACGTTAATGTTTTCAGTGCATATTAGAAGTTCATTTTTCTAATTCCTCTAAATGTTCATAATTGTTTAGTGTCCACAGAGCACTTTGTTTGGGAGATGAGATATTAATTTGGATGATTCCACTGGCACGGGCGGTTGAGCAATTATGGATTTTAATTCGTTTGCAGTGATACGGGGGCCTTCCATAACCATAACCATAACAACAGAGCAGTTTTATCTTTGATATTTTAATCGTCTTGCCAGTTTCCTTATTTCAAACATAGTGTGCTTTCTCTCAGGCATATTTAAGCTGATTAGAAGTAGTTAACGGTAGTGGCGATACAATAAATATCACACACCACAAATTGCCAAATTTGTCAATCATTGAAATGTTTCTTCCCATAATTATTACACAACTTACAAGTTAACTAAATTAGACAATTCGCATTTGTTGTGGTTAAAGATAACTACCGTGGACATACTATAACCAGTGATGGAAAATGTACAACTGAAATAAACAAAAGAATAGGAATGGCAAAAAGTAATTTTAATGTCATGAAGGACATACTAACATCAAAACAAATAACACCAGAGCTAAAACTAAGAATAGCAAAATGTTACATCTTCTCAATATTCCTATATGGTGCTGAAACATGGACATTAGACAAGAAAACAGAACAGAGAATTGAAGCCTTTGAAATGTGGATATATAGAAGAATAGGTAGAATTGGATGGAAGAAAAGAAAACAAACGATGAAGTCTTAAAACAACTAAAAATGAAAAGAGAACTTCTGAACACAATTAGAACAAGACAAATGCGATTCTTGGGCCATGTTAAAAGACACAACAGCCTACTAAAAGTAATCCTGGAGGGGATTAGCATAGCTGGGGCTATGAAGATATGGACAAGAGAGGTGAAGAACTTGAAAATTGGCAGGATGACAATGGGCTTATACTATTAAACCAGGCAACAGATCCACCAACATTCTATTCCAGATCATGGCATACCACATCTACACCAGACCTTGCTTTCCATTCACCAGACCTGGATTGGAATATCACACGTATTGTTGGGAAACAACTTGGAGGCAGCGACCACCGACCTGTCTTTTTAGTGGTGCAAATGAGGCCGTCAGGGAGAGCAGCACTCTCTCCAGATGGAATTACAAAAAGGCAGACTGGAAAATGTATCAACATTACACCAGTGTACTGACTAAAGATCTAAATACAGACAGAGACATCAACAAAATAGTTGATGAATTCAGTAGACTAATAATACAAGCTGCCAGTGAAACAATACCCAGAGGGGCACGGAAACACTACAAACCATACTGGAGTAGTGAACTAGAGCAACTGCACAATGACATGGAAACATCTCGAAAACAAGCAGAAAATACCCCTGCCAGGAACACCACAATAACTATCAGCATGCTAAAGCCAAATTTCAATGGGCTAAACTACAAGCCAGACGGAGAAGTTGGAAAGAGAAAACAGAGTACATGAATCTAGAACGAGACACAAGAAAAGTGTGGAAGCTTGTAAAACAGCTGAATGATGAGGGTACAGAAGGGAACACAAAAATTACACTGAAGAAGGATGGAAACATTCTAACAGGTAAACATGCAGCAAATCACTTTGCAGACTCCTTTGCAAATGACAACAATATTGAAATTAGCCTAGAGAAACGTCAAGAGACCCGTCTAAAACAACAAAATGCAAGACAAGAAGAGACTGCACATGAAGTCATGGAAATACCCATTACACAAAGAGAGCTAGAGCTGGCAATATCCAAATTAAAAATGAAAAAGTCACCAGGTAGTGATGGAGTGTCTAATGAAATGATTAAGAACTTGGGAACTGCAGCTAAAGCAAAACTACTGCAGATCTACAACATTTGCTGGATCACAGGTAAAGTGCCACAGGCATGGAGAGAAGCAATTATGATACCATTACTAAAGCCAGGAAAAGATGGTTCAATGACATCCAGCTATAGACCAATCAGCCTTACAAGCTGTTTGTGTAAAACAATGGAACGTATAATCAATCTCAGACTGCAGTGGTACCTGGAAAGTGAAAATCTCCTTGTCCCACAACAAGCAGGCTTTAGACAGTGTTACTCTACCGAAGATCAGGCAACCTATCTTTCCCAGGAAATTGAGGATGCGTTTCAAGAAAAGAAACTGGTACTAGCAGCATGGATAGACCTAAAGAAAGCATTTGATAAGGTATGGAAGGAAGGGCTTTTGAAGAAACTGAGAAATTATGGAGTAAATGGCAGGATGTACAAATGGGTCAAAGCATACCTGCATAACAGGAGAGCCAGAGTGCAACTGGATGGTCTTAAGAGTAAGAAGGTCTTACTGCGCCAGGGCGTTCCACAGGGAGGGTACTATCTCCAACACTTTTTCTGATCTACATCAATGACCTAGTTACTGAACTACCACATGGTATCAAAGTGGCAATGTATGCAGATGACTTGGTAATGTGGTGCACAGAGGAGTATGCAACAGTGGCCTCCAAATTGTTACAAAGAGCTATGAATGCACTGAATTCATGGACAAATAGATGGTGTATCAGCATCAATACAGACAAATGCAGTACTACACTTTTCACTCTTTCCCCAAAACAAAAAGCAGGAGCCATCTATATAAACAATGAGCCTGTGAAAGAAGACATACAGGCTACGTATCTCGGAGTTACATTTGATAACAAACTATCTTGGAAACAGCAGATAAATAAGGCAACCCAAAAAGCAAGGAGAAAATTGGCTATTCTAAGAAAGCTGTGTGGAACTACGTGGGGTGCGAGTGGGAAAATACTCAGTAAAGTTTACCAACAGAGTATACGCCCACATTTAGAATATGGATCATCTGCATGGTGTTCAGCATCAAACACCACACTTCAAGAACTGGATAAAGTACAAACCAGGCACTTAGGGTCATCACAGGAGCAATGAAATCAACACCAATATTAGAGATGGAGAAATTGTGGAGGATACCAGCACTGAGAGAACGGAGGGACACAAAGGTGCTGATACAGGCAGAAAAATTTGCTTGCATGCCGAGACATCCAATGAAGGACCGATTCCAAAATCTTGCATTGGGACGACTTAAGAGAAGCAGTTTTATCCACCAAGCCAAGCGTATTAGTAGACAAACACCAGACATGCCAAGAGCTGTTAACCCCCTACTGCCCATACCAGAACAGACTCCCTGGACAGAGGAATCTGGATTATCAGTTCAAATACGGACAGAAGTGAAAGGAATAGTTGATAAAGAGGAACAGAATAGTCTACAGCGAAAAACAATAACTCTCAGTTTCCTGGATGAAGAATACCCACAAGACCTATGGATTCGTGTGTATACAGATGGATCAGCACAGAATGCAGTAAAAAATGGGGGAGCAGGTGCATATATAGAATACCCAAATAACACTAGGGATATGAATAAAATAGCAACAGGGAAATATTGTCACAATTATGATGCAGAAATACAAGCAATAAAGTTAGCAATAGAAAAACTGCTGAACATTAATCTTAGCCCGCAGCCTGTAGTGTTTTTGACAGATGCAAGATCAGTACTCCAGGCACTACAATCCAGAAATTACCACATCTGCAGACCTTATTGACTGAACTCTGCAAGCACCACAGGGTTGCCCTGCAGTGGATCCCATCTCACTGTGGAATACCAGGAAATGAGAAAGCAGATCAGTTGGCAAAGGAAGGTTCAACAGGCACACAACTAGATACACCTGTTACATACCATCATAAGAAACAGATAATCAAATCAATCAGAGGACCGCAGGCCCCAAATCAGGATGCCTTTTATAATATGAATAGATATGAACAAGTTATCATTATACGTCTCAGAACAGGACACAATCGACTCCATAGTCACATGTATACAAAATTCAAGATCGGCACCTCAGCTACTTGTGCATGTGGACAGGCGCCCCAGACTGCTGAACACATACTTCAAGACTGCACTGAATATAGTAGACTGAGGAAAATCCATTGGCCCGTGGATACAACACTACAGACAAAACTATATGGGCCACTGCAAGAATTACAAAAGACAGTAACATTTATACAGGAAACGACATTGCAGATATAGACAATGCTTCAGGCGAACGAAAGATAGATAGATAGACTAAAACTGACAGCTGACTTCATAAGAGAGCTGACTTCAACACACATACAGAGAAATATTTTAATAGGGGGTGGGAACAAAGAAATATAGGCACAAAGAAATATAGATACAAAGAAATATAGACACAAAGAAATAGAAATTATTTTGTTTATGATTGAAATGAAAATACGTAACTTATAAGGATGAAGATCATTTAAAATAGAAACAAAATAGAGGCTGGAGAAGAGTCTAAGATGGTAATTTAAAATATTAATAGTGAAACTACAGGAAAGAGAGAATGAAGATAAGAACTAATAAAGAAATCAAGATACGTTGAATGGTGCTAATTGAAAGCTTTGTATTGTGCTAATTGAAAGATTTGTAGCTTAACTATAAATCTCTCTGATATGTCTACCGATTGTACAAATCTGGCCTGCACGATGGGAGGGATTACTGCTACTCTGTGATATTTTTAAATAGACAACGATTGTGCATGGTATTTGGTTGTTAATTACATTTCTTGAACAAGAACCATGTTCATTATGAATACCATTTTTTTAAATTCAATAAAATCTGACATTACTTTTTTTTTTTTTTTTTTAATTTAGCTTCCCGGTTGTATTAAAACGTTAATGTTTTCAGTGCATATTAGAAGTTCATTTTTCTAATTCCTCTAAATGTTCATAATTGTTTAGTGTCCACAGAGCACTTTGTTTGGGAGATGAGATATTAATTTGGATGATTCCACTGGCACGGGCGGTTGAGCAATTATGGATTTTAATTCGTTTGCAGTGATACGGGGGCCTTCCATAACCATAACCATAACAACAGAGCAGTTTTATCTTTGATATTTTAATCGTCTTGCCAGTTTCCTTATTTCAAACATAGTGTGCTTTCTCTCAGGCATATTTAAGCTGATTAGAAGTAGTTAACGGTAGTGGCGATACAATAAATATCACACACCACAAATTGCCAAATTTGTCAATCATTGAAATGTTTCTTCCCATAATTATTACACAACTTACAAGTTAACTAAATTAGACAATTCGCATTTGTTGTGGTTAAAGATAACTACCGTGGACATACTATAACCAGTGATGGAAAATGTACAACTGAAATAAACAAAAGAATAGGAATGGCAAAAAGTAATTTTAATGTCATGAAGGACATACTAACATCAAAACAAATAACACCAGAGCTAAAACTAAGAATAGCAAAATGTTACATCTTCTCAATATTCCTATATGGTGCTGAAACATGGACATTAGACAAGAAAACAGAACAGAGAATTGAAGCCTTTGAAATGTGGATATATAGAAGAATAGGTAGAATTGGATGGAAGGAAAAGAAAACAAACGATGAAGTCTTAAAACAACTAAAAATGAAAAGAGAACTTCTGAACACAATTAGAACAAGACAAATGCGATTCTTGGGCCATGTTAAAAGACACAACAGCCTACTAAAAGTAATCCTGGAGGGGAAAATACAAGGTAAAAGAGGCAGAGGCAGACCAAGATTAGCATGGACGAGTAACATCAAAAGATGGACAAATCAACCGATGACAACCTGCACCATCAAAGCAAGAGATAGAGCAGAATGGCGCTCCATGGTAGCCAACCTTCGTTGCGGAGACGGCACTCAAT
Source organism: Megaustenia siamemsis (assembly GCA_032433765.1). Taxonomy (NCBI): domain Eukaryota; kingdom Metazoa; phylum Mollusca; class Gastropoda; order Stylommatophora; family Ariophantidae; genus Megaustenia; species Megaustenia siamemsis. The sequence continues at coordinate 71,709,693 of JAVIAB010000125.1, read as the reverse complement.
GATGATGTGGTTAAAGATCAATTTTAAAATAACTGGAATGTTGTAGACTCAGCGCATTTTAACAAAATAGAATAATATAGATGCTTGAACATTTATAGGGTTATAAACTAAAACGGTATTTTTTTAAAACGAATTAAGAATAATAAAATATTATGTCTATTCATCATCATCATCATCATGTGCCATACCGCTTGGCATAGGCGGTAATGTCCTTCCACAGTCTTCTATCTACAGTGCATCGTATCAGTTCAGTTGTTGAACGTTTTCCATGTCATGACACCGAGCTATCCAGTATTTTCTCTCTTTATCGTCCGCGATCTCTATTTCCTTTTCTTTAATTATGTCTACTCTATGTAAAATATTATGTTATACTCAACACTCCTGTATAGGGCAGAAACATAAACGCTCAATATCAGCAGAGAAGAAACCGAAGTCATTGAAATGTTTATTTATGGGAAGAATTGGCTTGCAGAGAAGAAAATAAATAATGAAGTTTTGAAGCTGCTAAAAATGAAGAAAGACTTATTGAACACAGATCTAACAAGATAAGTGATATTTTTTTGGACACATACAGAGGCACAATCATCATCAAGTACCGGGCCTGCTGACGTAGGTGATCATGTCTCTCCACAACTTTCGATTTCGACAGCTGTTTATCATTTCTGTTGTTGACCTTCTGCCAAGCCATTCTCTTAAGCTGTCTGTTATTTTTTCTCTTTGCTTCCCTCTATCTCTTCGTCCCTCAATTTTTCCAGTTGTTACAATATATTCCAGTTGTTCTCTTCTCATTACATGGCCAACAAATGATGATTGTATTTTCCTAATATTGGAAAGTAGCTCTCTTTTTGCTTTGACCTCTCTCAAAATATCTTCATTACTCTTCTTAGTTGTCCATGGTTCTCTCAACATTCTTCTGTAAAACCACATTTCTACAGACTCCAGTGATTTTCTTGTCTGTTGTCCTATTGTCCGTTTTTTCGCATCCATATGTTAAGACTGGCTCTACGTAACTTTTAAGAACTCTTTTTCTTGTTTCTATTGTCAAAAAATGGATTGCATAGTATCTTCCTCATTTTTTGAAAAGCTGCTTTTGCCTGAGCCATTTCTTTTGTACATCTTCCGTCTGAGGTTAACAAAGTTCCCAAATATTTAAATTCATTTACCTGTTTTAATATTGTTCCACTTGTCTTTATTTTGCACTGAGGTGATGTCTTTTTCTTTGTTGTTACCATTACCTCTGTCTTTTTCTTTGTTGTTACCATTACCTCTGTCTTTTTGCTATTAAGACTGAGTTCTTTATTTTTAGACAAACAGCGGCCATAAGAACTAGAAACCAATTGGGAATGTTTCAACAAATAAAACAGGGTGTTAGACAAGGTTGTGTGCTGTCACCAGATTTGTCTAATATTTATAGTGAGATTATTTTAAGATCCTTAAGGGGCATGCCTGGAATAACAATTGGAGGTCATAATATAAATAATCTAAGGTATGCAGATGATACAGTCTTAATCGCTAAGAGTGAAAATGAGTTACAAGGAATGTTGGACATTATAGTGAAAGAGGCACAATAGCTTACAGAAAATCATATTTGAAGGAAAATATAAAATAAAGAAAGCAGAAACAGACACAGACAATAGTGAACTGACTACATCAAGGGATAACATGAGAACCAGTAACAATGTGTACCATCAAGACAAGAGAGAGATATTATGTGTATATATGTGCGCGCGCGTACGTGTATGTGTATGAGTGTACGCGTAATGACACTCCACGACAGCCAACCTTCGATACTGAGACAACATAAAGTAATGATGATGAAGAACCTCCCTGAAGCTGTCAGCAACACTTGTTAAATTAGGGGGGGGGGGTGGTAGCTTAGTTGGGAAAACCACTCCACTAGCTACCGACGTTCGGACAACCTGTGTTCGATTCCCGTTGGAAGTAGTTTGTGAATTGTACTCGTGGTTGGAAAGAAATACCCCCACGGTCGATCCAGATGCTGGCAGAATTGGGTACCAGGGTCGCAATCTAGGTAGGTTTGGAATGGCGCCTCGCTCGTGAGTTACGATGCTTGAAGCGACATTCGACAGGAGTCTCCGAACACTTATGGAAAGGCGGTCGAGCACATATAGGTACAAACTCGCGTGCTAAGACGTCGATTCAAGTTTCGTATCTGTACCTTTACTTGTTCAGTGTCCTTGATAACAGTGTTCGTTACTTACTGTATTCTGCAAGTGCAATGTCGGAGCACAATAGTTTGTATTAACACTTGGGTCGGATTTTGGCATAAGCTAAATAAGCTTACAGCTTATGGCCACACAATCCTAGGGGCCTCAAAACATTTTCAGAATTTGTTTCTTGGACTACACATTTTTTAGTTGAATTGGTTTTTCCGTTTCAAATTCCCCGCCATTGTACCATCTGATCAAAAAATTCTTTAGAAGAAATAGTGTTGCATAGTAAACAAATAGGGAATCATCCCTTAAATGTTTTCGAGGGCCCACATGGGTACAAGGCGTTTTATAACACTCGATAACAAATTTCTGTCCTCCTGGCCTCTAATACTTTCATAGCCGACTATAACAGATTGCTTCTTGTTGCAGTTTCCTCATATTCCAAGTCTGGCTTGCTTCAGGAGCTACTGAGTTTATTGCTCTGTGCACACCATGAACTGTGCGTTTCATCCGTTTTGATCGTGTTTCGATATTCCAATTGCTTACGATGGATGATGATAAATATGACGGGGAACATATGACTGTGTTCACCTGCTGTGCGGTTTCGCCTTACGTCTTTTGGCATGTGCTGAGACTGCTATGATGGGGACTGTATCTACCTTTCTTTGTTCGGGAGATGAAATATTAATTCGGATGATTCCACTGGCACGGACGGTTAAGCAATTATGGATTTTAATTCGTTTACAGTGATACCGGGGTCTTCCATAACCATAACCATACAGATTGCTTTCGATAAAATTGCAAGCCCAAATATATTAATAATGTAAACCGATTTGTATGTCCATATGTTAACTGTTTAGCTATTATATGTTGTATGAATATTTATTAATTGTTTCTTATGGAATGAAATTCAAACTTTACCCTCGTTAGGATGTGCGAGGTTTACACTTTCAAAAATAGCTATTGATTAATCTGAAATAATAACCTGTTACATTTTACTAAAAATGGTATATCATTTAATTAAACTTATTTCGATTTAACATTATCAAGTGCTATGCCGAGTGTTATAGGCTACCAAATATTTTCAAGTTAAGTAGCGTAGTAGTTAAAGCGTTGGCTTGTCGATAAAGGGGCTTGGGTTTAATTTCCAACATGACTGATTCCAGATGATTTAGCTGAAAGAAGGGCGGACACCCGGCTCACTGTGTCTAGGAAGGTAACAGCAGCGAGTAACAACAGCACTTTCACCTCACCTCACAAATTGTGGCCTAGAACAGTGAAGTCTAATACTTCACTCCTTTACATTTTATATTAATGTAAATCTTCTTCTTCTTCTACCTTTCAGCTCTCTGTGGAGCATAGGTCTTCAACAAACACTTTCTAAGTTGTTCTGTTTCTTGCCATTCTTTTAATATCATCATATGTCTTCCCCATCATCTTCATCTCTGCTTCTATCTGTCTTCTCCAAGAATTCCTTGGTCTTCCTCTTTGTCTTTTCCCCTGGGGATTCCAAAAAGGGTCTGTTGTGTAATACTCTCAGTTGGTTTATTTTAATGTAAATGCTTTACCATTTGTGTTTTTCTTTGCTCCAAATGAATTTGGTTGTTCTTAATAGCAATCTAAATTCACCGCATTGTTAGATGTAAACATTTAAATTCTCTGTCAGATTGTTTACAAAACGAGTCTAAAGGGGACATCGGTTCATGTTTTATCCTTGTTCCGAGTGATTAAAGCTGTCAGTTCCAATGCTATTTTAAAATTAACATTTAATGGCTTTATTTATTCTCTCCTCGCCCCCCCCCCCCCCCTTGTAGTTCCACGGTGTTACAATAGCACAACCCAACGAATTCGAGATAAAACACCGGCCTGATTTGATCAAACATCTTCCGCCACTTAGTGCCCCACAGGTGAGCACATGACAGTAATTTGAACATGTTTATTATTCATTTATAATTGTATACAAAATTACCACCAAAGTAGAACTAGTCATCATAATCATCTAACTTGTACCTGTTCGAGCTTGACTTCAAGGACAGTGGTGGAAAGTTTTCACTGTCCAGTGTGTAAAGACCAGCGTCTGCAGCTGTCATGCCCAGCTCTTCAGCAATATCGGCACTCCACCATTATCTTGATATTCCTCCCACTTTTCTATCTTGTATCGCGTATTCCATAGTGACCTTCCCCAGGCTATCATGCTTTATGTGACCAACATATTATATTTTCTTTGTTTTTGTCTTCCTTAGCAACCATTTCTCTTGCATATTACGTTGTTTCCAAAAACGGACATATTTGTTCTTTTCTCTGTCTATGGTGTTGTGAATATTCTGCAACACTTCTATCAAGAAGTATAGGGAAGAACACTACACTTTGTTTTCTCCCTCTTGTCATTACATATTGTTGTTTACACCATCAGACAGTTGTATGTGTAACTGATGCCTGGAGCCCATATTTCAATCCATACAGCTTTGACTACAATGTTGTTTCTTTGGACCAACACATCTTTTTTAACTGGTCAAAATTGGAACAATCCTGTTGTATGTATTCTGGGGAGCTGCCAAACTTTGGCAGAGACGCCTTGCCAAGGATATTGTTGTGTGTCTACTCAATGGTTTGAAATGGTAAAATTACAACATTAGAATAGGCTTAATATTATTTAATACATAATCGAGTTTCTGCAGAACAGTGTTAGTTCTGTTGTCATTTATCATCTTACATATCCTATCAGCAGCCGCATTAGTTCACTGAACTGGACTACAAAGGACAAGAGGTCAGGTTCGATCCTGAACGACGGCTTCCGGGTTCCAGGTTCACCCAACCTTAAATGGGTACTGGATTTTCTCTAGGAAAGTAAAGTGGCACGAGTGTAATACCGACTACATTAACCCAAAAATCATGTGCTGAAGGTCTGTAAAAATTATGGTCAGCAACACCATATTCCCTATATGCCACTTGGCATTACAAGGGCTCTTTACTACTTTCTTTTTACTTATACCCTATCAGGGAATCAGAGTTTAGCTAATTTATGCGATCGTAAATGCCAATAGAGCGATATGGTTCAGCCATGGGTGTCAACAGTTTTGGAACCACTGATGTTTTTCCATTATTTTGGTAATTTAGCCCATATGTCCACAGTGATGTGTGTAACATCCAAAGTTTATGTATGCACCTATTCAGCTTGTAATGTCCTGTTCTAAACTTGAGGGTAATAATTTGTCCTAGATGGTCAAGTTGATTCTGCTTGCTTCTGTTTTAGTGACTGACCCTCTTTATGTCAGAGCTTCAAATTTCACCATCTACTTTACTTGCTCACGTTTTCCTCCATATTGGCAGGCATATCAACTCTGTATTTTTGTCCCCTCTTATCTCTCAGTGCGATGGTTTCCACTGTACTAGGGTTCCCTATTTTTGTATCAAGCTTGTTTAATTTTTTTTTTTATGATATGTAACTTTATGACCAATCTTGAGGACTTGTAAAACAGACTGTGCATCTAAATGTATGACTACTTAGTGGAAGTCTGATTTACTAATCTAGATCATATTACAGCTTGATCTATGCTGGGACCCAGATAGTGCAGCATTAGGGCTGTAGTAAATACTGCTTAACTTTTACATTGTTAATAACAAAAAAATGACACCCTCACTCCCATAATTGAATAAACTGAAATTATTTTATCATGAAAGAGAATGAAGGCATTGTAAGTATATCAATATATAGATAGTACAATTTGTAATAGTATAGTAGTAAGTGTAATAAGTATATCAATACATTACTGCTCTGAGAAACCACCTTGTATTTGCCACAACAATCTGCATTTGAGAGAATTGTTCATGCTGTTTCATTTCAGTATCAGCCTTCAAACTGATTAATGGAGATAAGCACAGATATAACATTTATCATCATCATCATCACTGAGTGCCATCTCTGCATTGAATATTGGCTGCCATGGAGCACCATTCCGCTCTGTCACTTGTTTTGATGGTGCAGATTGTCATAGGTTGACTTGTTCATCTCTTGATGTTACTCAACCATGTTAGTTTTAGTCTGCCGCTGACTCTTTTACCTTGTACTTTACTGCCTTCCAAGATTACTTTTAGTAGGCTGCTGTTTCTTTTAACATGGCCCAAAAATCTTATTTGTCTTGTTTTAATTGTATTTAGTAGTTCTCTATTCATTTTTAGTTGTTTTAAACTCCATCATTTGTTTTCTTTTCTTTCCATCCAATTCTTCCTATTCTATAAATCCACATTTCAAAGGCTTCAATTGTATGTTCTGTTTTCTTGTCTAATGTCCATGTTTCTGCACCATAAAGGAATGTTGAGAATATAACAATTTGATATTCTTAATTTTAGCCTTGGTGTTATTTGTTTTGATGTTAGTATATTTTTCCTGACATTAAAATGACTTTTTGCCATTCCTATTCTTTTGTTAATTTCAGTTGTACTTTTTCCATCACTGGTTATAGTATGTCAAAGGTAATTATAGCTGTGAACTGTTACCAGGCCTATTCCTTAAGTTTTGATATCCACTTCTTTGTTTTTTTGAGTATTATCTTTGTTATGATCATAGTTTTAGTCTTTTTGATATTCATATCCAATCCATATTCTTTGCTTTTCATGTTTATTTCATTAAGTAATTGTTGTATATCTTTAAGATTTTCTGCTAGCAATACAGCATCACCAGCCTACCTTAGGTTATTGATTAACTTTCAGTTAATGTTTAGGCCTGGCATCTCTGTGATGTTTTTAAAGATATATTTAGTGTATAGATTGAACTAGTTTGGTGATAGGATGCATTCCTGTCTTAATCATATTTTTATATCAACAGGTGTTGAGTTCTCTTTGTTTTATTTTATTATTTCTGTTTGCTCCCAGTATAAATTACATATTAGTCATATGTCTGCATGCATCATCTAGATGTATATCTTTTAGGCATTCAATAAGTTGTTTTGTGTTGTATTTTATCAAAAGCTTTGGTGTAGTAAATGAAGCAGGCATATATTGGTTTGTTTACTTCTGTGTACTTTTCGATTAATTTCCTCATGCAGAACATGGGTTCTTTTGTCTCACTGTTTTTCCCAAATCCAAATTGTTGTTCTTCTAATTCAGTATTGACTTTATTCTGAATCCTTCCTTGTATAACTTTTAGCAATACTTTTGTTACATGGTCCATCAGGCTTATTGTTCTAAAATAACTGCATTCAACTGCACCATATATAAAATATATAACATATTAAATACTATGCGAGGCCATGAGTAAAGCTGCAGAGAACATGTAAAATAACATTTTGCATAAACTAATTAACTTCTTCTGAGTTCACCTGCCGACCACTTCTCTTTATCATGTGCCCTTAGAAGGACGTTAAGTGTAGCATTATGGTTTACAAATAATAGTTGTAAAAGACACAACCACCATGCCTATTGAAAAATAAGATGATTAATGTACATATTTTTTATTAACTGTAGGAACATTTAGGAGCTATGTGGTCACTATCGTCTGAGGCCACTTCCTGAAAGTTAATCCTTCAAACCCATTTGTTGGAGACTTGGTTAACCTTGAAGATGTGGAAGTAGGATTAATTCTCTCTCTCTCTCTCTCTCTCTCTCTCTCTCTCTCTCTCTCTCTCTCTCTCTCTCACTCACTCACTCACTCACTCACTCACTCACTCACTCACTCACTCACTCACTCACTCACTCACTCACTCACTCACTCACTCACTCACTCACTCACTCACTCACTCACTCACTCACTCACTCACTCACTCACTCACTCACTCACTCACTCACTCACTCACCCACATACCCACCCACCCACTCACTCACACACACACACATGTGTTTGCGCGCACACACTCTCTCTCTCTCTCTTTTTCACTCACTCTCTTTTTTACTCCCCACATAAAAGATTTTATGGATCATGCTCTGTCTTTTCCTTCTGCCACCAGCACACAGCTCACAGTCCTTTACTTTCCAGATCCTCAAAGTGTCCACACAGTTTTTGTTGTATATCCCTGAATTTGGAGCACATCTGGCATTGAAGTTTGGCACGGGTGTTACATTCCTTAAGATGCTGTTTCAGTGTGACACACCTCCCTCCTCACTTCCACATTGGCATTCATCAGTGAGTTATTCCTAGGTGGTGGTTGATGTGGCTCAGGAGGTGTCAGTGAGCTCTTCTAAGGCAACAAAAAAATGATGGTCTGGGAATACCTTGACAGGTGGTGAATAGCTTTCTGCTTGTTGTTTATTTTGTAACTTGTTCTGCATTTATTTTGTATGATGGTCTTGCCCTCTCTGTTGATCACCGGGTAAGTGTATTGGGCTTTTCAGATAGAAGTTAATTAGTCTATTAGTTGTGAATTCAAGCAGTGACAATGAACTATCTTATGTAACAGAAAGAGAACATCAAAACCTTAGTGGTAGTATAACATTGTAATCTCTAAAACTCATCCAACATGCACTCAGTAGTGACACGATGAGTTACATTTTTCAGGCTCTGACTAATTAAAAAAATTTCTTTTCATTATCTTGTTCTTCCCTCTTTTATTTCTACATTCACTTCTTCTCTTACTCATACATACCGTCTTACTCCACTTTGTTTCCTATTTCAATTTCTACTTTTTCTACTTCCTGTCCTACTTCTATTATTACTTTTCATACTTCGCCATTGTCAATTTCATTTAAAATTCTACTTCCTCTTCTTTTTCTTCTATTATCTTATCCTATATATTTTCTCTTCTTTCAATGGAGGCTATCTACATGGAAATATTTAAATAAAGCAGCTGCCTTCTTGAAATTGTGAACATCTTCTTATAATAGCTTGTAGATGACTGTACTGGTGATGACTAAGATTAGAGAACAAACATAATGCAAAGTAAATCACCATGACTGACAGTGAAGATCATATTTACATATGACAAGAACTTTATATTTTGAGTTACAAATTGTTTTATCATTTATTTTTGCATGTCTGTTTTATTGAATTCTTTCAGCCAGCATTCAGTGATGTTCCAAAGATCATTGAGCATGGTTCTTTCACAAAAGCAGTGCCAATAAAAGAGAAAAAACATGTGCACAGAGTCAGCGATTCCATTGGCAACAACTACAGCCCTCGAGCTCACAGCTTCACTACTTCACTGATATATGAATCAACAAAGTTGGGTGTGTTGTGTGTTTGCAGATATTCCTCTTACACAGACTATCTTAGAACAAAATGATCTATTACAACATTATTCCATTATTGGGGTCTTCAGGTAGCTGTGGTGAATTTATTGCATTGTTGAGAATAAAGGTTGCATGCCAGGTATGCAGTGTACAGTATAGCATATTTTTTTCAACTCTAATCTCTCAGAGAAAACACTTGATTATGCCAGGAAATGAACCAACATCCATGTGATTGTCAAACAGTCTGTTTAATCTACTCTGCCACCTTTTATGTTTTGATGCTAGCCTCAAATCAAAATTTGTCTATTTACCTATCAATTTTTTTCTTTCTTTCTTTAAAAAAAAAATTCAATCTTATGAGTATTGAATTAAAACATGCAATGGTATCAAAATATTGGAGACCTCCGTTGAGAACTGGCTACTCCATCTCATGAAGTCATAATACTTCATTACCCAACAACAATTACTGTGACTGTGAAAACATTGTGCTGTAAAAACTGAATGCTTAAAGAAAATACATAAAAATTACCATAAAGAATACCTCAATGAAGAACAAGAGCAGCTTTCTAATTTTGCATAACACACATACAAATTCCTTAGCACCTTCCAACCCACGCTAGAATATCCAGTGGTCAGGAGATTGTTTTGCAACAAGATGATTACATTACATCTTGCACCCTGATTTAATGGTCATTCGTCGTAATCTAAATTCACATGCCCACGAGAATAACGCACTTGGACAGATGTAAAGACCAATTTTCTTGGAGAAGCAGCAGTGAAAACCTTTTGAATCACAGCCTATTTGACACCTTGTTATATTTCATGGTGCTACATTTTTATGTGAATGCAGTGTGTTTTGTACCGCAGGAACTATAGAACCTGCAGAAATTATTGAATTATTTTCCCAAAACTCATAAATTAAAATTATAGTATTGATTTATATTCTGCTAATGAAAACAGGTGGCGAGATTTGATAAAATATCTTTAGAAGGATTGAAAACTGCTAGAATAAAAATTTAGATAAGAGAAAGAGTATCTGGGTCTATGCCCTATGGGCTGGCTATGGCTCGAAAGGTCAATAGATAGATAGAATGAAAACGATTGAAGGAGCCCTCAGGCTGCCCAAATGAGTTTCTCAGGCCACAAGTGTCTCTTGGGGCCATGGATTTGACCACACTGTCTTACAGAATCAGAAAAAATTATTAAATTAATATATAGGAGATTTTCCAGCCTTTGAGTTGATGTATAAATAGTAAAATAACAATGTGTATCTGTCAGGTAAAACACTATATTAAACGAGTGTTTTCATTCTTGTACTACCAAAATAAATAATAATCAGAGCTAGCTATTTTCATAACGCGTACTATAGACTACCCTGTGGACTAGATTCTAGTTAGAATCGAAAGTTATGGGACTATACCCAGAGTAAAAATCAGGAGGGAGGGACCTAAGGCAGTCATCATCATCATGTGCCATACAGTTGACGTAGGCGATCATGTCCTTCCACAATCTTCTATCTACAGTGCATTGTATCAGTTCTGTTGTTGGCTGTTTTCCATGCCATGACACCAAGCTATCAAGTATTTTCTCTCTTTGTGGCATAATTATACTAGGCAAAATAAGAAGGTAGTTTGCCACTCCTCTCCTTCTTGGCAATGACTGTACTAGTAGGTAGTAGACTTGTACTACCAGAACATAAGGACCATGTGCCTTGGACTTATTAAAGTTAACACACTGAAAGAGATATTAGAACAGCAGCCCTCATAGACAAAAAACTAAATGGGCTACAGGTCAATATTTCAGCACTCCAGGAAACAAGACTTTCAGACTGTGGTTTCTAAAGGAAGAAAATTATACTTTTTTCTGGCAAGGCTTAAGCCCAGAAAAGCCACATCTACATGGAGTAGGCTTCGCTGTACATAATAAACATATAAACTCCATAACCACACCAAAAGGAGCATCCTAACTTTCATTGATACTTCAGCTGCATCCAAAAAGTGTGGATTTATAAACATCATTAGTGCCAATGTACCAACGATGGCTGCATCAGGCAAAGAGAAAGACAACTTCTACTGATAACTTCAGGTGATCAGAGTCTCACTCCTAAAAGAAGAGCTATTTTATATACTTGGTGATTTCAACACACAACAGGATCTGACCAACAATCTTGGCCAATATGCCTAGGCCATCATGGCATTACTAAGCAAATACTATATAGTGAACTAATACACAGAAAAAGACAAATTTTCAGATCTAAACTATGATATAGAGATTTGTAAATCATCTCTGAATGACTTCTCCATCTGTGAAAATAACTGGAAACATCTGGCTGGAGATTGCAAATCATAGAGAGCCTGTATACAAAATGGCATAACATCATTTGTGACAAAACATGGAAGAGAAAACACTCATGAAAAAAATATAGAGAACCCTGTGGATCGGTAGACTTGACTTGTTCATTCTGTGGCTGAGTGTGTTTGTCAAACATTGGTAGAGTCCGCCATGAGAGGAGCTGTACGACAAAAACAAAACCTCCACACAAAAATTGCACAATAGCCCCCACTAAACCACCTAACAAGATGAAAAGGGCTGTATAGAGTTATTTTTGTAACAAAAATAAATAATTAACAAATAAATAGCAACAACTAAACTAGCAGCAATTCAGAAACTGAATAATTAGTTCACATATATAATATTATAATGATAAATTATTAAAACAAAGAATAACAATTTACTTGTGTTTTATATAAAAATTGTATTCTTGGTCTTTATACTTAATGGAAATATTAGTTTGGTCATTCTTATGAAACAGCAGGTAATTTCAGAATGTTTTAAAATTCTTGTATTTACAATTTACAATTCTTGTATTGTGTTGTGGTGAAAGAGATATTGGTAATTTGTTGTAAATGACAACAATGTACTTGCACCAATTTAATGCTCTTTTATGAGTTGATGATGGAGAGTAGTAATCAATGGATGAACACAACAGAAGAAAAAGAGGAAGAGTTCAGCTTTTTTCTTTCTACTGTGCCACTTTGTTAAGCTTGTTGGTAATTTATTTCTTGTTTCCTTCTGTCCCTTCTTGAAAGTGATACTTAATGCTGGTCTGTTTCTTTGGTGGTAAAGTCTTCAAATAACATCTTTGAGCAGATGAGAAGTGGTACATCATTTAGGTGTGATTCCAAATAACATTGCTTGTGACATTAAAAAGATATTTGACAATCTTTATTTCAGCTTATACAGTAGAAGAAACATACTTCCTGTCACCAAGAAAACCAATTGGGTGCTCTAGTAGTCATAACAGCTCTTTGTGTAGCTCACCACATTTAGATCGAAAGAAAGGACAGTAAGGAAAGTTGTTCTTTTAATTATAGAAATTATATGAGACTGTATAATTAATTGATGTTTCATTATAGTGGTTATATAAGACTGTATAATTAATTTCTCTTTTAATTATAGTGATTATATAAGACTGAAGTGTGTCTTCAAATGATTCTTTCTGGTCTGGATTTTTTTTGGCGGAGACAGCAGTACTTTAGTTGCATTCACCTAAGGACAGAGTCGACATGTTTTTGGCGCCAGTGCATGGAGATTTATGCTGCAGATGACAACCATTGATTGAAGTGAAATGGTACCAGGTTCTAGTTTTACTCTGGGATGGGATGTGTGATCTATGTTTTACAGCAAATTTGCCACCAGGGGTATGGACTACGGTTGGATCAAATGTTTCTCCTAAGTGGAGGGAGACCTAACTTAATTTGCTGAGATAACATTTCTTGAGGCATGCTCACTAGTGTGAATTCTACTCGGATTTGGCACAATCACATCAAGATTATGCCACCAGCGATGCCATTATGGTAAACCAACAGTGTGCATCATGAGTTGCATACCTTTTTAAAAAAACTATACATTCAGTTTAATAGTATGAAAGATCAGGATGAACACCATGTTGTCTGTTGGAACAGGGACATATCATATATGGGAATACACCACCTGTAGTGACACCATTCTGTTCTAAAGTCTGAAGACTATTTCATGAATTGCTCATTTAATTATATCATTTATATGTGACTGTATAGATAATTGTACTTTTAATTATAGCGTTTATATATAACTGTATAGATAATTGCCCTTTTAATTATAGCTGCTGTATAAGGCTATAATTAATTGTCTTTTAATTATATCGGTAATATAAGACCAAATAATTAATTGTTCTTTAAATTATAGCATTTATAATCAGACTGTATACTTGTTCAGCTGTAGTTGAGTTGAGGGGAGGGAGCAACCAGGCAGTTTGGTTTCTTATGCAAGAATGCATTCGTTAAAAAATTATTGCTGCAGCTTAGGAGTAGATGGTTTGGTATCTTTTATATGATCACATAATAAATACATCATATTCAGTAGGGAAGCTTTTTGTGAAAATTTGGTATAGTTTAGAATGAAAAAGGCATGTTGAATAACACAGGTAAGCTGAAAATTAGGCCTCTTGATCCAAACAGAGCCAAGTTGTGAACACAAATCATGGTCAGTGAATTTTCATTGCTAGTCACCAAAATATGGTGCAGAAACAATGGACATTAGACAAGAAAACAGAACAGAGAATTGAAGCCCTTTGAAATGTGGATATATAGAAGAATAGGTAGAATTGGATGGAAGGAAAAGAAAACAAACGAAGAAATTTTAAAACAACTAAAAATGAAAAGAGAACTACTAAACACAACTCAAACAAGACAAATGCGATTTTTGGGCTAAGTTAAAAGACACAACAGCCTACTAAAAGTAATCCTGGAGGGGAAAATACAAAGTAAAAGAGGCAGAGGCAGACCAAGACTAACATGGACGAGTAACATTAAAAAATGGACAAACCAGCCTATAACAACATGCACCATCAAAGCAAGAGACAGAGCAGAATGGCACCTCATGGTAGCCAACCTTCGTTGCAGAGATGGCACTCGATGATGATGAGTCACAATCCTCATTTAATTCCATCATCAATTGTAAGTGGACAATTAACAATTATAATAACCCTTCATGTGAGTCTGTGGAAGGACTAATTCCCTCATCTTACTAGGAGTTGTTGGTACCAAATTTATTTTGGGAATTAAAATACATAGCTTCCATTATATATCTCTGGTTTCTATATTTCTCTGTATTTATTGACTATGTTAATGCAATTGCAGGTTTTAGGTTTACATTGATCTATCAAAGATAGGAAAAAGTGGAGTTATCATGATCTAGCAACAAGTCTTTGAAGTAAATATCCCAGATGTTGATGATCAGTACATATCCTTCATAAATAAACCTGTGCAGTGAAATTGCATTATTAATGATTGATATTTAAAACTTATAATTTTAAAAATAGTATTTGTTACCTGCAACCACAGATTACATTATATATTTTTGTTCTGTGATAAACATGTAATTAAGTGAAGTGAAGTGATTATTTACTATTGCTGATTTAAAAGCTTATAAGAAATATGCAGTTGCTGTTATTCCATACTATATTTTTATTATCATTAGTACAGTCAGCACTGTTCTATTTGGTGGGCTGAGTTATCAGATCCTAAGTAATAATGATCATCTCCAAGAGCCTTGCCCTTCATCTCTATCACCACACCACTTTTTGCCTCCAATTAATGATCACATAGACAGAACAATCAATGGTAAGTTAAATGGTTTTGTGTGGAAACATACATTTATGTTGCAATATTAATTTATCACTTGTCATCATAAGTGTTGGAGATTGCTTTATTATGCACATATTAAAACTGTGTTCATGGGCCAAGTCGCCCGCTAGCAACTGTGCTGAAAGTGGTTGGCAACCAACAGCTGACTGTTTGTGTCAGGATCGGAGAACAACAGTGTTGATCTAGACCCTAGTTCACCTCCAAATGGTGTCCCTAGAGACAATCTAACTAGTCTGGCAGAGCTGGTTGGGATTGAAGAGGAAAGAAGATGTTATGTTGAAGTTGGATGTATTGGTTAGAAAGGTGCAAATTTCACTGCTTTGCTACAAACCACAGCACAACACATCTACACCCATTTAATGTCCTTTTAAGAGTGGGGTACACGAACAAGAACAGGCAGTTATGATGTCAGTTACTATTGTGATATGTTTTCTTTTCTTATAGTAATTCTTCCTTACTATTATTAAATAATATATGCAATGTACAAGTCATAACAAAACTACTCAATGACATATATAACACTGGGCACATACCTGAAGGTCTACTAAAATCTATCTTTGTAGCCATACCGAAGAAGTGAGGCGCCACTGATTGTGAAGACCATCGCACTATTAGTCTCATGAACCATATGACTAAAATATTACTAAGAATCATCATGAGACGTGTAAGGAACAAAATAAAACCAGAAATAAGTGAAGAACAATGTGGATTTGTGGAAGGAAAGGGCACCAATAATACAATATACATCTTAACAACATTGATAGAAAGATCTATAGAGGTAAAGAAAGATCTATATATGTGCTTTATAGACTACTCGAAAGCATTTGACAAAGTAAAGCACGTGGAAATAATCAATATGCTGGAGAAATTAAACATTGATGGCAAGGATTTGCAAATCATAAAAAACATGTACTGGCAACAAACAGCAGCTATACGAATTAACAACCAAACAGGACAATTTAAACTTATAAAACATAGAGTCAGTAAAGGCTGTGTTCTGTTGCCGGATTGGTTTTCACTTTACAGCGAACATATTATGAGATCAATAGTAGACAAAAAAGAAATTGAAGTCAACGGTCACAACATAAATAATTTACGATATGCAGATGACACAGACTTAATAGCAGAGACAGAGAATGAGCTATAGGAAATGATAGATATAATAGTTAAAGAAAGCAACAAGAAAGGTCTCAGTCTGAATAGTAAGAAAACAGAAGTAATGGTTATATCGAAGAAACAATCATCACCATCATGCAGCATAAAAATAAACAAGACAAATCTGAAACAAGTGCAACGTCTGAAATACTTGGACACAGTGATAACATCAGATGGAAGATGCAACACAGAAATAAAAAGCAGAATAGCTCAGGCCAAAATAGCATTTCAGAAAATGAAAAATATCTTATGCAACAAATCTATGTCAATAGAAGTGAGAAAGAGAGTTCATTGATGCTATATAGAACCAATTCTGACCTATGGAAGCGAATCATGGACAATAGACAAACAAATGAAAAGACGATTAGAGGCCACAGAGATGGGATTTCTCAGAAGAATGTTGAAAGTTCCCTGGACAGCTAAAAAGACCATGAGAAAGTTCTCAAAGAGGCCAACACAAAAAGGGAGCTCTTAAATAACATCAGAAAGAAGCAATCAACATTTTTTGGGCACATCATGAAAAGAGGAAAGTTGGAATACTTGGTTACAACTGGCAAAATAAAAGCAAAGAGAGATCGCGGATGACAAAGAGAGAAAATACTGGATAGCTTGGTGTCATGGCATGGAAAGCAGTCAACAACAGAACTCATACGATGCACTGTGGATTGGTTGTGGAAGGACATGATCGCCAACGCCAACCGGTATGGCACATGATGATGATGATGATATGCAAATATTGTTTTCAGAAATGTATTCAATTTTATTTCTTTATCATAACAACGAAGAATGTTGAAAGTTCCCTGGACAGCTAAAAAGACCAATGAAGAAATTCTCAAAGAGGCCAACACAAAAAGGGAAATCCTAAAGAACATCAGAAAGAAACAACATTTTTCAGGCACATCATGAGAAAAGGAAATTTGGAATACTTGGTTACGACTGGCAAAATAAAAGGAAAGAGATCGCGGACGACAAAAAGAGAAAATACTGGATAACTTGGCGTCATAGCATGGAAAACAGTCAACAACAGAACTGATACAATGTACTGTAGATAGAAGATTGTGGAAGGACATGATTGCCTACGCCATCCGATATGGCACATGATGATGATGATGATCATAACAACTTCTATGTTGTTTAGCAATATTTAAACATACTGTAATAAATGCATGTAGGTGATTAAAAATACATAGAAAATTATGTTATAATTGTAACTTCTACGGTAATGATAGATTACTAACTGAGCTGAGGTGTGTACACACTAGATTTCCAGTTTTCTTTTACTTACCTTTTAGT
Source organism: Megaustenia siamemsis (assembly GCA_032433765.1). Taxonomy (NCBI): domain Eukaryota; kingdom Metazoa; phylum Mollusca; class Gastropoda; order Stylommatophora; family Ariophantidae; genus Megaustenia; species Megaustenia siamemsis. The sequence continues at coordinate 71,692,223 of JAVIAB010000125.1, read as the reverse complement.
AATTATGGTTAGGTATTATGACAATTGTTCTTTTTAAGCCAGTACAACAGAACTGATATCTCTGGCATGGGCCACACCCCCCCCCCCCCCCAAAAAAAAAAAAAAATTAAAAATAAAAAGAATTGATAATATGAGGATTATTGACAATGACAACCTATCACCAAGCTTGTTCAATCTATACACTGAGCAAATCTTTAAAAACATCTCAGAGATGCCAGGCTTAAACATTAATGAAAAGTTAAACAATAACCTAATATATGCTGATGATATCTTCTACTAGCAGAAAATCCTAAAGACCTACAACAATTGCTTAATGTGATAAACATAACAAGCAAAAAAATATGGACTAGATATGAATATCAAAAAGACTAAAACTATGTTCATAAACAAAGAAAATGTTCAAGACCTACAATTAAATATCACAGTGGAGGGAATACATCTGGAGACATTTCAGATCTACAACTAACTGGGACATACTATAACCAGTGATGGAAAATGTAAAATTGAAATAAACAAAAGAATAGGTATGGCAAAAAGTAATTTTAATGCCATGAAAAATATACTAACAACAAAACAAATATTAGCAGGGCTGAAACTAAAAATGGCAAAATGTTACATCTTCTCAGTATTCGTGTATGGTGCAGAAACATGGACATTAGACAAGAAAACAGAACAGAAAATTGAAGCCTTTGAAATGTGGATTTATAGAAGAATAGGTAGAATTGGATGGAAAGAAAAGAAAACAAACGTTGAAGTTTTAAAACAACTGAAAATAATATGAGAACTACTAAATACAATTAAGACAAGACAAATGAAATTTTTGGGGCATGTTAAAAGACACAACAGCCTAATAATATTGGAAGGGAAAATACAAGGTAAAAGAGGCAGAGGCAAGACTAAGACTAACATGGACGAGTAACATCAAAAGATGGACAAGTCAATATATGACAGCCTGCACCATCAAAGCAAGAAACAGAGTAGAATGGCGATCCATGGAAGCCATCCTTCGTTGTGGAGAAGGCACTCGATGATGATGATTATTGGCAATGGCAGTGTTAGTAGGTAAGAATGACAGACATGCACAATTGTATGTTGATGATCAATAAGGATACAGTTTTGAGATGATAACAGTTTGGAATACATCAAACATGTAAGAGTGACAATCTCCAAGAATGAGCTATGAGTGTGTATAACCAGTGAGCATATGTTATGTGAACACACTACATTATCTGCTGAAAGCAGCTGGGTCCTTGAATGCTGTGATAGCTCTAATAACAATTAACAATTAATTAACTGTTTTCCTGGTGGAGTTATATTTCTTCATAATTACTTAAGTTGAGGTTTGAAAGAATTTAATTTGTGATATTTGTCTAGGCCATATTAGCAACAAAGATCACTTTGACAAGAAACAAGAGGAGAATGAGGAAAGAGATGAAGAGGATTACACCAGTTTGTTAGTAAAAGATGATTCAAAAACATCAACGAGGGTATCAAGTGCTGCAGTGCCAGAATTTGCTAGTGACATTGACACAGGTTTGTCCTGGAATCTATATTTTTAGTACGCAATTATAGTTATAGAAACTGTAGGTACTTTTATCTCTTCATATTCTTCTACTTTTTCTACTTTTACCCATACATTACTCCTGCTAAACTATCAACTATTAAAAGTATGCTAAGGGTGTACAGTTGCACTGTGTTGTGGTTTACAGCAAACTATGCTATCTATGTGTTTCAGCTCAATGCATACGACTTCAGAAAAACATTGTTTGGTACTCGATTGCCTTCCATCTTTGATTTCAAACTGTTGCCAGCAAGGAAGAGTAGAGTAGGTTCTTGATCAGTTTTGGTGCACTGATTCAGATACAAGCTGTTAACTATGAACTGTCAACCACCTTCAGTTCATGTGCTGTGTGTCATCTTGGCCCTCTTACCATCACTTTGTGTGCTTATTAATTTGTAAAAATTCTAATTATCCCTTATAGTTTCACATACTTTTAGGATACTTTTGTTTCTTCATGACTGTATTGTACATTTTGGCCACTTTTTTAAGAATACTTCATATACTTTATTTTACCATCTCTGAACAATACTTGTTTCTTTGCTACTATAGTCTAATTTGTTTGCACTTTTGGCATATTGCTGTTTAATTTGATGTTAAAAAAATTTTTCTTTAAAATACTCAGATAAAAATGGTTTCATATTGCTGTCAATGTGGATGAAACATTTCAACACTTTATACACACTTGAAATTTTTACTATTACTATAAAAATATATAGATATTTTAAATATGTTTTAGAAATAATTATAATTTAATTGGTTATGACATTAAAAGAGGACTTTTTTCTTGTTTAGGAGAGATGAAAGATTGATGTATAATAGATAAAAAGTGTTGAACAAAGGTTGTGTCCTTTTTATACTAATGTGCATGATTCAAAATCTAGCTCACAAAAGATGACAAATGGGAAAGTAACATTATATGCTGACAAATTATCTATTGTAGAGTCTGCCACCGAGACAAGAGATATCAAATATTATGGCTTCATTTTGGCCAATAATTTGAAATTTTGACTTGGGGATATTTTCTGCATGAACATGACCTGTCTCTTTTGTCAGTTTTTCACCAAATATCAATATTTAAAAAAAATTAATGGTAGAAAATATAACATCTTAATAATCCGTGATTAATAAATACTTTTAGTGAATATTTCCTTTTGAAATTGGTGAAAACCTTTGAAAGGAAATAAAGAAAAAAAAATATTCTCAAATATAATTTGTGATTAGTACTAATTTTTGACACAAATGCACTCTTTTAGTAAGATTATGTCCATGGGGAATTCTATGCAACTGTTTATCTCCACAGTAGATAATTCTGTAAATGAAGGTAATATTTACTCTGAAGATATTGACACTGCAAAAGCTGGACAAATGGGTAACAAGGATTTGACTCCATGGCATGATACAGAAACACTGGATTGTTTAGAAGTAGAGTTTTATCCATGGTACTTTTCAACTCATGGATTATCTCGGTCAGCAACACCGGATCCTGAGGATAAATTAAGGTAATAACATAGGGTATATCGCACAAAATATATTTAAAATGTGCATTGTAATTAGCTAAAAAGTAAATTACATTTTAATGCCTCTAAAAGATTTGTAAAAAATATTTCTTCACTGGCCCCAGATGGTAAGAGAAAGGTCAGAAAAGCAGGATGGAAAAATGTTCATAAAATATTTGTAGAGTATGGCTTCACTTGGAGTAAAAGGTGTGGCGCTTGGGAAATTTGGTCAGAGCAAAAATAGTTATAAATTATTTCTGTTGGTTGTCTTATGTGCCAAAGTGTGTGAAGAGGATTGATATTTGGTTTATATAATTCATGTTTGTCATGAGCCAGCTCTATACAGCTTGTATTTTCATGCCCGTACAGATTTTCCCATGCTAATGTATAACTCAGTTGATGTTTTACCATGAAGTGAGATTTTGTATATTAAAATCAAATCTTACCACTAATGCATCTGCACAAATCTGTAACTTTTTATTTAATATGCACACACCCACTGATGTTGGAACATGAGCTAGGATTGTAGTCCATAAAACTGGAGACAGGCAGACAAGTTACACTGTTTTCTTGTTAGTGAAACCCATTACACAGGCACAGTTGCTCAGGATGTGATGATTTCAGTGCTTGAAACTTATATCTTGAAAGATAGAGAAAGTTAGCACAGCAGGCCTGTATTTGGTAAAGGGGAATTAACAGAGTAAAACTTGCCTTGGCTACAGTATCTTGAAGCAGAACATAATCACTAACCTATGTCTCACATTAATGTAGCAGTATTTTCTGTCTGGTTTTAGACCCCAGTGGACAGAAAACTCACAGACACTGGAATTTAATTAGTAAAATTTCATCTCAATTTAGACACACCCATTCAAATGAAAGTTTTTTTTTTACTTTTATTAGGTTGAAATCTTTATAACTATTTGATTTTTAATGAGAACCTGTCATATATTAAATTTAAGAAAAAGTGTTGCCGAACAAGAAAATTATGTTGGTAGGAAACAAACCAAGGAAAAAAAAATAAGCTAATTTTATCATAATCTTGTGTGATCTCAGCACCAAATACTAATTAACATGGAGCACCATCTCAATTTGGGAGCCACGATAGCTCAGTGGTTAGTGAACTGGACTACAAAGAACAAGAGGTAGGGTTCGATCCCAACCGACGGCTTCTGGGTTCACCCAACTTTTAATGGGTACCAGATTTTTTTCTGGGAAAGTAAAGCGGCACGGGCATAATACCGACCACATTACCCCAAAAATCATGTGCCGAAGGTCTGTAAAATATATGGTCACTAACACCATATTCCCTATACACCACTTGGCGTGACGGGGCTCTTTACTTTATTTTTTACTTTTACCATCTCAATTTGTCTCTTTCATTGGTGGTACATGCTATTACTTGTTTTCCTGTCCATCCCTTGATGTTTTCAGTCCACTTAAGCTTGGTAATCCTCTATTTTATTTTACCTTGTATTTTTTTCTTTTAAGATGACTTTAGGTAAGTTCTTTTTCTATCTTTATATGTTCCAAAATGTTCATTTGTCTTGTTTGAATTGCATTAAATAGCTCTTTTTCCATTTCAAGTCATTTCAAAACTTCAATTGCTTTCATTCATTAATTTCAATTATTGTTATATCTAGAGCATTGTTACTTGATTTTTTTAAAAAGGTATTATCAGCTGGCAGAGAATGCCATTGAGCCAGACATGGTGGGTCCAATAACCAATGAAACATGGAATGGTATTTACAGATTTGTTCCACCAGAAATGATGGTTTGTCTCCCAGAGGCAACACAGTCATATATAGAGGTGAAATGTTTAACACAAATCATTCTTTTTAAAAATAAGTGTGTTTGTTAGTTTGATTGGCTTAGTGCTAATGTATATAGTTTGGTCTGGGGATGATGGCTGTAAAATGAAAGTTTGTAGGTTTACACTATTTATGTGTATTGTATACTTATGTCTGTAAAATTTTGTCATCTTCTTTCACATTGAGAATACATTTTTTTGCAGATTTATATTTTGTTCCAATAATATATCTAACTATGTCTAGTTCTATAGTGAATGCTACCTCATGTTTTTCTCCTCCCATTTTGCTTACTCCAGTGTTAACAAATATGCACTTATATATCATTCTTGTAAACAGTAATATTCTCCTTTCCTGTTTCTATTTTGTTATTTTTCCAGATTCACATATTAATTATTATATTTTGACATTTGCTATTCTGTCTCCTGATCCTGAGGGTTTACTAGTTTTCTAAAAAATTTTATGACTTGTTCAGTTTGTGGTGTCAGTAACATTTATTGTATACAAAAATAAAGTGTAATTGCAGACAGTGGCAAGATGAGAAGGAAACAATTTGTGGTAATTTAATTATAAATATTAAAACAGGTTAGTAAGTCTGGAGATTAGTATTGAAACTGTTCTCAATGTGTTTGATTACAATTCTCTGTTTTTGGTAGCTCTCCTCAACATAAGTCAAAACTGTAGTGCCTTTTGTGCCTTGACATTGCTCCTGATTTATACCTTTTTTTCTCAATTTTATTTTTTGTCTTTAATGATATTTAGATTATATTCATGCATAAAATAGTTGTACATAGGTTTTGCTTTATATTCCAAACTACATAGGTGAGGTTCTCTCTATGGCTAGCACCTTCCACATAAAATAGTAGAGTAATATGTTTCATTTTTCTCTGTTTATAACAGAAATGTGACTATAATGCAAATAAATGCTCTTATATACTGTTTCTCAAAGGCTACAGTATGAGAGAGTGTATATCTTTACATGAAGTCACTTTTTTGTAGGAAATTTTATGTATTATCGTTTGCATACACAAAAAAATTATCTTTATTTTTAAAATTATTAATGTGATACATTTGTAATGAAAAGTAATGTTTTACTGGTATCAAAAGGAGGTGGAAGCTGACCACAATTCATCAGTGAGAAGGGCCATTTTGGACTATGTGCTTCTTGATCCTAATGAACAAGAGAGGCTAGGTTTGCTTATGCCACTCAAGGTAGTGCTTTTGATTTTTATTTTAAAGTAGTGACTTAATAAGATATAAATTAAGATGAATAATACAGAGACAAGTGTTTGATAAATAATTTAAGAAATATTTATAGAAAAAAACACAGACAGAAAGAAAAATAAACAATAGTTATGCAGAATGTAAGTCAAGCTGAGTACCATATTACGTTATACTATGAACTCACCAGTTTAGCACTGCCCCTGCCAAAGAATACTTTATTTGCCCACCATGGATGACAGATGTGCAATGGACTGGGCTGATATTCTGAATGACCTCAGGGAGGCAGGGCAAGCTAATGATTCAGTCAATGATCATGAATCTACAACCATGTCAGACTGCACGAACAACAGGTTAAAACAAGGGATGCCAGAAAGGAGTGCTACTTGGCGAAGATGCAGAAGAATAACAAATCAACACAGAACTGGAGTCGTCAGTCTCCACACACTGAGGGACATACGGAGGAGGACATCTAAGTACTTATGAATATGTCTGATGTGCAATGAGAATGATCCATTGACTAAATTAACATTATTTTCCTTTGCCTTCTAAATGCCTAGTCTAAACAATATGGTGAGTTAATCCTATTCATGCAATGGTAGGTTACTAATTAATATTCTTATAAATGGGTACCAGAAATTTTTGGGAAGGTAGTGCAACTACCAGCAACATCAACATCAAAAATGGTGTTGTTGGTCATTGAAGAATATGGACATTAATACTGTAATCTCCTCACATCCTCAGGTATTGAGGGAAGCTATTATATGCACATAATTATATGTACACAAACACATATAAGCTAACTGGTAAAAATTATGCAAAGACAAATCAGCATATGAAATCTTATTATGACAGACTTCTGACTCTGGATGAGGACAAATGACAAAAATAATAATTACTGTCTTAATTTCTCCTGGTACTTAATTCATTGCCTGTTAAAACTGGCAGGTTGCTATCACAATATATTTGTTTCTTTATAAAATTAAGGAGTGCATTTAAATACAAGGTAAAAGAGACAGAAGCAGACCAAGACTAACATGGATGAGTAACAGCAAAAGATGGACACATCAGCCTATGACAACCTGCACCATCAAAGCAAGAGACAGAGTGGAGTGGCACTACATGGTAGCCAACTTTTGAAGCGAATATGGCACTCAATGATGATGATCAAGGAGTACATTTATTGAATCTAAAAGATAAGCACAAGGCAGAAACAAATTATAACAGTTTGTTGGAAACCTGTGTTCTATGTGGAATCAGATGGTTGAAGGGTAGAAAGATTGGTTTACATTTATCTTTAATATACTCTTTTTTTTATTACTTGTTCTTTACATTTAAAAAACTACTGTTTATTACTTGTTCTTTACATTTAAAAAACTACTGTTTATTACTTGTTCTTTACATTTAAAAAACTAATGTTTATTACTTGTTCTTTACATTTCAAAAACTACTGTTTATTACTTTTCTTTACATTTCAAAAACTACTGTTTATTACTTTTCTTTACATTTCAAAAACTACTGTTTATTACTTTTCTTTACATTTCAAAAACTACTGTTTATTACTTTTCTTTACATTTCAAAAACTACTGATACACCAGAATCTCATCTGTTAAAAAAATATGAAAATATAAACATACAGATAGTTTTGAAGGAACTGGTCGTTATTAACACTAAGGATGTTGATGGTGAAGATAATTTTACAAGTGTTAGATTAAGAAACTGAGTTTAGAACTGATATTATTGTACACATGGAGTTTGCTATAGGCTATCAGTACCTTTGAGCCAATTTATTTTGGAAGTGCAAACGTTAGAGGACAAGTTCTTAATATCCTCTATGACAGTATAAGTACTGATTATAAGTCAACTGAAAGGTAGCTGCTCTTACCAAGAAGGATGAATCCACTGGCATGGGCGGCTGAGCAATTATGGATTTTGATTCGTTTGCAGTGATACCGGGGCTAACCACAACCATAACCCAGAAGGCTATATGGTATATTTTTGTTAGAAACCAACTCTATAACCACTTAACCAACCTGCCATTCTTTCTACTGAGGTGAAGTTGAGGAAATAACAATTAACACTAGAAAGTTCTATACGATTTTTCAAAATAAAAAAAAGAATGGGCAAAACTGTGTAGATGTTTAATCCTTTACACTAATTTTATTGTGAATGATATGTGTGTGAAGCATAAATAACATATTTTAATAAAACAATTTCATATTCTGATTCAGCCATCCAACTCTGCAGGCAGAGATAGCTTCCCTTGGCACAATACAGTGGTCAGAGTGAGAGAATTCATGTCACAGGAACTCTATATTACTCACCCAGTTATGAGAAAGATTTTGTACAACTTTGAGTTCAAGTAAGAACAGCATAAATTGTGTTTATTTATTTTCAGAATTTCTTTACCTTGTAAATTGTAAAAATAATTAGTTTTACCAGAGTTTTTTTTCTTGTTCTAATATTTAAGACTATTGTCATTGTACTCATATAGTGATGGAGCCTTGATAACTGTGTGGTTAGTGTACTTGCTTCCTGATCAGAAGGGTGTGGATTTGATTCCCAAAAGTGGTGGGTTTTTTTTTTTGAGTGACAATGCTCCAGAGTTCACCCAACCTCTAAAAATGTGTACCAGAGATTTTTCTGGAAAGTACAGACAGCTTGATGTGATATTGACCACATCGCCCAATAATGTACCGTGATCAAAAAAGAAAAAAATATGGTCACTAACAACATTGACCTCTGTATGTCTAGCAAGGTGTGGAGGGAACCTTTAATTTTTTACATAGAGTGATCCATATCACTCCAGTCTCTTGTCTGACACAGGAAAACCTTACAGAATTGCACAAACTCAATAGCACAGATGAGGGTCCTTAGGAAGTTAGTGCAGCTCATAAGTGGATAATGCTAATGATCTTATATATTTTAATTGTTTTCACAGGTACGGAACATTTAGATTAATTGATATTCCTGGTCTGCGAACCATCATGCCAGTTACTATGGCAACCTTCTTGAAACATGTGCAGATTTCTTGTAAATCAAGAGCAGAAATTCTTCAGACCCAGTGGTTGCAGGAATGCTGTAATTTTGTAGATGATCTAAGAGATGAGGTTGAGGCATGCATGTCCACAGATCCAGTAAGGAAGTCTTTTTTTTTTTTTTTTTTTTTTGTATTTAAATTATGCATAGTAGGAGTGGGGCTGTGTGAAATGTTGAGCTGAAATTTAAAAAAATGTAACCTTAAATGCAGGGCTAGACTTTCATCATTAATTTTGAAGCACATTAGAAGATAACTGACACAAAACACTAACTGTTCCATACAAGAGAAATAAATGTGATGCAATGTAAAGTAATCTAAATTTATCTTTATGAGCAAATATCTAGATAGAATTTAAATTAAAACACCATGTTCTCGGTGTGAGAATGAAATAGACAACATAAATTTAAAAATCTGAGAAATATAACCCTGTCTTAGGTCCATGTATGCAATGGAATTAGTGGACAACTCAGAAAATGGTCAGTTAGTTTGTAAGAGTTATGTGTCTTGACAACAAACTTTTTGTTTCATCATATTCATATTTTTCTCAGCACATGTGATGAGAAGAGAGAGCTTGAAACACTTGTCATCAAGACTTGTTTTCCTAGGAGAAACTGCTCTGACCACAAACAGGAGAAATGAAAAAAAATATATATAAAAAAAATGGTATGGTTAAAACTTTACATATTAAATGGACAACACAAATCAGAACAACTTTTTGGCTCAATAGGCCTTCAGCAGGAACAAACATACAACACACTCACAGATGTGTGACCACAAACAGTTGACACCTGGCAGAAAGATCAAGGAACACTAAATGTTAGAATTATGGTCCTTTATAAATGTGCACTTAGGATAGATACATTGGACTGTGAGGTGCAAACAGAGTGTAGTGCAATCTGCTAAAAGTGAATGAAGAAGAAGAGGTTGATACTGATATGGATATGAAAGACAAAAGAAAACTACTCATTACTGTCTATAAAAAAAATCATTCTCTAGTATGTTACAGTGTCACATCACTCAAATAATAATGGAGAGAGGTGATCAGACCTCTTCAACATTAGATTCAGACTAACTAACCAGACAACAATAATGATCCATTGAGATCATTTAATAAGGATTGTGAAAATGTGTATTTCTACTTTTTTATTTAGATAACAAGTGATTTGAACAATGATTGTTCACTCTCTAATTTTAATTGGTTATTTAATTCTTGCAGGAGACAAGAGTTATACAAATGGGTCACTTTTTCAACAGTTTGGCCTCTCTTATGTCTGTTCTACTTCGTCGCTGTGTAGAGAACTCCATACAAGATCTGGTAGATCTTGTAGAAACTTACCATGCAAGCAATGACTACCAGGGTGTGTACAACATCATGGATGGTCTAGGTTTGCCACTTAATCCACACCTGGTAACTTTCTTCTTGGTGAGGAAATTTAATTGGATAACTAGACATTTTTTTCTGCTCTTTATAATAGTCTATTCTTTTAATTATCCAACCTTTTACTCTGTTAGTTCTCTAACTGCTTAGCCATTCAGATATTTTACTTCTATATAGTGCTCAGACCTTAATGGACACTATAGAGGCAAACTGAAAAAAAATAGTAAAAATAACACAGAGGCAAGAGGCAACAGTAGCAGGCATCAACTCCCTTGTTGAGATTGAGCAGCTTGCTCAGAACCAGAGACCTGTGGTGAGATACAATATTGCTCCCATCCAAGGTCTGACACTTGATAACCAAGATTGTTAGACATTAGAGAGTCTAAAATTTCTGCCCTATTCAACTCAAAAGGACAATAGATAGATGGACAGATAAGGTTCAGGCTACCCTCATTTATTTTATGGCCCCTCAATAGTCATCATTTCAAGCTCATTAAATCCAGCCATGTTTTAACAAGGTGTTTCTAATATTTGCTACTTTAAAAACGATAAATTGGAAATGCATGTGAGTAACATAGTGGATAAAGAAGTAAACATGAATATACATTATAATGTTTAACCCTAGATTATGAAATGTATATGTAGACTCTCCCATTATACGATACCATAGTAAAAATTATTACCTCTTAAATGTAACATTAGGACACAAGCCCAAGTGTCTCTCCTAGTGTAAATACACAACTGTGTGTTTACACTAGGAGAGACACTGGGGCTTGGATTTCCTGGCTCATGTTGATTTATGGCATGAAATTTGACCGCATGGACTGGACATGTTATATTGTCTATTCATACAGCCACCGTAAGTCCATCAGTATGTTTGGCTACTTCAAAGCATACTTGCTGCATTTCCCGAGTCACAAAGGGTTGTTTGATGTCTGTCGATGACAGGAAATTTCACTGGTCACAGCAAAAAAAAAAAAAAAAAAGGAAAACAACCAATTTCTTTAAAATTGCTGAATTTTTTTCGTATTATACGAAATCCTTTCTCACGAAATGGGGAAAAAAACACAATTCAACATTAATGGAAACAAATTCAACACTTAGGGGAAATTGAAAGTAGTAATTAAGAATGTATATGGAGGAAGGAAATGTTTGATCAGAGCAAACTGTCAAATTTGGAAGAATTTGTATTCTGATGTAGTAATTTTCTTGCAACAGATGGGGGGAATTTTCACTTTAAATGTATTGTTTCTTTGTTACTTTACCATCCCACTTTCTTTGTGCAGTGAGATTTTATGTTTAACCCTCTCTGATAACGGCAAAAAAAAAAAGAGGTTCTGTATGCACTCTGTGCACGTTAAAGAACCCTTAACAGTTAGAAATAAAAAAGAATATCCAAAAACTGACCCCTGAGGAAAAATTGATAGAAAAAATGTGCCCAAAAATTGTAAAACTTATGACAATAAAAATGTGAGTACCTTTGAAGTAGGAGAATATCTGCCTTCATGGTGAGGGACACCTGATCACTCAGCTGCCAGTGTGAACAATAGGTAAAAGTGATAAACTCACAAAATTCAGTCAATCAGGATTTTGTTAGAGATATAAAGTTGGAATATGCAAACAAGAAAATAAAAACGTCATATTTGAGGTCAAGGAAGTATTCACCTGTTTCCCAGAATTTAATGTATGTTATCATCTGCCATAAAAAGTGTATTGTGAAACAGGCAGGCAGTTAAAAGTGTTGGCACTCCAGTGTCAGCTCACTACAACTCTCTTGATAATTGTGCCCCAGGCTTGATGTCATGCTTCTCTGATGATCACAGATGGTTTCCTATGAAAAACCATCTCATAGCCTGGATTGATTCTTTAAACCTAAAGGGAATTAACTTTTTTCATTACTTTCTCTAAAGATCTTCAAATTCCCTTTCTCCTCTTTTCTTTCTATTTCCTCCACCTCTCTCTTTCAGTTGGATTGATTTGCTTCTGCCCACTTTTCCTTTTCTAGCTTAGAACCACTGGCCAACCATACCACTGATTCACTTATGATCAGTTTATTTGAACTTTTGACCATATCTTAAAATGTACATCTGAGATCTTGTTGAAACATTTAGCGGTGGCCTGGAAATGATGCTGCTCATCATCACCCATAACAAATGTGCAGGTGGTCATGGTAAAATATTTGCACTAACATCATATTTCCCATAAACCACAAGGCTTGATAGGTTGTCCTTTACAATTTTTATCATGACCTAAAAATCATTTAATTTTATGATGACATACTCTTGTCAAATAAAACGTAGAAATGAGTATCTGACTGTTATAGTTAGGGAGAATAATTACAGGGACGTATAATGAGACACACTGCTGGTCCAGTGAAAAGTCTGAGACTAAATAACTAAGATCATTGAACCCAGAGAGTCTAGAATTTCTGCTCTATTTCATGCCTTCTTCAGCTTGAAAGGTCTAGCTAGATAGAATAAATATAAAAAACATAAGCTGCATTGTAGATATATTATTAAAATGTATTTTCCTACAGGAAGAATCTCATGTAAACTCAAGCCTGAAGTTCAACCCAAGCATCTCTGACATCTGTGATTTCTTCCGTCTCATTATTGACACTATTGTGTTCAGTGTTCGAGGTCTCACTCGTATTGAACACAAGCTTTTTCACCCTGTGAGTATATTACTCATTATTTCATTGTTTTGGAGATTCAGTAATTTAGAACAGTATCGACTGTCATTTCCCTCACAACAGATTATACAAATTATGCATAATTTAGAAGACAAAGAATCTGCAAAGATGCAATCTTTACATTTAGAAAACTCTGAGAAAAGAACAAAGGATATGATAGGAACTTATTAGTTACTTTCATTGACTTAGGGAAAGCATAGTTCCCACAGAGTTAATAGAAACATAATAAGACTAGTAATGGCTCAGTATGGAGTAAGTGAACATTTTATTACATTTTTAAAAAGCTTCTACAGTGGGTGTAGAAGTGTGGTTAGAACAAATTACAGACCTTCAGAAACATTAACAGTAACATCTGGAGTAAGGGGATGTGTCCTCTCACCACTCTTGTTCATTATCTACATTGACAGTGTAAGCAAAGATGCTAAGCTCAAAAATGAAAATAATATAAATGAACTGCTCTTTGCAGATGACAAGGCCTTGATAACAAAAAAAAACATAGGAGAAATTGTAACAGCATCCTCATATCCATAAATCATGAGTGTAAAACAAACAAAACATGAGAATTAACACAGATCAAACAGAAGTCATGACAATATAGAGAGAGAGAGAGAAACAAAGCATACATATATCAATACAAGACAAGTATAAAACAGGTATCATAGTTCAAATATTTAGGAACAACATTCCCTGTAGATGGCAAAATTGAAAAAGAAATTCACTTTCTGCACAGTAAAGCAAACCACATATTGAAAAAACTAGTCACACATAAGATAGTACCAATCAACACAAAGAAACTTATTTATCCCCAAAACTTATTTATCCCCAGTCTTTAGTGTTACAATTGCCAGATACGATCACTCACAGTAAGTCAGAAAAAAAAGTTAGTCACCATAAAAATTAGATCTTTGAGAAATGCTGTAGGAGTGACCCAGTCATTGTCAAGATTGGAGAGTTATAAACCTGCAGTCAGTACCTGGAAAGATATTTTGAAGAGTGCTTCTCCAACGCATAAAGAATAGTATGGAATTAAAGCTCAGAGAAGAGCAGGCAGGCTTTAGAAGTGGGAGATCATATCCTGATCAAATCTTTCTCTTGCAAACCATTGTAGAACAGTCACTATAATGGAATTCATCCTTATATATAAACTTCTTAACCTTTCAGAAGACATTCAACAACATCCATCATCCATCGCTTTTTAAAATCTTATGTGCATACCACTTTCCAGATAAAATCATCAATATTCTAAAAGATATGCATGTTGTCAACCAGTGCTGTGTAAAATATGAAAGACAGCAGACAACTTGGTTCAGAGTCATAACGGGAGTTAGACAAGGATGTATCCTGTCATCACTCCTTTTTCTTGTGCTCATCGACAGAATCATACAATCAGTTGTTTCCAAGAGACCAAGGAGAATTACTTGAAGATACTGACTTTGTAGATGATGTTGGACTGCTTGTCCACTGCCACTGAGACATGCAAAAGAAAACAGTAGATCAGTTTGATAACTCAGTAGGACTGAAAATAAATGTAGAGAAAACTATGATTATGTGGGTAAATGTCAAAGGCACTAAAAGTCAACATTTAGAGAAGTGGAACTAGAAGTGGATCACTTTAAATACCAAGGAAGCAATATTTCATCAAATAGCAACATTAAGAAAAAGGTCTCTGCTAGAATTGGCATATCAACCTAGATACTGAATATATTTAGAAATATTTGATATTCAACTATCTCCATCTCAGCACCAAACGTAGAATTTATAAGTAAAATGTGCTATCTATACTCTTGTATGCAGCAGAAATGTGGAAAATATACCATAAGATCATCATCATCAAGTACCAAGCCTGCTGGCGTAGGTGATCATGTCTCTCCATAACTTTCAATCTCGACAGTTATTTATCATTTCTGTTGTTGACCTTCTGCCAAGCCATTCTCTTAAGCTGTCTGGTATCTTTTCTCTTTGCTTCCCTCTATCACCTCATCCCTCAATTTTCCCAGCTGTTACAATATATTCCAGCTGTTCTCTTCTCATTACATGGTCAAAAAATGATTTTTATACCATAAGATAGAAAGCCGAAGTAGAGGTTTAGAAGGTTGCTGTCTTAAGAAGATTCTAAACATCCACTAGGATCAACACATCACAAATTAAGAAGTTGCCAGAAAATAAGTTATTGATTTTATCAATCAAGAAGTGAAAAGAAGACATTCAAAATGGCTAGGTTGTGCTCTACGAATGGAACAAATCAGGCATTCGCACCAAACATTAGCTTCGACACCACCTGGTGAACAGATGAGAGGCAGACCATACATGATGAAGTGAAAGAGGCTGGAAAGTCCTGATGAGAGTTGTTCATGCTTGCCTCAGACTGGAATGGGTGGAGATCTAAATTTAGCCATATTCCTAGAATGCCCTAAACTCCGACTTGAGTTCAGAGGATTAAGAAGAAGAAGAAGTAGGAGTAACCAGAAGATACAAATTCAGAAATGAGGTTATAAAAGAAAGGGTTGGCATTGAAATTTTGAATTACAGACAAATACAATAAATAAAATGGTTTGCCTATCTAAAGAGAATATCTAATGATACCATACCATACAGGACATACGCTGAAAAGAGTAATAGGATGCATAGCTCTTGTCAGATCCAAATTACATGGGAGTGACAACATTAGAGAAACTCTACAACAGCATCAAGTAGCAATGACTGAGGCTGTCAGTAGAGCAAGAACTAGAACTTTATCTCTCTCAATACATGAAGTGATAAAAGATGAAGAAAAAATAAGAAGATGCATAATAATGGTCTCTAGCATTCTGGTTACACATAATCTTGGTCCATTTTTTAAGTTGCCCCACCCTTGTTGTACTGAATTCTCAGAATTGCTCTTTATCAATCACAGTGTCATTTTCTAATAAAAGGTCACTGAAAGACTTCAATAAACCTTTCATGTTAAGCTTTAACGTTTCATCTTATTAACCCTTGAGACTAGCTTCCCAGACGTTTCATTGCCATGGATTTCTGGCTGTAGAACAATATATTCATAAATGTCTTTCACATTCCAAGACCTCCTAATGCCCTGTTCACTCAGAATTTGGCATTCCATTTAAGATATTTAGAAGCAAATAATGAGAGCATGGCCCAATAATAACCCATTTAGATAGGCTTTCAGAATGGCATTAATTGCCTCAACCTCCATGTCTTGATGAAGGTAACAAATGTGTCAATTTCACTTTATTCATCTATGATTTTATCATCATTTTAGCAGAAAATTCCTATCAAAGACCCATAAGTGTATACATTTGCACTATTGTCAACAGTATCATCAATAACATGATAGTTCATCATTGTGTCTTAAGTGTGGTCTTCCTGGTGGTGTAATCTCATAATTTGAAGACTACATCCAGCTGTTTTCCTACATAAATTTCTTAAATGGTTTATTAAATGAGATATCTAAAAGTTGAAGCTAACCATTTAGACCTCTTGGAATTACAGCTAACTGAGTTTTCAATTTCTTGAGTTTACTTTTAACATCTTCTATTCTGTAATAATGAAACTGATCCCCTTCAGCAATCTGCTAGAGCACCTTCTAGACAAAATTGTATCTGTCCATAACTTCATTCCTCCTCCATCTATCCAGCCTTTTGCATGAACATGTACAAACACTCCTGTAGACATTTTTTTCATTGGGTAGTGTCTTCTTTTTAAAAATCAATAATGGCTACAATTTTTGTTCCATTAGTACGGCAGGATAAAGACACTAAGAAGAAAAATCATTTTGTGAGTCTCTATGAAGTTTTAGGACAGAAGAAGAAGAATGTAAAGAGCATGATAAAACTCACAAGTTATAGTATGTTGCTCAATTTAAGAAAGTCAAATTGATTTAAACCTTGTCAGAAGGTATGTCATTTGCTGCATATATTAATTTATATTATAAGAATAATTTCATATTATTATATTTTATTTCAGGTTGAAGATATGAAACTTCAATCAATCCATTCTGTGGAGTTTGAAGAGGAGTTTGTGGAGATAGCCAAACACAAGATTACAACTGTCATTCTTGCAAACAGCCATGGACCTAAAAAGTAACATGAGAATTTAGAGAATTATTGTTAGATTATATAGTAATCTTTAACATTTTAGGCTGAAACATTTTTTTTTTACAAAATTTCTTCTTCTTCTTCTTCTTCTCCTTCTTCTTTATACCATATCTCTGGGGGTCATTGGGACACGAATGACAGACTTTGACAACTTTCTTCATTTCTCTCTATCTTCAGTCATTTGTGGATCTCTGAAAATGTCAAGGTGTGTTCATTCTTTGATGTTATCTTTCCATCGATTTCTCTGCCTCAACTCAGTGTGCCAGGTACCAATTCTTTCTTAAACTGGGTTGACTAGTGAACATCAGACTGGTGTTGAACTCAAATTCACTTTATCACAAAGCCAATATGCTAACCATTACACCAATAACATTCCAAGTGGTGGTCAATTACTTTCTACTTCGTCCATTTTCTTTCTATATCTGCTTTCAGTGTCTAGGGAAGATATAGCTTGCAGTTCTTTGCTCTGTGTTTGGCTGCTTTTTCCAAATGTTTCTTTAAATTTGTCTATCCATCTTTTACAGGGTCATTCCTTTGGTCCTTGTTTTTTGTAGCATTTGTTAATAGGCATATCAATGGTATCTAGTTGTTTTATTTCTTGTCATGTGGTTAAGTTATCTAATTTGTTGTTTCTTTCATCATCATCATTGAGTGCCGTCTCCGCAATGAAGGTTGGCTACCATGGAGCGCCATTCCACTCTGTCTCTTGCTTTGATGGTGCAGATTGTCATAGGCTGACTTGTCCATCTTTTGATGTTACTTGTCCATGTTAGTCTTGGTCTGCCTCTGCCTCTTTTACCTTGTATTTTCCCTTCTAATATTACTTTTATTAGACTGTTGTTTCTTTATATATCTATTATGGGAGTGATCGGTAACTGTCTTTTTTGGTCCTCACATATATATTTTTTTTCTCAAGCTCCTATCACACATTTAATTTCATTAGAATTTATATTATTGATTCTCTAGAGATTAGCATCTATGTTTGACTTTAACAGCACACTGCTTGGATAAAGACTGTATAGGAAAAGGCTCTTTCAAGTAAAATACCCATCATGTAATGCAAGATAACTGGAAAACACAAACAGTGAAAAACTATGCAAATAAGGGATAAATTAAAAACAATCAAATGAAGATTAATTTACTTGAAGTTTTATGTACAGAAAATAGGAGAAGAGCTTTGATGGATTGCTAATAGCAAAGGAGGTGGGAAATAAGTAAATATTTGTTTTTAGCTATATTATTATATCTCTTGCTATATGTACTTTCCATTATTTCTTCAGCTACATGGTGACTTATGAACCATTCCGATACTTGTTTGCTAAAGAAACAGAAAAACAGATTGAAAAGTTCATCAGTCAAGAACGTTCATTGCAAGATTATGCATCATCAATAGACAAATTGAAGAAAATGATATCAGAAATAGGATCATTGCCTGTTTATGTTCCAATGCATTTCTTTTTACTAGACTGCACAAACCTCAATCAGGTGGGTTGATCACAATGCTAACAGTAGTTGTATTACATTATCATTGTGGAATGTGAATTATTTTTGTTATTTATAAAATCATTTATGATTTGTATCTAAAAAAAACATCTGTATGGAATTTATTTCATTTCTTGGGTTTGCTGGTGAACTTGTAATACTTGAGAATAAATACCACTGCTTGTCCAATGCAGTCCCATCAAGGTCATCACTAAATTGCTGGTTCAAAATCTGTGGGTTGCAGATGATGAGAGACCAAAATGGTTGTTCTCATTTATAGTAATATGGAAAATCATGTTCATGTTTTCTATCAAATTATGTCTTTCAGTATCGAGAGAAAATGGAGTGTTCCTTTGTACATCTCCCATGTGGTGCTTTGAGTGGCATAAGATATTTCATTTGTCCGTTTCTTGGGAGGTCTTCAACACCACTTCTGTTGTTACATCTGGTTGTTAATGCTTGTTGTATAACATTGTTTGCTGGTCTTCTTTTCTATTTTCACTGATACCTTAAAGGTGTCGTGGTTATATCATTTGTCGTTCTTGAGCTGCTCAAACTGTCTGAATTAGTGATTTTCCTTTGTTACATGTCTCTGTCACTGCATCTATCCATCTTCTTCTGGGTCTTCCTCTTGGTCTTTTTCCATGCATTCTTGAGAAGAACGTCCTTGATGATGATTGGCGAGAACTCATTCTGACCAGTAAGTTGTTGTTGTTCTATATATTCTTGGCAGGGTTTTGTTCCTACCATTTTTTTTATGGTTTCATTTGGTATTCTATCTATTCTTGTGTTGTTTGTTACTTTTCTCAAGCATCGAATCTCACATGTATTGATCTTTCTTAAATGTGATTTAGAAAGGGTCCATGTTTGACTTTCATAGCACAAAGTTGGTATGAAAATGCTATTTATCATTTGTTGTTTAGCTGACATAGAAATGTTTGGATGTCTTTGCAATGGTGAAAGCTGGTATGTGACAGCATTACTTTTTGTATTCTAATGTCTATTTCTGTTTGCTGGTAACCTTGTTTAATACCCAAAACATTAACACTTTTGCATCTGAATGTAACTCAGGACTGGCATTACTCCTATTTTTTTCTTCATTTCTAATTTTGACTTTTATTGTGATATTAAGTATGGGAAGATCATAGTGATGCATAATGGATTTCTTATTTAGCAATGTTTAGTTGTCATCTTGAAGAATGGAGATAAAGGCAGTAACTAGAACTTTAAAGTAGCTTTGTGATTTGAATTGAAGTAGTGCAGTTATGGATATACAGTTCTGGTCATGCAGAGGTTTATGGAGACAAGTTATTGATAACCTTGACCTCAAGGTTTGCTTGTGGTTGGTGTGAAAACATGTACAATAAGGATGACTTAAAGGCCCTCAAAATTATATGTTGGAAATCAACATGGTTATCAGTAAAGATACATTCTTAAAACTGAAGTATTTTGGAATGCAAATTCAAACATGTAGAAATGACAACATACAGGGGTTAGCTTGGTGCATGCACAACCAAACTGCTATTGAAGCTGTCAGTGTGCACACACTTTATCACCTACTGAAAATGGTTGAATACCTATGGGTTTGTCAGAAGTGCTATGATGTTAGCTCTAACAACAATGAACAATAAATATAGTTGTCCTGTAATTCTCTGCAACTCTCATCATGACTCTGCATCAGAGGATTTCAAATGATTGAATGTAATGGATAGATGTCTCACAAGCATTTAGGAACTTCTGTGAAGTTTTCCTTTAATGTTTATTAATTAAAGAAATTATATTTTTATTGTCCGGTTAAGCAAAGACCACCCTGCAAGAACTGTGGAAGGAGAGGTAGGGAAAGAAAAGGATGGACGTCAAAGAATGGCAGGCCTTGACTATGCAGAGTCCCAAAGGATGATCAAAGATAGAAAGAAATGGATAAGGTTGATGAAATCTGTCAGTGGTGCTTCATTGACCCCCTAGGGTTATGGAATAAAGAATTAAAAAAATTATAATTACTAAAGGAATTGATTGTGCCCTTTGTCATTCATCCATAGAAGGACATTAAGTGGGCGTAGATACGTTGTGTTGTAGTTTGCAGTAGAATTGTGATATTTGCATCTTTCAGCCCAACACATCCAACATTAACATGTTATTTTTGAGTACCAGGCTGTCTTCCATCTTCACTCCTTACTTGCATGGCCAGACTAGGGAAAGTAACAAAAACCTGATGCCAATGTAACATATAAAAGTTGAAAATACTACCATTATTTTTATCTGGTTTGCTCTCTTTCTCTTGACCTCTTTAGTGGTGAATAAAATTTTAGAAAAATCTCCCTGACTCTCTGCCACCTGCTTAGTTATCACATTCCTACATGTGATAACTGGGATACAAAAATTATCCAAAATGAAAATTTTGGAAGGCATGTAGGGAACATATAGGCATATATCAGCTTTGTAATGAAAAGAGATAAGATAAAGGCAAAGGAAGTCCTCAAATGAAAAATAGTGGGGAAAAGAAAAATATTGAGATCAAGAGAAACACTAAGAATAACATTGATATAGATATATCATATATATAATATAGATTGATAGAGGCAACAAGAACAGGCATAAGCTGTGATTGAAAGACTTGTCAGAACAGAGACATGTAGTGAGACATACTGTGGGTTTTGTGCAAATCTGACGATGCTGGAAGGATAGCAGCAAAGAATCACCAGACATGAAGAGCTTTTTATTTCTGCCTTATATGCCACATTCGGTTTAAAAGGAGAATTGATAGATGGATATAGAGAGAACACATGAAATATGCAGGTTTTGCAAGCATAATTTTGTTAAGTTATATTAACACAGTTATTATGTTCAATGTATGGCTCAGTTGGGGTTATTTATGAGCTTTTACTATTATAACATGAAGATGATGGGGAAGACATGGAATGATCTTAAAAGAATGGCAAAAAACAGAACGACTTGGAAAGTGTTTGTTGAAGACCTATGCTCCACTGGGAGCTAAAAAGGTAGAAGAAGAAGAAGAGACTATTATAACATAAAACAATTGTTGTTCTCCAGCATTCACACAAAAAGTGGGCATTGGTGCATTGTGTTTGTAGTTTGTGGCAAGCTGCAGTATCTGCTCTTTTGGCCTGACATATTTGTATTCAGCATAGGTAGATTTTTAAATGCTTAACATTTTTTGCCAAGGCAGCTGCCATTTTGGCCAACTATTTTTTTTACTTTTAAACACAGATGGCTTTTTAACATGGTGCATGCAGACGAAGTGGTTTAGATTGTTCAACTCCTGTGTGATATCAATGCCAACACATGGATGTGAAAGTTGGAAATCCACAAAGACTTTAGATATTAAATTAAATGCCTTTGTATACAGATGTCTTTTTATCAGAGATAAAACATATGCTAGAAAGAATACTTTTCAAACAACAGATAAAATATGAATCTAAACAAGAATAAATGTAGAGCTTTATAAGAAGAAGGCACTGGAAATACATCTGTCATGTGCTGAGAATGAATGAAGAAAGACTTTACCACCAGCTATTTATGCGGAAACCATCTTGTAAAAGAAAACTAGACAGACCTAGAGAATTGCTACACAGAACAATTAGTCGGAAGGCTCAACCATGGGACTAAAAAAACAAAGAACTAGCAGCAAATTGTCAGTTGGGGAGTAGTATGACTTTTTTCCTACGTGTTGCCTTCGGCCGTAGAGGAAGATGATAATGCACATGAAACTTCTGATTTTCACTGTCATCAGGAGAGGATAAAACCATGAATAAACCACAAATTTTAAGAGAAAAATTACCACCACCTGTGGATCCAGAACCTGCATGTCCACAGGCTGATATCTTACCTATAGACCACCCAGCCCAACATATAAAACTAATAATATCCACCCAGTTGTTTGTTTATGTCTTTTATTACTTTGTGAGAGCGTTAAGATACCTACTTGACATTCCAACCATAGAAAGTAGAATCGAGTTGTGTAGAGCACGCGCTTTTCTGAACATTCTTGCTGATGAAAGACATCCTTTAAATTCTGTAGCGCTAGCACCAAAAGGTGATAGACTCGAGCGAGGCCAGTCGTGGATGGGCAGGGCAGAGAAATCCATTCAAAAGGTGTGCATGCTAAATGACTTGCAGCGTGGAGAAGAATGGCGGCAATGGCCAAATGACATTTCTACAATTACTATCAAAGTCTGCATAACACTGAATAAAGAATGTAGAACGATGAATCCCAAGGTCGTAGAGGATAAGATTCAGGCTTAATCAAAGAAAACGTAACGTCCGGCAATATTATTATCTACACAGATGGTTCGGTTGTACGAAATAAACGATGTTCATGGGCATATACAGCGCAGGTGAAAGGGCAAATGGTGCATGAGGATAGTGGTGCTTTTTCGCAAACAACGAGCAGCATGACAGTGGAGGTTTTAGCAGTCACTAAGGCAATGACATGGCTCGAAACACAGTCTTTCGCAGGAGTATGTTTTCTCAGTGACTCCATGAGTATGCTTAAGAAGGTTGAGGCTGGGTGGAGGCGAAGAGAGTGGTTGAAGTCCCTGCAGCTGTCAACTTTAAAAGAAATCGTCTTCATCTATGTACCTGGCCACTCTGGAGTGCAAGGGAACGAACGAGCTGACAAGCTTGCTGAAAAGGCTAAAATTTCAGATGGCAACGCCATGGACAACGCGGACATTTTACACGCAATCCGCGAGGCGGGAAGAGTAGCAGACTTTCGAGACGACAAGGATTCAAACGCAATGGCGAGACTAACGCATAGTCGCGTAAGGCTTGGCACAGCTAAGAGCGAACATTTTTCAGGACGCCAGAGGTGTATGGTTAACCAACTGCGAACCGGCACGATCAGCCGTCACACACTTGTGAATTTACTCGAAAGGAAATCGGAGCACTTATGGGTATGCCCCTTGTGCAAGGAGGATGATCTTTCGACTAATGACTAATGACTATTACTTTGTGAAAAGAATTTCTGTGCAAAAGTTAATGTAATTTAAAATATGCATATGTGTAATCTTCAGTGGCTGATTGAAACAGCAAGAAAGCACATTAACACAATGGTGAGCAAAATAATGGAAATCAACAACAAGTTCAACCGACAAATTTGTGCTCAGTATGACACTATTGTCAAGAGGAGTTCATATCAGGCTAAAGACACACAGGAGCTTGTCACTTTACAAAACTATGTAGAGAACCTCAGAATTGGGGAGCTAATTCAATTGCTGGTATGAGTTATTAATTTTTTTTTTTTCAAGCAATATTGTAATTAACACTGATAGTTATGTTTGGTTAGCTGATTATATGGGGCTATAGTAAAATTCCAGTACTGTAATTACCATGACTTAACCACTTGACATATTCACACAAAAATCTTAAAAGTTAACACTACTGAGACCCTTAAAATGATACTTCAGACCTTTGGTGAACATTCTTTAGTCAAACACTGGTCTTTGACTAGTTTGCACTTTTGAAGTTGTCTGTCTGCTGAAAATGACAAGTATCAGGGCATCTTGTCACCAGCAAAACACCAGAAAATATGGTCTTGGTGGCTGTGGGCTCTTCATTGTCATGACTGTTACTTTTAATCATAGCTGTCGATTCAACTTTCATTGCCCATGATGATCCTCAGGAGATAAAAGTTAGTGCATTGTTGTTAGCCATCAATAGGTACCAATAAAAATGTGTGATTGAGTGTAAAGAGCCTGGAGACGAACTTCGCAACAATGTAATGCATGTTCAGGCTTTTTGTTAAGATCTCCTGACAGACTCTACAACTTCTGGGAATATGGCGCCCTGTTCACTGGCTTCTTCAGAGGACTCACAGATAAGTGCTGATTTCCAGTGAACTTTTCTGTTTATTTGTTTGTTTTATTGATATTTTAAGGGATCATGTGATTGTACATGCTTTCTATTTGATGTAAATCACATTGCTTCTTTTGATTCATTGCATTTTGTTACAATTTCCTTATTTCATCACTTATACTCATCCTTGTTGTTGATTGCACTGTCTAGACCATCCACAGCATCGACGTTCAGCGACAAAATCATCTATGGCGACAGTAAGTGTATGTATTCAGATGCAGCCCAAACGACATCATCGAAGAAGGAAAACACGACAGGGCAAGTGTGGTGGCATTAAAAGATCGAAGTCTGAGAGGCTAGGCCTAAAGTATGTGTGCGTTACTTATTGGAATTGTGGGTCCATAAATCAACGACGGCCCATTCTTGATAAGCTACTGTGTGACGCTGATATAATGATTTTACAAGAAACTCTTCTTGGTGACAGGGCAGTAAGTACTCCTGGCTTTCATTGTTTTTCCAATAGGCGACACCTTGGGCAGGCCATCCTTTAGGGTGCAGACCCCAGTTCATTTCATGATTGTTAATGTGTACGCCTGTAATGGGAAGGTGAACACACAACAATGGCAGAATCTCTTCGAGTTCGATGAAGAGAACGTCATTTTCTGCGGAGACTTTAATGCTAGAGGAAACCAGTGGGGTAACGTCATAACCAACAAGCAGGGAGAAGACCTAGAGAACGCACTGGTGTCGGCTGATTTAGTGTGCTTGAATAATGGAAGGGCAACAAGAATGGCCACTCGAACAGGGGACTCTGATAGTGTCATAGACCAGGCACTGGTGTCTTCCACCTTCGCACCGGTTTGCAGGTGGAGTTCACTGGGGTTCCACGGAAGTGATCACTATCCATGTGTCCTCCTAAATGAGAAAAGCAGAAATGGAAGCCAGAAAAGAAAGGTCCACACATTCAACTACGAGAAAACAGACCAGGACGTCATTAGCAAAATCAGACATAGGAAACAGAGCGCCCCTTGTAGGAGGCAAGAGAGATGGACGCAGCCACCCTGGTGGAACGTAGATGTCGAGGAAGCTTGGAGGAGCAAGAGACAAATGGCCAAGACATGGCAGAAAGCCAGAAGGAATGGAAGAACACAACCTGAGCTCTTGAAGCGTCTGAAAGTAGAGGTCGACCAAAAAATGATGCACTTTAAACTATGCGCTAAGCAGGCTAAGGATGCCAAATGGGATGACTTCTGTAAAAAGTGTGCTCAGAAAAATCGCTAGCCACATTCTGGTGCTTCATCAGAGCATGAATGGCACAACATGACACAGAGGCATACCAGACTTTCAGAGCACAGGCCGGATATGGCACAAATCTGATGAGAGCAAAGGGAAGGCCCTGCTTGCCCGCTACATTGACTACATTGACTACCGAGCAGAAGATGTCATCAAACAGGTCTGTGGGCTTACCAATATCAGCTTTGGTGAGGAGTGGATACAGGTACCTATGTTATTCAAGTGGACTTTCTCGTGTATTGTCACACTCGACAGGAAAAGTAGGGAACAGAACCCGGTCATGGTTAATGCTGAGGTAAACGGTCCATCTGCAATAACACCGATGAGAAAGATGCAGTCATCTATACAGACGGATCTGTAATACCACACCAAAGAAGCACATGGGCATTTACAGCACGCTCGGCAGGCAGAATAGTCAAGGAAGACAGTGGTGCATTTGTCATGACCACGAGTAGCATGACAATGGAGGCGATGGCAGTGACCAAGGCATTCAAATGGTTAGAGTCACAAGACTACACCCACACATGTATACTGAGTGATTCGATGAGCAAGATTAAAAAAGTGGAGACGGGCTCTGTACACATGCAATGGGTTGAGTCGTTGCAGAAATCCAAAATACATAAGGTCACCTTTGTCAATGTCCCTGGACATGCGGGAGTACGAGGAAACGAAAGAGTGGACAGTTTGGCTAGCTGCGCTGTCGTTGAGGACGGGCAACCAATGGATCGGCCGGACATCATCAATGCCCTCTGAGATTTGGGAAGAGCACAGGGCTTCGACAAACACAGATCCATTTCACTTCTTCGTACGATGGAAATGGGAGTTAAGATGGGCACAGCCAGAAATGAGAAACTTAGTGGCCGTGTAAGAAGACTTATCAATCAACATAGAACTGGAGTCGTCAGTCGCTGGACACTGAGGGAATTGCTGAGGAGGGGATCTGAGCACCTATGGACATGTTCGGAGTGCAATTATGATGACCCGCAAATAACTCAATAACTCAACTCTACAACTGATTCGAGCCTTGTGAGAGAGATGATGGACTGTTTGGCGATGGTTCTCATGGGTGGATCATTTCACACATTTTTCCACATTTTCTATTATTTTTCTGATGCTGGGACACCCTGAGTGCTTGTCATCTTGCTCTATTTTTCACTTACTGTTGATTTTAAACAGTGATTAGAAAAAATTAGCCTTCAAAATATTCAGTCCCTTTTTTTGTATTCATTAAACTTGTTGGAAAATATACATAGACATCTATAATTGAACCATTTTATTGACTCTTATAAGTGGAGAAATAAAGATAAAACAAACTCTAAAGATAGGTACTTGGAATGTGAGAACACTCATGCAAGAAATGAAAAGAATGGGTTTACAATTACTGGGACTTTGCGAAATGAGATACACCGGATCAGGGGAGATGTATTCTGATAAACATAAAACAAATTTATTCTGGAGGTACTGAACACCAAAGAGGAGTAGGTATCATCTTGGATGCAGAAAGAGCAAGAACAGTGAAAGGCTTTTACCCAATATCTGACAGAGTCATTTTAGTGAAATTGAATGAAAACCAATAGACATAAATGTTATACAAGTTTATGCACCAACAGCAGACAGTCTAGGGGAAACAAGTGATAAATTTTACAACGAGTTAAATGAGACACTTTGTGAATGCAAACCACATGAAACACCATAGTTCTATGGAATTTTAACGCAAAAGTAGAAAAGGAAAGAGTTGAGGAAGTAGTTGGTCATTATGGCTTAGGCAAGAGGAATGAAAGAGGTAAGAAACTTATTGACTGGGCATGAACACACAACATGATGATAGGAAACACCTGTTTTAAGAAACATCCAAGACATCTGTGGACATGGAAAAGCCCGGGGACAATGCATGTTATTAAATTGATTACATAATGATAAGCATAGATATAGAAACAGTCTGGTGTGTGTGAAAACTAGACCAGGGGCAGATTGCAATTGTGATCATGTACCAGTTGTGGGAAAGCTTAGAGTAAAATTAAAAACAACAAAACAAGCCTCAGTTAACATCACCTTAAATTTAGATTTACTCAAATCAGACAAGAAGCTGCAAGACAAATATAAAATCACAATTCAGAACCGGTACAATGCAATAGAGAAGATAAAAAGTATTGATGAACAGTGGGAAATGCTAAAAGAATCAATGCAACAAACATCAAAAGAGTTCATACCACCAGTGAGGACAAATTCAAGAAAGAAATGGATGACAGATGAAATTTGCAACTAATGGATACAAGAAGAAGAAATAGAGAAAATAAAGTTGAATATTAGAGATTAAATAAAGAAATTATAATAAAATGCAATGAAGCAAAAGAAGCATGGCTAAAAGAGAGATGCAAAGAGATTGAACTGCAACGAAAAGCAGATGCTAAAGCTATATACAAACAAATTGAAGAATTAACAGGAAGGAAAACACAATCAAAAAACTGGATGTTAAGATCAAAGGAAGGAGAACTGTTGATTGAACAAGAAAGCATTAGGGAACGATGGACAGAATACATTAAAAAAAAAAAGTAAAGAACCCCCGTCACACCAAGTGGCGTATAGGGAATATGGTGTTAGTGACCATAAATTTTGCAGACCTTCAGCACATGATTTTTGGGGTAATGTGGTCGGTACTGCAACAACTTATAAACAAAATACCAAAACACGATCTTTTAATTGTAATGGGAGACTTCAACGCCAAAGTAGGACAAGATAACGCAGGAGTGGAACATGTGATGGGGAGAGAAGGCTGTAATACAACAAGTCAGAATGGAGAAAGATTAATAGAATTATGTTTAATAGAAAATTTAGTTATAGGTGGGACATTATTTCCACACAAAAATATTCACAAAACAACATGGATATCTCCTGATGATAGAACATCAAATCAAATTGACCACCTATGTATTAAACAACAATTCAGATCATCATTATTAGATGTAAGAGCATACAGAGGTGCTGATGTTAATAGTGACCACAACCTGTGCATTGGGAAAATAAGATTAAAATTTAGAAACCAGCAGAAGAGGTCAATTACACATAAAATGATAGTCATAAAACTGAAAGATGAAGCCATAAAGGAAAAGTTTAACATAGAGCTAAGTAATTGTTATTCAGCACTTGGTGAAATAGACTTAGATATCAATGAAATGTGGGACTCACAGAGCAAAATACTAATGACAGCAGCAGAAGCAAGTGCTGGACTGAAGAAAATGGAAAAACGAGCTTGGATCTCAGACACCACGTGGAAATACATCAAAGAAAGAAGAAAGCGAAGAGAGCCATGACTAATGTAAAGACAGATCTTGGAAAGGTTCTGGCAAAAGCAACATACAAAGAATTAGACAACAAAGTGAAAAGTTCGGCAAGAAGAGATACAAGAGCTTATATAGACAACTTGGCAGAGAAAGCAGAGACAGCTGCAATTACAGGAGACAGCAGAACTCTCTCTACTGTACAAAAGATACTGACAAACACCTATACATCCAGTGGAACACCAATTCTAGACAAATCTGGATTAATGCTAACAACAAGCGCAGACATAAAAGCCCGTTGGGCGGAACACTTCAAAGAAATTCTTAACCGTCCATTACCTCACAGTTTAATAGATTTTGAAGCTGAAACACCAGCAGCAGAATTAGATGTAAATTTAGATGACTTCACCTTGAGTGAAATAGAAACCACCTTAAAGCTAATGACAATAACAAGGCTGCTGGAGAGGATAAGTTAACAGCTGAGATCCTCAAGGCAATTGATAGCCATAAATTAATACATCTCCAAAAAATGTTCAACATCATTTGGAAAACAGAGAAGACGCCTCATAAATGGAAAAAAGGAATCATTGTTAAGATCCCAAAAAAAGGGCAATCTTAGAGATTGTAACAACTGGAGAGGCGTGACACTTTTGTCAGTTGCCTCAAAGTTATTCTGTAAAATCATCCTAAATAGAATAAAGGATTCAGTAGATACAGTAATGCGTGAAGAACAGGTGGGTTTAGAAAAGGGAGAAGCGTCTTGACCACATTTTCACTCTACGACTTATATTGGAGGAACACATTGAAAAGCAAAAACCTTTTGTACTTAACTTCATCGACTTCAAAAAAGCATTTGATAGTATTCATAGAGATTATTTGTGGAAAATTCTGAAGCAATATGGCTTACCATCAAAAATCATAAATATTATCAAAGACATGTATGATGGTTACACATGTGCAGTTCGAACAGAGGAAGGACTGAGCGAATGTTTCCCAATAGAAACTGGGGTTAAACAAGGATGTATTTTATCGCCCTTGTTATTTGGAATTGTTATGGACTTCATAATGAAGAAATGCTGCACTGGTAATAAAGGCATCGAATGGATACAAGGAGACCATTTGGAGGACCTCGACTTTGCTGATGACATAGTTTCATCAGCAGTCAGATAAAAACGATGCAGGAAAACACAAATGAACTATCATCAATAGCCAGCAAAATTGGGCTTGAGGTCAATCATGAAAAGACTAAAGTCATGAAAGTTTAATTCCAACAAGTGACAAGATATACATGGAAAACAAACCAGTAGAAGAGATCGATCACTTTATCTATCTTGGAAGTCACATTGATCGAGAAGGGGATACGAGCAAAGAAATTAGAATCAGACTGGCTAAAGCAGCAATGTCTTTCAGAAGCCTTGAAAAGTTGTGGAAATCAAAACTCATTAGCACAAACACAAAACTTAGGCTATTCAAATCAAATGTACTATCAACCCTTACGTATGCGTGTGAAAGCTGGAAAACAACAGAGATATAGAAACAAAGTTGAACGCATTCGAAAATAAATGTCTAAGGAAAATACTTGGTATAGAATGGAACGAATTCAAAACAAACGAGGAAATTAGAGAAATCGCCAATCAACCACTAATATCTTCAGTAATAAAGAAAAGACGATGGTCATACGTTGGACATGTGATGAGAAGAGATAATAATCGAATAGCAAAGCAAGCCCTCATATGGGAAACAACAGGTAAAAGAAAAAGAGGAAGACCAGGGAGACACTGAGAAGAACATTGATGAGAGAGGCAAGAGCAGCAGGAGTCGGCTCCCTCAATGAGATAGAACTGCTTGCACAGAACAGAGACAGATGGCGAGATTTGATAAAATATCTTTAAAAGAAAAACTGCTAGAACAAAAATTCATATAGGAGAGGTGTATCTTGGTCTACGCCCTATGGGCCGGTTACGGCTCGAAAGGTCAATAGATAGATAGGTCGGTATTACACCCGTGCTGCTTCACTTTTCCAGAAAAAAATCCGGTACCCATTAAAGGCTGGGTGAACCGGGAAGCCGTCGGTTGGGATTGAACCTATCCTTGTCCTTTGTAGTCCAGTTCACTAACTACTGAGCTATCGCGGCTCCAGAATACATTAAAGATCTTTATAATGATGAACAAACAGAAGTGAATATTAAGGATAATGGAGAAGGACCAGAAATACTCAGAGAAGAAGTGGAAGAGGCCTTGCGCAATATGAAAGCAGGAAAAGCTCCTGGACCAGATAATATAACTAAAGAAGAGAGATTGAAGCCATGGATGATTTTGGAATAGAAATAATAACAAAAATATTGAATGATATCTACAACAACGGATATATACCAGGTGACCTACTCAAATCAATATTCATAGCCCTACGAAAGAATCTGGTGCAATTGAATGCGATGATCATCGCATAATAAGCCTTATGACTCACATGACTAAGATATTACTAAGAATCATCATGCGAAGAGTGCGAAACAAAATCAGTCCTGAAATTAGCGATGAACAATGTGGTTTTGTTAGAGATAAAGGAACAAGCAATGCTCATATACATCATAAGATCTTAGTAGATAGAGCCATAGAGGTGAAAACAGATCTATACCTATGTTTCATAGATTATACCAAAGCATTTGACAAAGTAAAGCACCAAGAAAATAATCAAAATTTTAGAAAGCATAAACGTAGATAGCAAAGATCTAAGAATAATAAAGAACATGTACTGGCAACAAACAGCGGCCATAAGAACTGGAAACCAATTGGAAATGTTTCAACAAATAAAACAGGGTGTTAGACAAGGTTGTGTGCTGTCACTAGATTTGTTTAATATTTTATAGTGAGATTATTTAAAGATCCATAAGGGCATGCCTGGAATAACAATTGGAGGTCATAATATAAATAATCTAAGGTATGCTGATGATACAGTCTTAATCGCTAAGAGTGAAAATGAGTTACAAGAAATGTTAGATATTATAGTGAAAGAAAGCAAAAATAAAGGACTCAGCCTTAATAGCAAAAAAGACAGAAGTAATGGTAAAAACAAAGAAAAAGACATCACCTTAGTGCAAAATAAGGACAAGTGGAACAATATTAAAACGGGTAAATGAATTTAAATATTTGGGAACTTTGTTAACCTCAGACGGAGGATGTACAAAAAAAGGTGAAATGCAGAATGGCTCAGGCAAAAGCAGCTTTAAAAAAATGAAGAAGATACTATGCAATCCATTTTTGACAATAGAAGCAAGAAAAAAGAGTTCTTAAATGTTATGTAGAGCCAGTCTTAACATATGGATGTGAATCATGGATAATAGAACAACAGACAAAAAAATCACCGGAGTCTGTAGAAATGTGGTTTTACAAAAGAATATTGAGAATATCATGGACAGCTAAGAAGAGTAATGAAAATGTTCTGAAAGAGGTCAAAACAAAAAGAGAGCTAATTTCCAATATTAGGAAAAAACAATCATCATTTTTTGTCATGTAATGAGAAGAGAACAACTGGAATATATTGTAACAACTGGAAAAATTGAGGGACTAAGAGATAGAGGGAAGGAAAGAGAAAAAATACCAGACAGCTTAAGAGAATGGCTTGGCAGAAGGTCAACAACAGAAATGATGGGTGACTGTCGAGATCGAAAGTTGTGGAGAGACATGATCACCTAAGCCAGCAGGATCGGTACTGATGATGATGATGATGATAAGTGGAGAACTTGAGAATTAGTTGCTCCACTCCTGTAGTTATCTTATATCTGATAGGAAAGCTCGGGGCAGTTGAGTAGGATGATCATATAAAAACTTTGCTAACTGATCTATTCATAATTGTTTGCACACTTTTAAACAAAGAGGAATAGCAAACAAACACATAACAGTTACAAGACTATTTCAAATTGTGCATAGAAAAGTCATGCTATTTATTTTACAACTGTTTTTCTTTGTAGAGAAATTGTACCATTAATTTTGTAACTATTTTCTTTTCTCTTTGTCAGGACCAGCTAGAAGTTGCAGTTGGTAAACATAGTATTTCTGATGGATTATGCCTACCTACCAAGAGAAGACATCACCGTCAATAATACAACATTTAGATGGCCAGAGAGAATCTTACCACTTGTAATTAATGCGTAAGCTTTTTTTTTTAGTTTTCCGCAAAACTTAATCTAATTTGAATGTTAGAGGATAGAAAGTTGATACAGTTTGTTTGTTTGCATGCTCCAGCATTTTATCTTGAATGAAGTCCTAAGAGACTGAATTTTAATTGAATATCACTTTTCCTATTTATCACTCGGACAACCTGTGCCCAGATGTCCCTTGCCATACAGACTGATATTTTCTGACTTAAGAGGTACTCTAATTTCTTATCACGAGTTTTTTGACATTGTTATTAGATTTTCTCTATCAATTTTGCTGGACAAAGACATTCTTGGCCTACTATTTTGATTTCCAAGTGCCAATTGTTCTTTAACAAGTACAGATTGCATATGGAACCTCCAGCTTTTTTGCCGTTATCTGAGAAAGCTAGACCATTAATTTAAGTGAAAAATTAGATAATAATACTAGAGGATCCTTAGGGATGGGATTTTTAAAATTAATGTTTAAAAAATATATGAATCATATAGTTTACATTGTATGAGAATGGTTTATTGTTTAAATAAAATATCATGTTTCATTGTTTATTAGTTAAAATAATAAAATTGTTCATTTGTCTATATTATTAACAAAATAGTTTCTATCTATCTATCTATTGACCTTTCGAGCTGTTGCCGGCCCATAGGGCATAGACCAAGATACACCTTCTCATATCTGAATTTTTGTTCTAGCAGTTTCTTTAAAGATATTTTATCAAATCTCGCCATTTGTCTCTGTTCTGTGCAAGCAGCTCTATCTCATTGAGGGAGCCGAATCCTGTTGCTCTTGCCTCTCTCATCAATGTTCTTCTCAGTGTCTCCCTGGGTCTTCCTCTTTTCTCTTACCTGTTGTTTCCGATATGAGAGCATATCTCATATCTTTTACATCATTTAACCACTGAAATGATATCATCATATTCATTCTGTGAAAAACAAACAATTTATGAAATTTACAAACCACTCTGTTGGTGATATACAATTTACAGAGAGTACAAACTACAAAAGGAACATGACTTAGCAGTCTACAGACTGAAGGAACAAAAGAAGCGATTTGACGGCATGCTAGAAGAGTATTGAAGAAAGTTCAGGAGTTTAACACTAAAGATTGTATGTCTGATTCAGAAAAGTATGTATCTGAACTTGCTGAAATTGCTCACAAAACTGAGGAATTCCGAGAGCAGGTTGGTAGCATTGTACTAGACATTTTGTACAGTTGTACATGTTTTTATTTAAAACATTAACTGCAATTATGATATTTGTCTTCATCACAAATTACAGTTGTCATAACACATAATTTTTAAAATAAAAATGTTGCAGAACTCATTAGATAAAAGTAAAAAAAAAACCTGTAATTTGCTATTTGTTAAAAATCACCTATTAAAAAAATGTCACATTTGAACATAAAAGAAAAATGATATATTGTGAACATATAATGAGTGTATTATTATGTATATTTCAATATTTGAAATTATGGACACTTGGAATAACATATGGTTCATATACAAAATCCGCTGACTTGTGAGTAACCGGGGAGAGTCTAAGGCCATGGGAGTAAGCCTTGACAGATGGTGGGGCAATAAAGCAGCCAATGATAAAATGTATTGTACTTATCTACTGACAACTCTTGCAACTCAGTTTCAATTTAATATAGTTCAAGAATTTCTTTGTGCTCTGGCTTCATTCTAGATGTCTTTATGACTCCATTTAGCTAATCATAATATTCTCATATATTTTAAAAGTTTTAAACAACTGAAAATAAAAAGAGAACTATTAAATACAATCAAGACAAGACAAATGAAATTTTTGGGGCATGTTAAAAGACACAACAGCCTACGAAAAGTAATATTGGAAGGAAAAATACAAGGTTAAAAAGGCAGAGGCAGACCAAGACTAACATGGATGAGTAAAATCAAAAGATGGACAAGTCAATCTATGACAGCCTGCACCATCAAAGCAAGAAACAGAGTAGAATGGTGATCCATGGTAGCCAACCTTCGTTGCGGAGAAGGCACTCGATGATGATGATGAATATTCTCAACATTCAACACAATAAACTGTACTGCTACCTTCTCATTTTTATCCTGTTTACAAATTAATTATATTACTATATTCTAATACCATATTTATGTAGAAATATGTTTATTTCATAGAAAAACAACATCAACCAAGAAGAACAGATGCTTGGGCTGGAAATACAGACAGAGTACCTTCAGATTGATGAGATAGCAGCTCGTATGAACCATTCGATAAACTGTGGACACAGCTGTCACATTTCAGCAAGCACGTGACAGATGGATGAATAGCCCTGTGCTGGAGGTCAATGCTGAAGATGTTGAAGAAGGGGTGAATATTAGTTCAGAATCACACCAGTTGATATTTTAGAGTTTGCTTAATGTAATTGAGAGCAACTTATTACTTGAGGAAATGTAAAACAGTTTCAACAGCATAGAGTCATGCTACAGATAGATTAATACATTAAACATTTATGTAAAGTATATAGATTTTAAATCTCATTAAAAAAATATGTACCACGTCTTCTGACATAGGTGATTATAGAACCCCTCTCCATAATAAAGTTTCCTTTTTATTTTGTTTGTGACTTTTTCAATGTCACCATACAAGTCTAACATTGTTCTTCTCTTTCTGTCCTCTATCTCTCATATCAGGGTTTTTATATATTGTCATGAAACATTATAAATGTTCTCCATTTGTCAGCATCATTATAACTCTAGGATTGCTTCATATTTTACTAGTTGTGGATACATTGGTCCAAAGAATAAAATCATTGTGACCAAAGCTGTATTGAGCTAATAATGAGCTCCAGACAGCAGTCAAATTTATCACAATCACCTGCTTATTGGTGTCAGTACCAAATGTAAACATCAAATGAAGAAGAAAATGTTATATTGTGTGTCATTCCTTATAGAGCTGATACAAAATACATTTGTTTTCTACAACTGAGACAGCTGTATTTGTAAAGGATTTCTTACCACAAGATCAAAGTCCAAAATGTGTCTGAATGTAATTTTAATGCATTCAAAGTACAATTTTTGAAATAAATAATAAAACTCGGATTAGAGGACTTGAAACTGAATATTTTTAATGTGCCACAGTGAGTGCTCATATTTTTGTGCCAGCTACTAGCTGGAAAATATATTTTATCATTTAAATTATAGAATAATATTTTCACTTGTAAACTAGTCTCAAAGTGTAAAATTCAAAGTACAACAAAGGATTTGGAATAAAATGTAAAGTCATGTGCCTTTCTTGTTTTCAGATTCAAAATCTGTGGCGGACTGCATACAAACTGACAAAACTGTTTGCCCATCCAGATTTTAAAGGTCCTTTCAGAGTTGCAAAGACAATTAAAGCCAGACTGGAGACCTTTAAGATCAATATGCCTCTCATCACTATACTTTGTAACCCAGGCATCAAGGAGAGACACTGGATTATGATGAGTGAAAAGGTCTGATTTTCATTTAAATTAAGAACTTTCTTAAAGTTGCTTATATAAGTAGCAAAGCCATAATTCACTGTTTATTACTTGAGATATTTTACAGTCAAACTACAATAACAGACTCCCGGTTCCAAGATGATAGAATAGAGTTCATGTTCTCTCGACCGCTGCAGGATTTGCTTTTGGAGACTGATTAATTTCAACTCTCCATTGCAGATTTCTGCGTTAAAGTCAGCCTGATGTTCCACTTAATGGTTTTGCGCCGGTGCTGCTGAGTCTTGCACATGGCAATATTCTCTTTGGCAGGTCAAGTTTTGTGAATGCGACCTTCTCCCGTCTTGGAGTTGATATGCAGTTTACGTCAACACATTGAGTGCAGTTCAATGGCCATCGTTGGAAATGTTTGACGCCAGTTATTTACAAGTTACAACTCATTAATAATCAAGGACTGCTCTGTCAAGTCAACAGAAGGTTTCACTTTAGGGATTTTGCGCCATCGTTACGGTGTTTTGTGTGTTGTTGGCTGCATTCACTAGATTAATTGGTCATTTGTTGGCACATCCATTGTTGTGTGTGGTACATAATCATGATGGTTGATCATATATCCCTAAACCATGTTCTACAGGATTGCCCCCAGTGCACAGACCTGAGAAGGACAACGTGGTCCACACCCACCTCCTGGAAGAGAAACTATATGGGGTAATCAAATCACTTAAACTGACAGCTGACTTCATAAGAGAGCCTGGAATCCTACTCTTATTGAAACTTGATAGCAGAGAGAGAGATATCCCTAAACTGGCCATACTCTTATAATGAAGGGCAAAATGACAGAGTTTTGTTCATGACTTTGGAGCCCCTGTGTGACTCCCGAAGTTTCATGTTGGTCAGGAGGGATGTTGTTTAGTTTCAAGAGGGCTACTGTGAGATTGAGGGTAGACTTGTGAGCTGGTTTATCATTTCACAAATTCACATTGCAGGGAGATCTGAGCATTTACGGACTGTTATTTGATGTATGATGAGGATTATCCGACGAATAACTGTTTTTCATATATTCGGATATGGAGACAAAAATGATGTCCTAACAATCATCAAGCACTATACTTTAGAAAAAATATGATGATGATCAACATTTTCAGAAGGATGTGAACTTCCAGTCAATATGGTGGATAGGTGACAGGAACTGTTAAAGACTGTGTCTGAAATGTGTTCCTTGTTGCAGTTTCCTCATATTCCAAGTCCAGCTTGCTGTCGAAGCTACAGAGTTAAGTGCTCTGTGCACACCGTGAGCTGTGTGTTTCATCAGTTTTGACCATGTTTTGATATTCCAATTACTTACAATGAATGATAATATCATATCATGGGGAACAGATGGCTGTGTTCACTTCTGTGTGGTTTCACCTTATGTCTTTTGGCATGTATTGAGACTGCTATGATGGCCTTTCTTTGTTTGGGAGATGAGACATTATTTTGGATGATTCCACTGGCTCAGGCAGTTGAGCAATTATGGATTTTAATTCATTTGCAGTGATACTGGGGCCTTCCATAACCATATACATAACTACAATAACAACAAAAATCCACTGTAAATGTGGTTTTTCTTCTTGGCTGTATCAAACATGGAGTCTGGTTGTATGTTGTTTATGTAAAGAGAAAAAGTTCTGCTGGTCATAGAGTAAGTGAATCTTGGTTAGTGATTTTGTTTTGGCTAAAAAAATCTGGAGTTTTATTACTTATTATTAAACTGTTTGGGTGTAAATAAGTAGTAGCAAGCAGTTAAAATAAGAATGGTGCAAAGATATCATTTCAAGTTTTACAAATTAAGAGAGCACAATAAATGAAATTCTCATCCAAAAAACAGCCAAAAGACCTTTGTCTTAAGTAACTAACAAAATAAAGATAAGTGAATGACTAAACCACAATATAAGTAAATAGAAAGTGAAAACAGAACTGCAAATAAATACTGGATGTGGGAGTGAGGTAAAAAGAATTTAGGATGAAAGTGATTGATGTGAGTCTAAATAGTTGGGCTGCTTGGTATTGCTGTTAACAACAGGTAGTTAGAAAACACTAAAGTATATTAGACTGACAAAGAGAAAGAGAGAGTGTTAATCAGAATGAATAAGTATAATATGTTGATTACACAGTCTTGTGTTGAACTTTGTTCTTAAACAAATATTTTTGTGTGGCTTGAACAGCACATTTGCTTTAATTGTGACAAATAAAAATTAATGACAATATTTATTTATTGTGGCATTTCTTTATTCATGTTTTAAAAAGAAGAAGATAAAGAGTCCTGTCATGTCACATGGAGGTATATTAGGAATATGTTGTTAGTACAATTAATTTGGATAGACCTTCAGGTAATTGTCTTCTTCTTCTACTTCTTCTATCCTTCCTCTGTTGCCGTTGGCGTCGAGGGGAGAAACAATCTGCGATTCTTTGCTCATCTGTTGGCCTCTTCCGATGTTATTCCTCCTAGTGACTCTAGTATTCCCTTTATCCATCTCTTTCTCGGTCTTCCTTCTTAATCTGGCGTTTTCGTAGCATTTGTTTATGGCTCTTTGAGTCATTGTTAGTTCTTTTTGTCTTGTTATGTGGCCGAACCAATTTATCTGTTGTTTCTTTATGTATTCGATGGTTGGTTCATTTTTGAGTTTCTTCCTCAGGTCAGTGTTTCTTACTTTGTCCCTTAAGCTGTTTCCTGTCATTCTTCTGACACATTTCATTTCAGTGGTCGTTATCTTTCTTATTGTTCTAGAGTCCAGCGTCCAATTCTGGCACTGATAGCACAGAGTTGGTAGAAAAATTGATTTGTATATTGCCCTTTTTGCTTCCGTAGTTATTGCTTTGTTTTTCAATAGTGTTGATACTTGGCCTATAACTTGGCATGCTTTGTTACACCTTATATCTATCTCAGTCTCTTGGTTATTGTCTTGTGTTAACGTGCTACCCAGATATTTAAAATTGTCTACTTGCTTCAAAGTCACATTATCTATTATGATGTTTAGTATTTCTTTCTTTCTCACTATTGCCATTACTTCAGTTTTGCTTATGTTGATCTTCATGTTGTATTGTTTACAAGTGTTGTTTAGCATGTTGATATGTTCTTGTAGGTCCTCAGTTGTTTCATGTATCAGAACTTGGTCGTCTGCAAATAGTATTTAATTTATTTCTTCCTCTCTTCTGTTGTTTTCTGGTACGTATATTTCGTTCTCTTTTGTGTTATCGCTTATCATCCATGTTGGTATAGTTCCTTTGATTGGGCATGCTAATTTGCATATATTGTCCATATATGTGATGAAAAGTAAAGGGGAAAGCACGCAGCCTTGTCTTACTCCGGAGTTAATGTTGAAATGTTTAGAGTAGCCTGCTGAAGATCTTACTGTAGTGCGACTACTTTCATAGAGGCTCTTGCATATCTCTACTAGGTGGTGACTCACTCCATACAAGGGCAATACGGACCATAGTTGTTCCCTGTCCACCCTATTGAACACCTTTTCTTGGTCAATAAAAGCTGTATATAGTGTTTTATTATATACAGCTTTTATTGACCAAGAAACCTACAATTAAATATCACAGTTGAGGGAATACATCTGGAGACAGTCCAGAGCTACAACTACCTGGGACATACTATAACCAATGATGGAAAATGTAAAATTGAAATAAACAGAAGAATAGGTATGGCAAAAAGTAATTTTAATGCCATGAAAAATATACTAACAACAAAACAAATATCAGCAGGGCTGAAACTAAGAATGGCAAAATGTTACATCTTCTCAATATTCCTGTATGGTGCAGAAACATGGACATTAGACAAGAAAACAGAACAGAAAATTGAAGCCTTTGAAATGTGGATTTATAGAAGAATAGGTAGAATTGAATGGAAAGAAAAGAAAACAAGCGATGAAGTTTTAAAACAACTGAAAATAACAAGAGAACTACTAAATACAATTAAGACAAGAAAAATGAAATTTTTTGGGCATGTTAAAAGACACAACAGCCTACTAAAAGTAATATTGGAAGGGAAAATACAAGGTAAAAGAGGCAGAGGCAGACCAAGACTAACATGGACGAGTAACATCAAAAGATGGACATGTCAATCTATGACAACCTGCACCATCAAAGCAAGAAACAGAGTAGAATGGCAATCCATGGTAGACAACCTTCGTTGCGGAGAAGGCACTCAATGATGATGATGATGAGACCTTCAGGACATATTATTTGTTAGGTAATGTGGTTAGCAATCAACATTTTTTGGGCACATCATGAGAAGAGGAAAGTTGGAATACTTGGTTACAACTGGCAAAATAAAAGGAAAAAGAGATCGCGGACGACAAAGAGAGAAAATACTTGATAGCTTGGTGTCATGGCATGGAAAACAGTCAACAACAGAACTCATACGATGCACTGTAGATAGAAGATTATGGAAAGACATGATCGCCAACGCCAACCGGTACAGCACATGATGATAATAAATGTGTTTGGTTTTATGCCAGCACTGTCTTTCTTTTTCAGAAAAATCCTGTACCCATTTAAAGCTTGGTGAACAAGGAAGCCATAAATCAGATCTATATTTTATATATTAAGACAAAATAGTTTCATGAATTATTAATTTGCTTCAAATTCTTTTATGGAACCCCTGAGTTTTAGAAGCCATGCTATCTTAGTTGTGGTCAGTAGATTAATGTGTTTGCCCTGTGGAGATGACAATCTTGTAAAATTTGTTCCGCAGTTTCTTGACTCTTTTTACAAATGCAGGCACAGTTCTGTTTCAATTCCAAATATTCTGCACATGTAGTTTTTTTTTCTGTTGTATCATACTTGAAGTCCGGTGATTGATGTATTTTCTGTTTATGGATAGAAGTAGCTTTCTTGGTCTGCAGCTTTACATGTCTGCTTCTGTAATTTCTAGAAGTCTGCTTTAATGGTAGCTTTTTATTCTTTATAAGATATTTTTACTTTTTATCTGCTTTAGTAATTCTCTGTCACATATCAGAATGTCAGCTTTTTTCATTTCTTCTTTTTTGCAATGTATTTGGTTATTTGGTTATGGAAGGCTCCGGTATCACTGCAAATGAATTAAAATCCATAATTGCTCAACCACCCATGCCAGTGGAATCATCCAAATTAATATCTCATCTCCCAAATAATGAAAGGTAACTGTGTCCCCATCGTAGCAGTCTCAGCACACGCCAAAAGACATAAGATGAAACCGCGCAGAAAGTGAACACAGCCAACTGTTCCCTGTCATACGATATCATCATTCATCGCAAACAATTGGAATATTGAAACATGATCAAAACGGATGAGACACATGGCTCACGGTGTGTACAGAGCACTTAACTCAGTAGCTTCTGCAACAAGTCGGACTTGGAATATGAGGAAACTGCAATAAGGAACACTTTTCATGCATAGCCTTCAATTGTTCCCACCGCCTATCCACCATATACCGGAAGTTCACGTCCTCTTGAAAATGATGATCGTTGTATTTTTTAAAAATGTATAGCGCTTGATGATGTTAGGCCATCGTTGTTGACTCCAATTCCGAACATATAGACACACAGTTAGTCATCAGATTATCCCTGTCACACATCAAACAACAGACTATAAGATTAGCGTACGGCCGGTCTAGGGATGTACAATGAGCCATTACGATTTTGCAATGTATTTAGATCTGTATCTTTGAGGGTGATAAAGTAGCAATAATTTGTGTTGTTTCAGGTTGGCTTCAACATTACACCAAGTCCAGACATGACTCTGCATGAAGTGTTGCATATTGGTCTAGAAAAACATCTGGATCAGCTTATGGGTATTAGCTCTCAAGCCAGCAAAGAATTTGCTTTAGAAAAGGTAGGGGCATTTATATTAGATAAAATAACATTTAGGTCAACATCAGAGGCCTTTATTCACCAACTTATAATTTCAAGAAGTGGTCCTTATCAAGGAAAATATTTTACTTTTTTAGTTATTGTAATTTAAAAAAAATATAGTCTTGATCTTCTTTGTTTCCTTTCAAAGTTTTACACTGGTTTAGTTTAGTCGATAGATCATCTTCATTGCATAATGGACAAACTCCATAGTGCTCAGACCTCCTCCTTAACATATTCCCCAGTATAATGCCCTTCACACACTAGCAAAAGCATTGAAAATGGCTTCAGGTCAGATGCACAAACTCTGTAGCACTAGCAAAATTTTGCTTAGATAATTCAGAAAAAAGAATCAGTCAATTTATGGATCCCAACATCCTTATAAAAAAGGATTTCATGGAAGAAGACTGGATGCTGCCACAAGCAATTTCTCTCACTACTGTATGGGTGAGGAAGTCTACAGCAGATATTCTCTGATACCACATGTGCTTTCATCTGTTTCTCTGTAGTACACGACTATGTCTTAGTCTCTTGTACTCAGAAGATGCTTCTGGATAGTTAGTAAATGACAGAAATGTTATTGTTACCTGGTGTTCTATATATTTTTCATGGTGTCAACATTTCATTCTTCATGTAGCTCCTTAGCAAATCCAAAACTGTTGCTAACTTTGCAAGTTAAGTATCTATTTATAGCTGCAATTGTGTGTGTACTCATTCACATATGTTATATTTATCACTGCTTCAGTGTAAGGTCAACATATTTCCTTCAATCTTGTAAGGGTTGCCATTAATTTGTAAGAGTTTTTCTTAAAAATGACTTGTAACCCTTAAAGGAAATTTATAAGATAAAATAGACCATTTGTACAATGTTCTGCATCTTTTTCTTATTAAATTAAATCTACATATACAGTTTTATGAAAATAAAATGTTTGTAGAATTATGAAATTAGCCAGTCAAATTGTACAAAGCCACATTTTAAATGGACTATAAACACCAAGGTTAATTATAAATGTAATTTTAAGTAAATTTTAAAACTACAGTAATTGTAGGCTAATGTACCTAAGAAGACACTGTTTAAGGTTTTATGGATCATTCTGTAACAAGAAGAAGTAAAAAAAAAAAAAAACTCAGAGTAATCAGCTACACTACATAGATCAAGGATGGAGTGGTGGACAGTCCCATTTGTAAAACATTTTTTGGTCTAGTGTACAGGTTTACTCTTACAGTATATAGAAGGTGTGCTATTCTCATGTTCTTAGTTAACCTATAACATGAGAATCACAACATCAGATTACAACTGTAT
This sequence comes from Megaustenia siamemsis, assembly GCA_032433765.1. NCBI lineage: Eukaryota > Metazoa > Mollusca > Gastropoda > Stylommatophora > Ariophantidae > Megaustenia > Megaustenia siamemsis. Next base: position 71,648,294 of record JAVIAB010000125.1, on the reverse strand, counting down.
ATCTAGAAAAAGAGTCATAAAATTAACTATACAAATTTATCAGTGTTGAGTAACTTGCAGTGACAGCTGCTTCCTGTAGATACACCTACTGCTTGTATGCTATATAGAGGCTCAAAACAGATGATTTTTTGTAATGTTTATGTTCCACTGTCTGCCATAAGGTGGGAAAAGTGAAATCTCACAGTTTTAGGGATTGGAAAAAAACATAATTATTTTATCAAACATTTGAATCATATTTTAGTTATCACTAGAACTTATGAAATAGGATTTTGTTCTTCAAAACATGTGAAGCCTATAATCTGACAAGATGTGTGATTCTGAAAACTTTAATGGGCACAAAACAGTTTCTATAAATATAATAAATTAATGCCTTTCTCAATATTAAGAATTGTTGAAAAATGTCTGTCTACCAAATTCTTCTTTTATTTGTTACAAAGTATAAGTTTTTTAATTCAGACTATTCAAATCAAACGTACGATCTATCAACCATTGCGTATGCATGTGAGAGCTGGAAAACAACAAGAGACATAAAACAAAGTTGAACGCATTTGAAAATAAATGTCTAAGAAAAATACTTGGTATAGCGTGGAATGAATTCAAAACAAATGAGGGAATTAGAGAAATTGCCAATCAGCCACTAATATCTTCAGTAATCAAGAAAAGATAATGGTCATATGTTGGACATATGATGAGAAGAGATAATAACTGAATACCAAAGCAAGCCCTCATGTGGGAAACAACAGGTAAGAGGAAACACTGAGAAGAACATTGATCAGAGAGGCAAGAGCAGCAGGAATTGGCTCCCTCAATGAGATAGAGATGCTTTCATAGAACAGAGACAATTGGCAAGATTTGATAAAAGATCTTTACAAGGATTGAAAATTGCTAGTAAAAAAAAAATTAGATAAGAGAAAGAGTATCTGAGTTCATGCCGTTGGGGCCGGCTATGGCTCGCAAGGTCAATAGATAGATGGATAGATAAGTTTTTATATGGAAATAACACTGTTGCATAGTTTTAATATTAATAATTATAGCTCTCAACACAATATTAATATTAATATTTATATTGAAAATAAAATAGTAGAAATATGGTAAAACAGTTTTTTTTAATATTTTAAATTATGATCTACAGGCCCTAAAGAAGATGAAACTTGACTGGGAAACAATGCATTTTCAATTTGTGGATTACAAGGACTCTGGAATATCCATACTCTCTTCTTTTGATGATATCCAGGCAAAACTCATATTTCTCCTACAATTTACATTTATTTGAACATATATCTTTTTAGAAAATGAAAAAGAGAGAAGCATCAAATCTGTGTGAAGGTGGAGATTTCCTATGATGTGAAATTAATCTTTGTGGACAATATTTAGATTTCAGTATTTGTGATATTTCTTTCTGAGGCAATAATTGAGAACATCACAATGTAAATATATTCAGTATAACCATATGGTGAGCTTTATCATTGTTGCTGCTTGTTGATTGTATTGGTAAGAAAGATTGTCAGATAAAATAATGTTTAACTGTCTACTACAGGTTTTACTTGATGATCACATTGTGAAAACCCTGACTATGAAAGGTTCACCATTCATTGGTCCATTTGAAGAAGAGATCAAGAAGTGGGATTTATTATTGGTAAGTTTGCTTTTTTGGTGCAATTTATGTGGTATCATCATCATCATGTGGTTTATTCCAATTTTGGAGTCCACTGAGTATCATCACAAGTGATTTCTCCTCCTTTTTGGCCACATACTAGTAAAGCATCAGTGGCCTACAGGCCATGTGGCACACTGTAGGGCAACAAAAAAGTTCCTCTATTTTGGACAGTCAATAGTCTTCATCATAGGGTACTCTAAGCCTGACCCACTCTGTTCATATCTATTTCTTTGTGTGTGTCTATGTTAGTCATATCTCATATCTTTGTGAGCATGTCTGTGTTAGTCATATCTCACATCTTTGTGAGCATGTCTGTGTTAGTCATATCTCACATCTTTGTGAGCATGTCTATGTTAGTCATATCTCATATCTTTGTGTGCATGTCTATGTTAGTCATATCTCATATCTTTGTGAGCATGTCTGTGTTAGTCATATCTCATATCTTTGTGAGCATGTCTGTGTTAGTCATATCTCATATCTTTGTGTGCATGTCTATGTTAGTCATATCTCATATCTTTGTGAGCATGTCTGTGTTAGTCATATCTCACATCTTTGTGAGCATGTCTGTGTTAGTCATATCTCACATCTTTGTGTGCATGTCTATGTTAGTCATATCTCATATCTTTGTGAGCATGTCTGTGTTAGTCATATCTCACATCTTTGTGAGCATGTCTGTGTTAGTCATATCTCACATCTTTGTGAGCATGTCTGTGTTAGTCATATCTCACATCTTTGTGTGCATGTCTATGTTAGTCATATCTCATATCTTTGTGTACATGTGTAATAATAATACTTTCTTTACTTACACTTCTTGAACTTCTCTAGGGACTGATGTAATATTTCTTGGGAGAGAGACCAGTAATATCCTGTGATCTAATATCACTGTACCAAATGTAAAAATCTCACTTGATCTTTATCGACAATCACTTGACAATCAATGTCGTGACCTATGAAATGACGATCGATTGACCGCTCGTCAACCTTGAGACTGAGATCACTCCTCTTCACCACGAGCCCGAGTACCAGAGGTGCTTTAGCACGATGAGCGAGGGCTCGTGATGCTGCTTATGGCCGGATTGCTGAATGACGAGTAGCTCGCCACTCTTATGATCTGCCCCTTGCTCAAACTGCCATGTCAGTCTTTTGGACCGCCATGATTGATGCCTTGTACTTCACGTCATTCCGTTGCGACTCTCCTTGGACCGTTATGATCTATAGTGTAGTACTTCACGTTGTAACTTATCAATTCCCCGCGATTTCTCCCAGCTCGTTCACTCGCTAGATGGTTGTAATACTGAAGATGTTTTAATGACTCAACACAAGTCCTTACTACACACAAAACATCTTTATTTGACAAGGCACATGTCCGGATCATGTAAACACATTTCACAAATTAACAGTACATATATTAACAGTGATAATTCCCTCCCTTGATTAACATTAGTGCCACCCTCAGGTGCACTCCTCATGGACTGCTAATATAGCCCAAACTCTGTGGAACTCTCTTGTCGAGTTCCCAACTCTGTGTAAACTACTTGACTAACAAGTTCAATTGTTTGTCGTAGAAGCTAGTCATAAGCTCCCAAGTCTCTGAGGACCCTTACTTGAAGTTTCCCCATAATGTGTACGATCTACACGATCGATGAAAGTCTCTCTTCATGGTAGAAGCTTAGTCATAGGCTTCCTAAACTTTCCCGCCACGACTTCCTCGAAGTCGGCGAGATTATCCAACAATGTGTCGATTGCACTGATTCGCAATCAGTTTCTATGCCGAGAAGGTAACGCTAACCTTAACAGCTACAATCACACTTATTCTATATTCTTCATAAGTCTTGCTCCACGACTTCCTCAAAGTCGGCGAGCGCTGGACACTTAACAAGTTTCCAACAATGTTCTACTGTGTCAATTTCGCTGATTCACAATCAGTTTCTTTGCCGATAAGGTAACCCTAACCTTAACAGTGACAATCACACTGATTCTATATTCTTCATAAGTCTTGCTCTACGACTTCCTCAAAGTCGGCGAGCGCTGGACACTTAACAAGTTTCCAACAATGTTCTACTGTGTCAATTTCACTGATTCACAATCAGTTTCGTTGCCGATAAGGTAACCCTAACCTTAACAGTGACACTCACACCTATTCTATATTGCCATATCTAACACAACATTTAGTAACTAACAATCACAACTCCTGGAAATAGGATAACTAAACTAATTGGCTGTCGCCCTATATCTGTCTTAACTTTCATCTATTTACAACTCCTTTCTAGTCCGCGGTAAGCTAACTGGATTTCTCTAGACGTCCGCACTGGACCCGGCTCAAATGCACACTGACTTTAAAATCTACGTCTATTCTCATCTCCCTACTTCCCCTGAAAACATCTCACCCATTCACGCTTATTTCGCCTTTTTCCCAAAACAGTTCACTCACTCACACCTGACCACTTCTGCTTGTCTCCCCTAGATGTTTATTATTTCTCTACTAATATCGTCTGTTTCATTCAACTCTCATCAATGCTCTGTTTCTCTTGTTGCCCCGCTACATACCCGTTTCATACACCCTCATCTATTCCCTGTTTCACATGTCTATGTTAGTCACATCTCATATCCTTGTGTGCATGTCTATGTTAGTCACATCTCATTCCTTTGTGTGTGCATGTCTATGTTAGTCATGTCTCATATCTCTGTGTGTTTGTGTTTAGTCATATCTTTGTGTGTGCATGTCTATGTTAGTCACATCTCCTATCTTTGTGAGTGCATGTTTATGTTAGTCATGTCTCATATCTGTGTGTGTGTATAACTGTGTTTAGTCATATCTCATATTCTAGTGTGTGTATCTGTGTTAGTCATATCTCATATTGTTGAGTGTGTCTGTGTTAGTCACATGTCATATCTTAGTGTGTGTGTGTATCTATGTTAGTCATATCTCATATCTTGGTGTGTGTCAGTGTTAGTCATGCCTCATATCGTTGTGTGCATGTCAGTGTTAGTCACATCTCATATCTTTGTGTATGTATGTATGTGTTAGTCACCTCTAGTGACTCGGGCAGATGGTGCTCGTTAACCTGGGAGGGCTGACCATCTAAGGACAGAATCCTCCCTACAGAAAAGACAATCTGCTGCCTTGCAGGAAGATTGGGGACAATCAAAGGCTAAGGAAAGCAAACCTGAATAAAATGCTGGCTGAAATTGGATGCACTGGGCCACTGGCGCAGAACACAGTGTAACGTTTTAATCAGGGTGGATCTAACAGACTCTAATTATGATGTTCTGTCTGTGGGGTCGATTAATTCACTTATACAGACAGCTGTCTTCATGTGTGAGTCTGGAATCCTACTCTGATTGAGTCTTGATCATATAGAGAGAGAGATATCTATTTCCACAGTTGTTTGCCAGGCTGTCCTTGGTCTACTTCTAATTTCACTTCTCCAAAAGTTCACCACATGTTGGTCATGGCATTAGTGATTGTTTTTGGATCTCTTCTGAGCACATGACCTATCCAGCTTCAGTATATTCCTGTTATCAATGTGTGCATTTCCTTGGTTGAACCTCCTGAGCAGTTCTTGGTTGTTCGTTTTATTTGGCCAACATTTCCTGAGTATTTTTCTCATACAGATTGTTTCTTCTTTTGGCTTTCTCCAGCTTTCAGATCAATATAAAAGCATTGTAAACACAGATATCCTTGGTTTGGTTTTAATATTGTGCCGAGAAGATCTCCAACCTTTTAGACTGGCAAGAACTATACTATCCAGATTACACAGGAACATAAGTATTATACAGCACATATTCACAAACAACAACTGAAAACTCAAAGACAATAGACAGTAAAAATCAAGATATGAACCCATTCTCTTTGACAAAATGCCTTACTATTAAAAAAACCTACTTCATGCATTGCCAGCTCATAACTCCCCAGAAAGGCAATTTGCTGACAGGTCACTCATGCAGACCCCATATACGTAGGGAGGTCAAAAAGTAATGCACACCAATTTTTTTCTCGGCTAATAATAAAGATAGGAATATGAAATTTTGCACACTTGGAAAATGACATGTTCTAATTATGTGTACCAAATTGCACAGCATTCTGATAAATATTACGCAATCTATGAACCGTTAAAATGGAGCTTGTCAACAATGTCCGTTACAAACAGCGAATTGTCATAGAATTTCTGGTTGCAGAAAAAGAAACTGTGGCAAACATTCATAAACGACTGTGTGCAGTGTACAAATGTTCTGCAGTCGATAGGAGCACAGTTAGTCGCTGGGTTCAGAGAATTAAAGCTGCAGAAAGTGTACGAGTGGAGCTGCATGATTTACCGCGTTCTGGACGTGTTGCCTCGGCAACCAGCACAGACATGTTAAACCGGGCTGATGCCATTATTCGTAAGGATAGGCATATCACTAGTCAGCAATTGGCATTACAGCTTACAGTCAGCAAGGGAAGTGCAATCGCAATTTTTAAAACTCTCGGATATTCAAAGATTTGCGCTCGATGGGTTCCTCGGTGCCTAACAAATGATCTCAGAGTTCAAAGGAAAACATTCTGTTCTGAATTGTTGGAGCGTTTCGGTGTTGAAGGAGAAATGTTTTTGTCAAAAATTGTTACCGGTGACGAAACGTGGGCACATTATTATGAGCCTGAAACAAAAATGCAGTCAATGGAATGGCATCATCCGCAGTCACCAAAAAGAAAAAAATTCAAAACATCTCCATCAGCCGGAAAGGTGATGATCACTGTCTTCTGGGACATTGATGGTGTGATTCTTGTTGATGTAATGACAAGAGGTGAGACAATCAACTCGACAGCTTACATCAATACACTGACAAAACTCAAAAATCGGTTCAAAAGAGTTCGGCCTAATAAGCCATCTGCAGATTTGTTGCTTCAACATGACAATGCACGCCCTCACACAAGTCTGGTAACACGGGAAGCAATCAACAAATTTGGTTGGACTGTACTGCCCCATCCTCCTTACAGCCCTGATCTGGCTCCCTCAGATTTCCATCTGTTTGGACCACTCAAAAAATTCCTGCGTGGGACACACTTTGACAATGATGAGGATGTGATCCGTGCAGTTAAAAAATGGCTACGCAAGCAGGACAAAACTTGGTACAAACGAGGCATTCATGACCTAGTTTCGCGTTGGCGTAAGGCAATACGCTTGGACGGAGATTATGTTGAAAAATAGGTAGTGTAAAGGGGATGTTCAGCTACAATCTGTGAAAATTTCACACATTTTGCCCGAATAGTTTCCGAGAAAAAAATTGGTGTGCATTACTTTTTGACCTCCCTTCAGTATATATGTTCCTGTGTAATTAATGTCTGTGGTCTCAGAATTTCCTCTGAAATAAATGAGTGACTATACATGTACTGTATTTATTGTTATCTTTTTATTTACTGTCCAGCCTTATTTATCCTTGTTTGATAACTATGCTAGCTCCCTTATCTGACTTGTGTCTTTTTTATGTTTGTGTTTAATTCAACTTGTTTACACAGTCTCACTGTTTTTCTTCAACTTATTGATGGGAGTGGACAAATAATGCTAAAGCACTCACAATCTTTATTACAGTGAGCTAAACAATTATTTCTCTTCCTTGCCCACCCTAGAAGTACATAATTGAACATAATTTGTTTACTTTCATGTTTTACGACAATCTGCAATATCTACACCTTTTAGTCCAATACATTGAACTTCAGCATGTAATTCTTGTTAATACCTTTCTCTTTGATTCATTTTGCTTGGCCAGACAAGTTAGTCTGATTTTTTTTTTTATCAGAGCTGCCATAGGAAGGTGGGGTAGATTGTTGATTGGTTCTGATTTACTATTCCCAACACTAACAGTCAGCTATGAGTTCCCTGTCTGCATTAAACTCATGTACTGTTCTGCATCTTAAGGCCTGATCATGGGTCTCAACAATTCCTATTTATTATGTTTTGACTTTCTTCTGTGCCATGATGCCATGACTATCATTATTTTTGTTCTGTTATCCTGTCTTTTATCCATTAATTTTGTTAGTTTTCATAATGATTAGTTTAAAAAGGGAGTTTTAAAATGATTTTTTGTGACAATCTTTAAGTTTATACATGTGGGTCAGGGTTCTCCTCTGATGTTTTCTTTATTTATATCTTTGAGGGGAAAATTACTTATTGATTTGTTCCGAGTGCAGTGATGATGATCCTAACATAAAATAGCATTAACCTTCTTAGTTGTCCTAAGAAAATACTTAACATTATCCATCATTTAAAGTATATAAAATTTGACTTCCGTTGCATAGATGGTTAATCTAGGTAACGTTTTCTCAATCGCTGCAGAAAGTGCATTTGGGATCTGATTAATTTCGGTTCTCCGTTGTACTTTTCTGCGTTAAAGTAGAAATGATGATCTACTTATTACATCTGTGCCGCAAGGTGACATGAAATAAACAACTCTTATTATTATTATTATCTATTTTAAAATCACACTTTGCTGATCCTCAAATTTATATAGCCCATATTGTTACCAATATATATTTGTGTAAACTCTTTTGTTTTTTCTTTGGGTACTTCTGGCCTCCACACCTCGGTTTTCTATAAATCCATAGATGCCCATTGTTATCTTCTCTATACTTCATCACATTCACCTTCTTGATGTGATTCAATTCCGTTCTCACAGTTATTACATCTCCGTCACATCTGCCAGGATGACCAAGATTTCCTCCAACAGGCTCACCTCATGTTAGGGTTCTTCAGCCGCTGGTTTTATCCAGATTCGATCCTCCAGTCTGCCTTCAAGTGGGTCCTCCTTATATCCCGTCCTGAGGCACTCACTCCTTCCAACCGCGCCCCCCCCCCCCCCCCTTTGAGAGAACTATACTCCCCCTCACCTATCATCCTCACAACTTAGCTGCTGTGAAGATACTCAACCACTACCGTTCCATTCTCCTCTCTGACCCCACAAGACGGCACATAGGGCAGAACTACAATCTCAAAAGCAGAAACCTTGCATGCCAAAATGGCACATATTGCAGAGATCACTGCTTCTAAAGTCTATGGTTCTGTTTCCATAACAATACTTTTTTACAATGACAGCTTGTCAAGCCATCGATCAATCCCCTTAGTCGCCTCTTACGACATGCGGAAGGTCACAGTGTCACTATTCTTTACTTCCCACATAATGAGGCCCAGGTAACACATGGGAGTGTATGGTTATTGGTGTGTATATATATATATATATATGTGTATATATATATATGTGTGTGTGTGTGTGTGTTTATATGTATAAGTATGTGCATGTCTGTTTGTACGTGTATATATGTATATACACGCATCTGTGTGTATGTGTGTATACATGTATTTATGGACCCTTAGATACTTTTAGACATTGTCAGTGTCTTTGCAGTCGAGGTATCCTAGACAGCGTTCCCCCCACTCATGTATTTTTAGAACCCTTCACCTGACCAGAGGGTATAATTACAGCTACACCAGTGTGACCATTTCTTTCCCATTCTGACCACGGTCCACGACACAGGGAAGTTATTTTTCTTTTCTTTAACCAATTTCAATTATTTTGTTTTGGATGTGTCATCACTAGTTAGCTATGTAGGATTAGTTTTATTTACTTATATTTCTGTGTGTACATGTTGTTTGTTTGTTCCTGCTGAAGGCCTATTGAGCTGAAATGTTATTCAAATCTGTGTCATCTACTAATAATGTAAAGCTTTTACCATACCATTTTTTTTCTATATTTTTATTATTTTTTTTTTTTTCAATTTTCCCTCACATTTAGCTTTACTGCAGCCTCACATTTTTATGCATTCATTTGCATTTCTTTGCCTTAACCCCTTGTTAATAAGACTTGTTTGTGTTTGTTTCCAGCACCGCATGAACAATATTTTGACCTCTTGGCTGCATGTTCAAGCTGCTTGGCTGTATCTGGAACCAGTATTTAGTTCACAAGACATACGTAATCAGATTCCTGAAGAGGGGAGAATGTTTGAAGAAGTAGATGGACATTGGTCAGTTAGTTGCACAAATTATTCTTATTCATTCACATAGTAAAATATGCAACTGGCCCCAGTTCTGTAATAAGGGATGTCCTTGTGTTTGTTTTTTTTTTTGTAATTGCCCTTTACCAACACTGTTCTTATGATGTAATTTATACATTATACATTATTCTTAAGTTCACAATTTATTATGGCATTAAGCCGATGAAGTACTGAGAAAAAAGCTAGGAATAGCCCCTGCTATAGAATATATAAAGAAACAACAGATAAAATGGTTTGGCCACATGACAAGGCAGAATGATCAAAACACAACACAATGAGCCATCATTAAACTTTGCTAAGGTCAATCACGGAAAAGATGGATCATTGGAATATTAGAAGCACTAGGAAACATAACAGCAGCAGAAGCGAACAGAAGAGCAAAAGACCGCAAATTATATCTCCCCTCGGTGCTGAAAGGGAAATGAGGAAGGAAAGAAGAAGAGGAAGATTAAGCTAATTCATGAAAAAGAGCTGGTTTGGATAAATATTTTCAAAATGACTTTCTCTTTATCAGGCTTGAATCCAAGATGGAGGACGTGTTTACTTCTGTCTCACTGTGTAACAGTTGGGTGTGGGATTGACAATCTCACCTTGAAACTCGTTCAGGGAAATCTCTGGGTGGAGAAGCCATGGATGTTGTAGAATCTTGTTGTGTTATATGAGTCATGCCCATTAGAAAGCGTAGACCACTTTGTATATCTTGGCAGTTATATAGATCAAGAAGATGAAACAAGAAACAAAGAAAGAGATCAGAAGCAAATTTTAAAAACCTTGACAAAATATTGAAATAAAAAATACTAAGAAAAAAAACTAAACATTAGAATATTTAACTCAAATGTGCTATCAAACCTTACTTGTACATGTGAAAGCTAGAAAACAATAAAAGAGATTGAGAGAAAACTAAATGCTTTTGAAGACAAGTGCCTAAGTAGAATACTCTATGTACAATGAAATGAATTCAAGACTAATTTAGAGATAAGAGAAATAGCCATGCAACCAATGATTTCATCTACAATCAGGAGAAGAAGATGAACATATGTTGACGATGTGCTGAGAAAAGACAACAAGAGAATTATAAAACAAGCTCTTCTATGGGAAACATCAAGATACTGGAAAAATGAAAGACCTAGAGACACTCTAAAGAACAGTTATAGGAGGAGCAAAGTTGGCAGGCAAAAACTCAATAGATTTAACATCTCCCCAAGAATAAAGATGGATGGCAAAAAACACAAGCCTGATGCAACCTCTAGCCACACTGGAAAGATTGAGATCAAGATAAGGCTAGTGGAACTTCTGTGGCTGAGAGGATAGTGCATTCACTTCAGATCAGAACAGTCCAGGTTTAATTCCCAGAAGTGGCAAATTTTTCTCAGACTGATAAGGCTTAGCGGTTCACCCATCTAAAAATGGGTACCAGAGATTTTTCTTGAAAGTAAGGGGCCTTGTGTGTTACCGACTACATCAACCAATAATGTGCTCTTGGTTTGACAACCAACACAATAATGCTCAAAAATGCCTATTAAGGCATGGAGGGAACCTATACTATTTTTTATATAGCTAAATAATAAGTTCATGACAAAACTATATATTCTTGGGAAGAGGAGAAGACAGAAAAGAAAAGGAAAGGTTAATAAAAAACAAGAGGGCAAAGAAGATGTTCAAAAGCAAGAGAGAAAGAGGATGAGATGAGAAAGCAGTAGCATAAAAATGGAAGGTTAGGAATAAAACTATTTGTAAAATATAGACAAATAAAAAGAAGTATCAGAAGGAGAGAATGAATAGAATGAGAGAGATAGGTAGAAGAAATTTGAAACATGAAGATGAAGGGAAAGAATAACAAGAAGAGTATATGTATCTTATTAATACTTTAAAATTCTTTATTGATTGTAGGCGGAACTTAATGACGACAGCAGTGAAGAACACAAGAGCTCTTGTGGTTGTCTCTCAAGAAGCCATGTTAGAGAAATTGCAGCACTCTGAGGTACACTGTGTTATTATATCATGAAGGATTGGTAGAAGGTGAATTAGCTCTTTCATGCTTAATAATTTTTGAAAACTCTCCTCAAATGTTGAAACTTTTTGGAAAAAACGTTAATTAAAACTTTGTTTTTCTATAATTGTTATAACCATAATGGGTTATGATATTTTGCATATTCTTTACTTTACTTCATTTTTCCTGATTTACACAGATTTATCTAATAAGAAACCAATATTGTTTGATCTAGTCAAATTATAGAAGTGGTATGTAGTAAAACAATAACACATTGCTACATCAATACTGGAATCAGTCTGTATCAAGATTGCCTATGAATGAGGATAAAATATTGGTACTTTTCTACAGCTAGTCATTTCTACAGCTACATTTTGGTTTAAAAAAAGAACACTTTATTATATAACATTTTACTTGCTTGCTCATTGACTTTCAACAATGCATAAGCATCATATCCCTATATGTAACCTAAAGGTCAAGCTAAAGATAAAGTACAAGACTTGAATCGGCATCTTAGCATGCACATTTTTCAACCATATATGCTTGACTGCCTATCCAGAAGTGTTTGGAGACTTGAATAGTGTCGCTTCAAGCACCAAAACTCATGTTGCGAGGCGGCATTTCTCACTTTTTCAGAGTACTATACCCTGGTACCCATTTCTGCCTAAGGCTGGGTCAACCGTGGGAATATTTTTTTCCAACCACGAGTACAACTCTCACTGCTTCTAGCGGGAATCGAAAATGGGTTGTCCGAACATTGGTAGCCCAGTAGAGTGGTTTTCCCAACTAGGTTACCAAGGCCCCCATATGTGACCTACTTTCTTAAGTCTACTAAGCCTATAACATATTGCCTATAAGACCTGATATATCTCAGACTTCACGGTGTGTGAATTGATGCATTAAACTGCCTGTAGGTATATGTATTATAGAGAACCTAAATTTACATCAACTCTGCCTGTTTAGTAAGAACTTCTAAAGTTTAACTTGTGTTCACTATACAAAGGTCAAACCAGACATTTACTAGTCAGATGATTGTCTGTTCATCCAACGCCAACTACATTGTATATTTGGGGGCTGGGTGGTCTAGAAGGAATATTTTAACCTTTAGAAAGGAAGGTACCAGGGTTCAAATCTTGCCACAAGCTGTGGAAATGTTACACTTTGAATTCATGGTTTCTCTTTGGCTGTATCCTCCCCTAATTTCTGGAAATTGAGATTCACTGTCTAGTCTTCTCAAGCCTCAGATAACATTTAAAAACAGGTGGTCCTGTGTGCACTTGTAGGAACCATTGGTATATATAAGAAGAAGAATTTATATTTTAATAGGAAGTCATTACATTACAGGAGAGCATACAACATCAAACCGCAACACTAGAGCTAAACTGGCATCAGTAATAATAACAGGAGAGACCACAATGATACTAGGGAGTTTGATCTCAAGGACAACAAATATACAAACAGTGTATGAAATCAAGACATTGTTCACAGCTCCTGCAGCCTTATAATATTTATTATCTTCTTCAGATGACAAAATAAAAAAAGTATAGAGCCCCGTCACACCAAGTGGCATATAGAGAATATGGTGTTAGTGGCCATAATTTTTACAGACCTTCTGCGCATGATTTTTGAGGTAATGTGGTCGGTATTACACCCGTGCCACTTTACTTTCCCTGTAAAATGTGGAAAATTCTGACTTGACAAACTATCTGTTTGAACTTCTCTTGATAACCTTAACCTCTGACTTTAACTGCAGTTGTAATTGAATTCTGTCTCTCTTGACTATAATACAACTCTACTATCCCAAATGGGGACTCAAGTCTAGCTCATTTTAACTCTGGTAAAACTTAACTCAAAACTCCCAGGGTTAACTTTCCCAGATACTGTCAGTCCAATTTGTCCAATCTCCCTTGTTTTCTCTTCCCCCCTCACTCCCTCTTTTCAACTCTGATTCTCTGACTGCCTTATACTATCTTTCCATTCTCATTAAGCCCAACCCAAAATCAGAAATTCCCGGGGAAATTCTTTCATCTGGCATGTCTTAAAGTCAGTCCTCCAATGGTCCATTTCTACATAGTGATATTCTAGGCCCGCCTATCTGTTCTATTGTGTGATCTCTCTTCTTGGCGAATTTGTCAATTATAAGTCACCTTACTCACACAGGAGTTTTGTTTTAAAGATTGCTCTGAACAAAATCAAAGCCTAATCAGTGATTATTTTCCCTAGCATCAATCAGCAGACTCATTGCTACCTGTCATTCATGAGCGGAATGATCCTTAGACTACAGCCTGGTTTGAAAGTTGAAAGATCACTCTAACTCTATTAATGTACACCAACTATTACCTTTTCTCTAAGATCAATCCATGGGCCCTTCACTCCCTGTCTTTGATAAGTGGAGCGATTCCTGGCTTAGTCAGTGCGCTTGGACACGAATTACAGTCTTATTGGAAATTATAATTATCTGTCTCCTATCTCAGAATATTCCAGTTTCCCTGGACTAACCTTTGGTCTTGTATTTTGGATTAAGTACTACTATGTATGTTCTGTTATCTTGCAGAATTTATCTTGAGGAATTGTCTCCCCACTACTATAAGTCAGAAACTGACTTACACTGTCCTAACAATTAAAGATGGTGGTCAACCCTGAGAGTCAACTCAGTAGGTTCAAAACAAGCCACCACTGCATTTCACTGTTGTTTTCATAAAGTATTGGATAAATTGTAACCAATTTTTGGTTACAAATAATTGTAAACACAAGAAAGCAATTAATTTACACTAAAATTGTAAATGGCCCAAAGGTCATTGGGCGGTGGATCAGTAACAAACATTAAAATAGGCAGCAGTATGGAGATTGTAATATGAAGGAAGAATACCTTGTAAAACTGACATTATTTATTGTTGTTTTTAGTCAGTTTATGATAAGATGTGAAATAATAAAAAATGATGCAGAAGAAGGCAAATCAAGATTTAAAGTAGGCCAGATTAATAAATTGAAGAGATCCAAGAAGATTTACGAGAATCTCAAAATGTTTTTGTTTCACTTCCAGTCTATGCTCGATAGCATACAGAAAGGCTTGAATAACTATCTGGAAAAGAAAAGACTCTTTTTTCCAAGGTAAATTTTAAAAGTTGAATCAACTACTAATACTTTGATTAACACTGATTCTAATCACTAAGATTGAATATATGGAAGACTGACCAGTAACAGTACTTATTTTTTTATTAGATTCATGTATAACAGTTATCGAGTCTGTACGTATGTGTAAAACACTGTCTCAATGAATTTGAATTTTTGGTCAGGTGTGCTTATTATGTTCTGGCTTTTCTGTTTTTTAGTGTGTGTTTCTATTTTTGTTTGATATTTATAGTTTGAGATTCTTACTATTAATCTACTGTTTTAAAATTATTCTCTGATTCAGTGTATCATTTTTGGTATCTGAAGTGAAAGAAATGATAAGACTACCCATTAACTTTATGTTTATGAAATGCAACTCTGCATTGTGTTTGATCAGTGTAACTACATATTAAATTTTTATCCTCTTTAAGGATACATTATACAAATGTGTATTTTGTTTCAGGTTTTTCTTTTTGTCAAATGATGAACTTCTGGAAATTCTATCAGAAACTAAAGATCCTCTTCGTGTTCAGCCTCATTTGAAGAAGTGCTTTGAAGGCATTGCTTGTTTAACCTTTACATCCGATAAGATTATTACTGGTATGGAATCTGCAGAAAAGAAAGAGTTGAGTTTGCAAAATCTATAATACCAGCTGCTGCCCAAGGTTTAGTTGAGAGATGGCTGCAGCAGGTTTGTGGACTATTTGTCATTTAATTATGTGTAATGTTGGGGCAAGGCAAGGCAAAAAGTAAAAGCAAAAATAAAAAGTAAAGTAAAGTAAACATCATAAAGACATATGTGAACAGTTATGTATATGCTTTACTGAAGTCATTTGAATTTTAAACACCTATTTCTATTTACTAATTGAGTCATATTTATTTTTAAAAATATTACAGCGTGAATCAGCTTTACATATATGCAGCAACAGTTTCATAACTTCTTTTGGCATCTTGACAGATGGTTGGTAGTAAACAATCATGATTTGTTAGCACTTTAATAATACTTGTGTATTATGCTGGATGCTATATTAATGAGCAGCTTCTCTCGTGACTGAATCTGCTAATATTGGATAGACAGATCCAACTGCAGAATGAACAAGATGTATTTCTGGTGCCTAGCCTCATCTCCTATCTCCTGTGCCTTTTGTCTTATGACTTTGACATGAAGGCTTCAATCAGATGTTGCAGTGCCATTTTGTTTATTTCTGCTCTCCATGTACTACAATCTGATGCCAGACTTTCCCAGTTGCTTTTGCCGATAGAGAATTCACTTTTAGGAAGCCCCCAAACATCCTTCTTGCTGAGCACTGGTCTACCCTCTGGTCTCTTTCCATCCCTAAGTTTGTCATAATTGTTGTGCAATCATGGCTGTTCGGGACATTCTACTTAGCTGAAATAACCTTGGCTACATGATGAAGCAAATGAGTCTCATATATGACACACATGAGGTACTTCCACTGCCAAAAAGTCTGGTATTTCTAACCTACATTAAATTCTGCTATCTACAACAGTCAGTAACTTTTCCTGCCTCGTCGTTATAAAAATAGTTATTGTTTATATGATGCCACCAACATTGCTAAGTCTTTTGTTTCAGTTCATCTCACAAATTTGGTAAAATAACAATTGCCGCCTTATGGTCCAGTGTTTATGACTTTCACTTTTACCAGTGCCGCAAGCACAAAAACATAGTTCTTTTTGTCATACAATTTTCACAAAATTGAAGCCACTCAAAAAGTATACGATTTTCACTTTTATCACAGAGATCAGTAAATTGTATTACTGTATAAATAAATATAGATTCTCAATGTTAATATGAGAGATTAAAAGGTGTGAATTGAGTGGATCATAATGCTGGTGCAGCAAGAACAAAAACATAGACTTATTTTACAATTTTCACAAAATTGAAGCCACTGAAAAAAATTATGGCTTTCACTTTTACTCACAGAAATGAGTAAATTGTACTACTGTATAAGCTAATATAGATTCTCAATGCCGATATTAGAGATTAAATGTTGGAATTAATCAGATCGTAATATCAATTATATAGCCTAAGTGTAATTTTTTCAGTAGTAGCAGGCTAGATAAACATTCTGGTCTGACTTGGCAGGGGGGAATTCCGTATTTGACATAATTTATCTGCATTAAACTAAGAGGTTTGAAAAAACAAGCATTCAGTTGTGGAATACAATTGTTTTCCATCTTCTCATGCGATCCAATCACCTTAGTCTCCAATTCCTATGTGTTGCCATGATGGATGGGAGTTTGTATATGAGAGCAAGTTTAATGCTAAGAAATTAGCAGTGGAAAAAAAATGACAAGCACTAATCTGAAAACAATAAAATACATGATATACATTAGTAACAGACTATAGGAGCAAATCATTCAGCTAAACACTGTATAATCAAAAACACACACACTCACACACATGCATGCACACAGGCACTACTCTCTCTCTCTCTCTCTCTCTCTCTCTCTCTCTCTCTCTCTCTCTCTCTCTCTCTCTCTCTCTCTCTCAAATGCACACTCATGTATGTACATATCCTGCCACCTTCACAATGAGTCAATTTAATATTTTGAATACATGCTGTGATAAAAGACTAATCTACTATATTGTTAATAACACAAAAATGAATTCAAATGAGTTATAATTGTGCCAATATTTTGGTCATTTTATAAATTTGAATATTTGTTATAGTTTGAGCTAGAATGCCACCTTTAAGTTTTAAGTTGCAACAATTAACTGTGTGAGGATTGAATTAGTGAAAGTAAAGAGGTATGTTTGAGGAGTTAATTTAAAATTCATGATTTAATATATTTTTATTGTATTTTATGTTGATTGATTTGTAGGTTGAGGAGGTGATGAAACTGAGTTTAAGGGAAGTTATGGTGAAAGCAGTTAAAGCTTACCCAAGCACAAAGCGTACTGAGTGGGTACTGCAATGGCCAGGACAGATTGTTCTTGCAGCCAGTCAGATTCACTGGACGGCAGATGTTACCCAGGTTTGTTAATCTTTTCATAGTTTTGGTTTAGTTTATACATGTTAATTTCCTGTTTCCTTGATCACTGATTATCACATTTCATACCATGAGCCATAAAATGCGGATGCGGCTCTTGTAGCTGGCATGAGAAACCCAGGAGCTACATTTTGCGGCTTTTAATTTATTAATGTTTCTGCAATTATTTCCACAAAAATATTGTAATTATCTTATTTAATCTATTTTCTGACTTCCTGAGCAAATTATCTGAACAAATCACATGTTTTAGATCAATTTTATTTATTTTCTTACTGTTATTTCAATTTTTTTTAAATTCAGAAAAACGGTATAGCCACAAAGTGTTAAACCCCTTAATAGCGAATGTGTCAAATTATCACTGCTTATCACATCCTCCCTACACATTCATGTGGATGTGAATCACGAACAACAGACAAGAAATTTATTGAAGACCATAGAAATGTAGTTTTACAGAAGAATGTTGAAAATACCACTGACAGCTAAAAAGAGTAATGAGGACATGAGTAAGAGGCCAAAGCAAAAAGAAAGCTTATTTCTATCATCAGGAGGAAATAGTCATAATTTGTTGGCTGCCATGTAATGATAAGGGAAC
Organism: Megaustenia siamemsis; assembly: GCA_032433765.1. Classification (NCBI taxonomy): domain Eukaryota; kingdom Metazoa; phylum Mollusca; class Gastropoda; order Stylommatophora; family Ariophantidae; genus Megaustenia; species Megaustenia siamemsis. The sequence continues at coordinate 71,629,903 of JAVIAB010000125.1, read as the reverse complement.
AACTTTATTATATTGTGATGACAGGAAAAATTAATTGAAAAGCGGTGTAAGAGAGTGTTTAATAGAAATTCAACTAAAACTGATGAACAGCTGAAAGGTAGAAGGTTGTGGAAACACATGAAAACAGAGACTATTTGATGATGATGGTAATGGTAACAGTATGTTTACACTGCAACAAATATTCTTTTTTTTTTTTTAATGGAAATCATCTATAGAAGACCTCAGGAATGGTTCAACTCCAAATGAATCTTTTCTCACTCTCTCCTTTATCTTTTTCCCTCTTGTCTCCTTGACCTGGAATGTGGAGATGGTGTCCAAAACTCCTTGAGGACACTATCAATTTTGTTCCATTGTCTGATTGTACTTCCTGTGTGAATGTTTTTTTTTCATGGTTACATCAATTTTTCCTAAATCCAAATCGTTGTTCTTCTAATTTGGTATTGATTTTATTCTGAATCCTTCCTTGTATAACTTTTAGCAAGATTTTTGTTACAACAATTTGGATTCAGGAAAAACAATGAGACAAAAGAAGCCATATTCTGCATGAGGACATTAATTGAAAAGTACACAGAAGTAAACAGACCAATATATGCCTGCTTCATAGACTACACCAAAGCTTTTGATAGAATACACCATAAACAACTTATAGAATGCCTAAAAGATAAACATCTAGATGATGCAGACATATGATTAATATGTAATTTATACTGGGAGCAAACAGCAATAATTAAATATAACAAAGAGAACTTTACATCTATTGATATAAAAATAGGAGTAAGACAGGGATGCATCCTATCACCAAGCTTGTTAAATTTACACACTGAGCAAATCTTTCAAAACATCACAGAGATGCCAGGCCTAAATATTAATGGAAAGATAATCAATAACCTAAGATGTGCTGATGATACTGTATTACTAGCAGAAAATCCTAAAGATCAACAATAACTTAATGAAATAAACATGACAAGTAAAAAATATAGATTAGATATGAATATCAAAAAGACTAAAACTATGATCATAAGCAAAGATAATACTCTAAACCCACAAGTGGATATCAAAGTTGAAGGAATAGATCTGGAGATAGTTCAGGGCTAGAACTACCTCGGACATACTATAACCAGTGATGGAAAATGTAAAACTGAAATAAACAAAAGAATAGGAATGGCAAAAAGTAATTTTAATAAAATGAAAAATATACTAACATCAAAACAAATAATACTAGGGCTAAAACTTAGATTAGCAAAATGTTATATCTTCTCAACATTCCTATACAGTGCAGAAACATGGACGTTGGACAAGAAAACAGAACAGAAAATTGAAATCCTTTGAAATGTGGATTTATAGAAGAATAGGAAGAATTGGATGGAAAGAAAAGAAAACAAATGATGAAGTCTTAAAACAACTAAAAATGAAAAGAGAACTACTAAACACAATTCAGTCAAGACAAATGCTATTCTTGGGGCATGTTAAAAGACACAGCAGCCTACTAAAAGTAATCTTGGAGGGGAAAATACAAGGTGAAAGAGGCAGTGGCAAACCAAGACTAACATGGACGAGTAACATCAAAAGATGGACAAGTCAGTCTATGACAACCTGCGCACTATCAAAGCATGAGTCAGAATGGAATAGCGCTCCATGGTAGCCAATCTTCAGTGTGGAAACAACACTCAATGATGATGATGATGACATTGACTTAGCAATTTCTGGATGGTAATTCATACATAAACAGTGAAGACGTGACTTTGAAACAAAGTGCATTATAACTGTATGTGAGATTAGAATGAACTATTTTTGATGATTATTATTTGTCATATCATTAATTTAATCACAGAGTTTGCTGTTATCTTTTATACATATTCTAGATTTAAATACTAATAATAGCCATATTAGTTTGATCAGCTGTAGAAATCTAATACTTTCTATTGAAACAATAAATAAAATGATGAAAAGTGCCTAATAAGACTGAAATTATGATCAGTTTTATAAAATCCCTTAGAAAATCTAAGATCACTCCAACATGTCTATTGTATAAGTGTCCAAGTAGAGCAGTCACACATTATTTCTTTATATGCTCATTACTTGCTGATATGAGGCAGAATTATATTCTTTCTTCTTCAAGTAATAGGGGCGAATATTCTTTATACCAAAATATCTTTCTTCATCTCTAGAAATCAGAAATGAACACAGAAATACCTTCCTACATCTCCAGATATTAAGAACAAACATTTTTTTTACACATAAATACCTTCCTTCATATTAAATACTAGGAGCAATCACTCTTTACACTGAAATACAACAAAAAGAGAGAGATTTTTTCATTGCCATGGCATCAGGTGTAAGAGCTGATACTCAAATAACCACTGGATCAGGAAGATAAGATAGGATAAAAATCTATTTACAGTAGACACAAAATTGTCAGTAGTGAACTAAAATGAAAAAAACTGAGCTAGATTTGTTGTTAATAAGTATCAGATTTCTATATGTTCTTTTAAGAGATCATATGAAAAATGAGACAATTTTTTAACTATATAATAAGCATTAACAAAAAATAATAATGCCAGGGATAGTTTACATAATGATTTGCTTAAACAAGGATTACTTAAACAATTGACAGGTAGCGGCCTGAGATATATGACCAGAAAGTAAAGAATTAAAAATATAAGGAATGATGCTGTCTATTGAATACTTAAAGAGTTTTATGTTTATTTGGTTTCAAAATGCAGTATCACTGTTGATTGTGTGTGGTATTAGTGGCAATCAACAGAGTGTGCTTGTTCTTTCCTCTCCCTGTCTCAGACCTTGATCTCTCAATCAATAAATATTGGTCAATGGGGGATTGTCTCCCATTAAATTTTCTTTGGATAGAGTGTCTTTAACCACCTTTAGAAAATCTGTCTGTGTCTGGGGAGATATTTCCAAACGTGCCCCAAAACTTATAACGTTTCAAATTGTTCAGCCCACTCACACTGTCAATGCATAGAGGTAACAAGTAAAATGATTTGGCCGTATGATTATTTAAATATTAATTACTGAACTTATGAAGTAGTGAATGAACAAATCATAATTTCAACTTGTTAGCATAGCCAAGATTCTGATGATTTTAATTAATTGCAAATCTATTGTCATTATCACATGTCATGCTACAGTGACAATAATCTTCATCTACAACCATTCATCCTTGGAAAATTTAATAACTTCACTTGGCTTCTCCCTCCAACCATATTGTCATTCCATTCCATATCTCTCCCCACCACCTTCTTATTCTTAGCATGTCTTGCTCATGATTTTTTCTGTGTTCTTGGATTTTAAGGATTCCACTCTTATGTATTTATATTAAATTACTTTTGCTTTTCTGCTTTTTATTTTCATGTTTAGTGTACTTTTGATTAATTTCCCAAATATATCTCTTCACTTTCTATTTTTCATTCTGTGATCTATACTTTATTTTCTGTGATCTATTTTCTTCTTCTTCTTCTTCCCTTCCTCATTTTCCTTTCAGTTTTGAGGGGAGGTATAATTTGTGGTCTTTTGCTCTACTGTTGGCCTCTGCTATCTGTTTCCTACGTTCTGCTTAAGATACAGAGAGATTAATTGTCTGCTATGGCTCTAACCATCAGCAGGAGGTCTTTACAAGTGCCTCATAGCTTCTCTGTTATTCATATTCTGGGGGCAGATATCTGTGTTATGTAATTCTCATGTTTGCAAATTATTTTCTGCTGTCCATGATATTTGGAACACTTGTTTCAAAAACATCTTTGAAGAGATCTTTTTTATTGCTTGTACATTGTTCAAATAAGTTTATTGTATTATTTCATTCTAAAACAGTATGATTTGTAGATGAAATAATTATCTGAGTAAATGTAATTACAAATTACAAATCATATGTAGTCATTTATCATGTACAATCATATGCAATGCTTATCACAGGCCATCAGATTTGGGGGCTTGAATACCTATCTAGGTCGGAGTAACAAACAGGTTGAAGAGATTGTGGAAATGGTTAGAGGGACATTGACAAAAATGGCACGGATTACATTGGGAGCATTGATTGTTATTGATGTGCATGGTGAGTCTTCATTGATCTTGAATTGTAAAATAAATAAGAGTACTAGTTTTGTTGATCAGCAAGAACAAGATCAAAATAAATAAACTGTTGTCCCTAACTATTCACTTAATTTATTGAGGGCACAGTAGAGATAAGATATGGAGTGGCACTAAGGCCACTTAGTGGCAGTAAGGCCACTAAATTAGTGAATTGGTCTACTGAGAACAAGAGGTTGAGTTCTATTCTGATCAATGTCTTCTAGATTCATCCAAGCTTAATTGGGTATTTTATTTTTCTTGGAAACAAAGATAACACTGGTATAATGCTGACTCTCTCTTTTACCTTTTAGCTCCTGGTGGAGCATAGGTCTTCAACAAACACTTTCCAAGTCGTTCTGTTTTTTGCCATTCTCTTAAGATCATTCCATGTCTTCCCCATCATCTTCATCTCTGCTTCTATCTGTCTTCTCCAAGAATTCCTTGGTCTTCCTCTTTGTCTTTTCCCCTGGGGATTCCAAAAAAGGGCCTGTTGTGTAATACTCTCAGTTGGTTTCCGTAGTGTGTGTCCTATCCATCGCCATCGTCTTCGCTGTATCTCTTTATCCACTGGTATTTGACCGGTACATTTCCATAATTCCACGTTAGTGACTTTGTCCTGCCATTTCCATCCCTTTATTCTGCGCAAGCATCCATTAATGAAAGTCTGTACTTTCGTGATTGTCAATTTTGTCATTCTCCATGTTTCACAGCCATATAATAGGACCGACTTAACATTTGAGTTGAAAATTTTTATTTTTGTATTTAGCCTAATTTCTTTGGATTTCCATATGTTTCCCAGTGCAATGAAAGCTCCTCTTGCTTTTGATATCCTTATTTTGGTATCATTTTCTGTTCCTCCCTCTTTATCTATATTACTGCCCAGATATATATAAGATTGTACGTCTAGTAGAGGTATTTCTCCTAGTTTTATATGGTTATTGCCAACTGCATTAATTCTCATAATATTGGTCTTATCTCTATTAATCTTTAGTCCTAGCTGTTGTGATCTCTCATCTAATATACTCATTTTATCCTGCATCTGTTGATGGCTGTGTGATAGGAGAGCTATGTCATCAGCAAAGTCTAAATCATCAAGTTGTTTGGTCAGTGACCACTGGATCCCATTTCTGTTGTTTTGAGTTATTTTCATAATCCAATCTATGGCCAGTAGAAAGAGAAATGGAGACAGGAGGCATCCTTGCCTTACTCCTGTTCTTATTTCAAATGCTTCTGTAAGCTGTCCTTCATGCACCACACTACATTTTGTTCCTTCATACATTGTTTTTATCAGGTTAATAAACTTTATGGGGATTCCGTAATGACTCAGCAACTTCCAAAGCATTCTTCTGTCTAAACTATCAAATGCCTTTTCGTAATCTATGAATCCAATATATAGTGGGGATTTTAGTTCTAAACTTTGTTCAACTATTATACGTAGGGTAGTTATTTGATCAGCACATGATCTGTTCTTCCTAAAACCTGCTTGTTCATCTCTCAAGTGTTTCTCTATAGCCTCTTTTAGTCTCTCCAGAATGATTCTGCCTAATATTTTTCCTGGCACTGATAGTAGCATAATTCCCCTATAATTTGTGCACTCCTGTAAACTTCCTTTCTTTGGTAGTTTGATCATATAACCTTCTCTCCAGTCTTTAGGTATTTCTTCCCTCTCCCAAATTTTATCCAATAGATCCTGTAACATCTTGGTAGAGGTGTTAATATCTGCTTTGATGGCTTCCGAAGGAATTTCATCTGGTCCTGTGGCTTTACCATCTTTTAATAATTTGATGGCTTTCATTATTTCTTCTTTGCTTGGTTTTCCGCAGTTAACGTGTAACTCTTCTTCTGCTGGTAGTATATCTGGAGGATTATTTGAGCCGGGTCTGTTCAAAAGTTCTTCAAAGTGTTCTTTCCATCTCTCCATTTGTTCCCTTATATTACTAAGCAGATTTCCTTTCTTGTCTTTGATAAAGGCGTTGATCTGTTTGTATTTTCCACCTAATTTCTTTGTGCTGTTGTACAGTTCTTTCATATTCCCTTTATTTGCTGCTTCTTCTGCCTCTTTAGCTAGTTCATCTATATATTTCCTCTTATCCCTTTTAATGCATCTTCTCACTTCTTTGTTCACCTCTGTGTAAGCTTCCTGTGTCTTGGCTTTATTACTTCTTGTTTTGCTTTTATTTATGTCTGCTTTCTTGTTCTTTCTTTCTTTAATTTTATCCAGGGTCTCTGCTGTCATCCATGCCTTATTCTGGCGTTCTCTTTTCCCCAGTGTTTCTTCGCATGTCTCTTTCCATATATTTTTTACCTGTTTCCAATGATCTTCTATATTTATTGTATTTTCTAGTTGTTGGAGGACTTGGTATTTGTTTGATATTGTGACTGCGAATTTATCTTTAATTCCTTGTTCTTTAAGAAACCCTACATTGAAATACTTTCTACCCTTATTCGTTGTATTATACCTTTTTAATTTAATTTTAAGTTTGGCTAACAGAAGATGATGATCAGAAGCTATATCTGCCCCTCTATATACTTTTACATCCTGTAAGGATGACTTAAACTTATTATTAATACATATGTGATCAATTTGATTTTCCGTTCTATGATCTGGTGACACCCATGTAGCTTTGTGTATTCTTTTATGTTGGAATATTGTTCCTCCTAGGCTCATTTGATTGAGGGCGCAGAAATTCACAAATATCTCTCCATTCTCGTTTATATCTCCAAGTCCATGTTTTCCCATAATCTCTTCGAAGCCTCTGTTGTCTGATCCTACCTTAGCATTTAGGTCTCCCATCAAGATTATAATATCCTTGGCTCGTCTTGCATCCATCTGCCATTGTAGCTGTTTATAAAAATCATCTTTAACTGAGTCATCTTTATCGTTGGTTGGTGCATAGCATTGTATAATGTGTAATTTTATTTTGTTTTTGGTTGTTCTAAATGTTGCTCTCACCAGTCTTGGTCCCACTGCCTCCCATTCTATTAGTGTCTTCTGTGCATTTTTTGATAGCATTATAGCTACCCCTTCGCTATGTTGTGCTCCTGGTTCCTGGTGTCCTGATGATAAATCATCTCCCCTGTATTCAATTTTATTCTCTCTGCTCCCAGCCAACTTGTTTCACACATTCCCAGAATATCTATCTTATAGTTGGTCATTTCTGCTGCCACTATAATGCTGACTACATCAACCAAAAATGTGCAGATAGTAAGTAAAGTATGAGAACTAACACCACATTCCTTATATGCCACAAGGTATGGCAGTGTTCTTTCATCCATCTTCTTAAAAAAAAAGATTACTTAAATCTCATTTTAGATTTATTATATTGAGACATATTGTTATATGTTAGCTAACAAATACTGTTCAGTATGTGCTGAAAGTTTTTGTTAGAAAAACTTGTCACACACTTCAGATAATTTCAGTTATTTTTTATTAATTCTCTATGCATAGACTAGAAAGTAGGCGACAGAGGATTGAATCTGTATTTTTCCAGTCAGGTGGATGCAAGTTCAATTCTTGGTGAGGTCAAAAAGTTGTGTCTTTCAAGGGGTGAAATAAAAAGAAAAAAAATTGGACCTATGCAGCATTTGGTGACTGTGGTGAAGCATTTAGCCTTTATTCTGAAACTCCCACAGAATTCCCCTGGCAAACTACAGAAAGTGAGATAAACACCATAGTTTTTAAATAGCATTGATAGACTTTAAAGCACTTTGTGACAGCAAGCAACATTTTGTGGTATAAAAGAAACAATAGCATTCAGGGAAAATAATGGACAGTTCAATATGAAAAATGCCAAAAGAATGGATAAATAACACATGCAATGAATTGTAAAGATTCTTGATTATCTAGACTCTAGACAGCCTGCATGGTATATTATTACAATGAGTATATTGGATGATGTCTGAGTATGTTCTTTCTGTTTTTCAGCAAGAGATGTTATCAGCAATCTGTGCAAAACTGGCACATGTAATCCACATGATTTCTCATGGATTTCACAATTACACTATTACTATGCGGACTCATCTTGTACTGTCCACATGATAACCACAAGTGTGAAATACGCATATGAGTATCTTGGCAACTCACCTCGTCTTGTTATCACACCACTGACTGACAGATGCTACAGGTAGAATTAGTTAATCAATAATGTTGTGCTGCAAAATGATTATATTTTCTAATTTATATGATATTCACTAAGATAACCTATCAGATCTTAAAAATGTACTATTTAGTATAACTCAGTATATGTTTTATTATAAAATGAGGTTTTATGTCTTCAAATCATGCCAGTGACTTATCTGTCACTTCGAAGTTCGATCAGGTGTTAGACAGGGATGCGTACTATCCCCCTACTGTTTATTACATACATGGACCATATATGCAAGCTAGCCAACCCATCAGAGACAGAGGAGATCAACGAGCTTCTATTTGCAGACGATCAGGCACTGATACATGAAACAATAGAAGACCTACAAGAACACTTAAACAAACTCAACATCTTAGGAACAAAATACAACATGAAAATCAACATCAACAAAACAGAAGTCATGAATGTCGCCAAAAATAAACAGAACATCAACATAACTATAGAAGGCAGACAACTAAAACAAGTAGAGGAATTTAAATACCTAGAAAGTCTAATGACAAATGATAATTCTCAAACAGCAGAGATAGAATCAAGATGCAACAAAGCTTGTCAAATCATCGGACAGTTATCACCACTATTGTCCAACAAGGAAATAACTCTGGAGGCAAAACGAGCACTATACAATACAATCTTCATCCCAACATTGTGCTACCAATGCCAGACCTGGACCCTAGATGCAAGAATAATAAGAAAAATAACCTCTACAGAGATGAAATGTGTTAGATGAATGACAGGAAACAGTCTGAGAGATAAGATCAGAAATGAAGAACTGAGAAAAAAGCTAGGAATAGCCCTGTCATAGAATATATAAGGAAACAACAGATAAAATGGTTTGGCCACGTGACAAGGCAGAAAGAACAAAACACAACACAACGAGCTTCAACAAGTGTTGTGAGAACACCAGACCCAAGGGTCGACCACGAAAAAGATGGATGGATGGAATATTAGAAGCACTGGGAAACATAACAACAGCAGAGGCGAAAAGAAGAGCAAAAGACCGCAAATTATATCTCCCCTCGACGCTGAAAGGCAGATGAGGAAGGAAAGAAGAAGAAGACTTATCTGTGTAACTTTGTGTCCTAATATTTAATGTGATTAAAATTGTTATGGTTAGGAAGAAATTATAATCATTGCACTGCACATTGGTGGAAATTTGAAGGCACACTGCACTGTTATCTTGTGGCTTAACTCTTTCTCATAGCCACTGTGGCTCAAGATAAAATGATCCTTTTGCCTTAAACATATGTAATTATCCTAACTGCTAGCCAGGGGAAAAAAGGTTGAGGAGGGGCCATAAAAAGGTGTTGCCCCTTTTACTTAAGATACAACTTTGTGTAGCTCCTTCTCAGCTTTAGTTCCCAGGGTAACAGTTAGCATAATTACTTTTCACTACTCACTCCTTTTTCTCATGTGGTCATTCTGTATCATGCACTTATGGAGGGGAAATTATGATTCTAATGACAGCTAAGTTTTTTATTGTAAAAAAGTAAAGTAAAGTACCCCCATCACGCCAAGTGGCGTGTAGGGAAATATGGTGTTAGTGACCCTATATTTTACAGACCTTCGGCACATGATTTTTGGGGTAATGTGGTCGGTATTATGCCCGTGCTGCTTTACTTTCCCAGAAAAAAATCCGGTATCCATTTAAGGCTGGGTGAACCCGGAATCCGTCGGCTGGGATCGAACCCTAACCCTTGTCCTTTGTAGTCCAGTTCACTAACCACTGAGCTATCGCGGCTCCCTTTTTTAATGTATTTTTGTTATTAAAAATACTATTTTTAGTCACTTTCTAAAATGTAGTTAGATGTTAGTACATTTCTTGTGTTGATGTTCTGGGCATTTGTTTGTTTTTATTTTCTGAGAAAGACTGTATGCGGGCCAAAATTAAATCAATGATCACTTCCAAATTATGGCACAAGATTATTGTATTAAATCTAACTATCTGCCCATCCTTTTTTAATTTTATTGTGTGCTTCTAAGTGTGGCTGCCACAAGAGTTATATTGTTTTTTATTCTGCAGAACCTTAATGGGTGCACTGTTACTGAATCTAGGTGGAGCACCTGAAGGCCCTGCAGGGACAGGAAAAACAGAAACCTCAAAAGATTTAGCTAAAGCTGTTGCCAAACAGGTTAGTATATGATTCATCAAAGATTGGAGAATATATCACAAGCATGTGTAACTCTTTTAAAACCATTGGCATACAAACTTTAAACTGTTTCTTTAGAGAAACTAACAATTTTGGGATTGCTCATAATGCAGTAATATTGATTTTGTTGATCTTTTATAGAAAATATAACATTTAAAAAAATGTTCAGGCAAAGTGAATATTTTGGTTAATTTCTTCAGCTTAGAAAATAAAAATATAATATTAGATTGAAAATAGATATAATTTAATGTATTCTATATCATTTAAAAATTACAACAAATGATCTAATTATATGGTTACAAGTACTATTCATGGAGATAATAGTATTTATTTTTTGTTTTAATATTTCTTTTCATGTTTTTCATATATGTTTGCACTGTCAAAGATAATACTTGTGATGAATTTGGCTGTAGCCTGAATCTCCTCTTTAACTCATATAATTTGGCTTTAATGTTAAGTCTTTAGGAAATTAGTCAAATATGAGACAACAGGCCTACAACATTTGGAAGATAGATGGACAACTAAAGTAATGCAAGAAGTGGAGAAATACAAAAGACTCCCTTACCACCCCATGCACCAAAGAATAACCATTTCAGAAAAGGAAGACTAAAGAGGAGCAACTTTCATGGCAATCTTCAAAGAATTGACAGCAATGCAGTATTGTCCCAAACAATGCCGAAACCCTTATGCTCATTCTGTATGACTCCCCATATATCAAGATTGGCACCAAAAAATAACTGGCTTTGGAAAAGGAAGAATAAAGATGAGCAACTTCACTGCAATCTCCAAAGAACTGACAACTAGCGATTCAGTACTGTCCCAAACATTGCCGAAACCCATAAGCCCATCTGAATGACTCCTCATGGGAAACATAAAATACCAGATCTTAAGGAAGACATAATAGGAATCATGAAAAAGGCATCCAAACAGACACAGAGAGACAAATCTCCAGGAACAGCAAGCTAAATGGCATGAGAACAACCCAAGACCAATTGTGCAATAACTTTCAGGGAGTGGTCATCCAGTGGATACCATCACACTGTAACATACAAGGAGATGAATGTACAGACAAACTAGCTAATGAGGGAAGGAGATTACCACAAGAGAACCATCTGGTTAGCTATGATGAAGCCAAATCTATATATATATATATATATATATATATATATATATATATATATATATATATATATATATATATATATATATTCTAGGATTCGTTTCAATTAGTTTCTTTTTCTCATATGACTTCGTTTTGATTCTGTCTCTTCACTCCAAGCTCTTTTATCAGACATTTAAACTCTGTAGTGACAAGTTTCCTTTTATATTTAGTCATAAGTGGCCATGTTTTGGCACTGATAGAAATGTGGGAATGAATATAATATCGTTCTGTAAATGCATTAAATGATGTTGTTGTGCACCAAAGTCATCTCTCACATTATGCTTTCAATATTCTTTGCTGCTTTATTTTTGGTGTGTCTGGTTATCTATCTATCTATCTATTGACCTTTCGAGCCATAGCCAGCCCATAGGGCGTAGACCAAGATACTCCTTCTCTTATCTACATTTTTGTTCTAACAGTTTTCAATTCTTTTAAAGATATTTTATCAAATCTCGCCATTTGTCTCTGCTCTGTGCAAGTAGCTCTATCCCATTGAGGGAGCTGATTCCTGCTGTTCTGACCTCTCTCATCAATGTTCTTCTCAATGTCTCTCTGGTCTTCCTCTTTTCCTCTTACCTGTTGTTTCCCACATGAGGGCTTGCTTTGCTATTCAGTTATTATCTCATCTCATCACATGTCCAACATACGACCATTGTCTTTTCTTTATTACTGAAGATATAAGTGGTTGATTGGCGATTTCTCTAATTTCCTCGTTTGTTTTGAATTCGTTCCACACTATACCAAGCATTTTCCTTAGACATTTATTTTCGAATGCGTTCAACTTTGTTTCTATGTCTCTTGTTGTTTTCCAGCTTTCACACATATACGCAAGGGTTGATAGTTGTCTGGTTATAACCATTATCTATTAACTGTAGTATCTAAAACAAAGTCTAAGATGAAGATTGTAGCATTGATAATTGAAGTGAAAAAAGGAATTGACCATGAAGCTTGAAAACAATACATGTGTGGCAGTTCTAAAAAAGTGGGAAAGTGAACTAAAACTTTCTACAAATTGTGCAAAGAGCAGATTAGAGAGAGAGAGAGAGAGAGAGAGAGAGAGAGAGAGAGAGAGAGAGAGAGAGAGAGAGAGAGAGAGAGAGAGAGAGAGAGAGAGAGAGAGAGGTTACACAAAGGTACAGTTATTTGGTGTACTTATAGAAGAGGACTCCCCTTTCAAACAGTAACCTCTCTCTTCCTCTCCACCAGGCACACATTACAACATTTAAATATGTTATATTTATCTTACATTATGGATCTTTCTGCTCTATTTTATCAAAATTGGTGTTGTTTATGGTCTGGGAACAGATGGAATGTATTCAATCTTTGAAAAGTTCAGAGTTCAAAAGGCTTTCAGGAGAAGTAAGAGGGACAGGATAAAATAGGATAGGATAGGATAGGATAGGATAGATTGTTTGCAATATCAATGTTTTCACTTGCTTTTTTTTTATTATGACAATGATGTGGCTATGATTTACTTTACCTTATTACAAATCTCTTGGTATTTTTCATAAGTTAAGCTTATATGTAAAAAAGGCAGTTGAAATGTGTGTGCATGTGTGTATGTATGTATGTATGTATGTATGTATGTATGTATGTATGTATGTATGTATGTGTGTATATATCTATCTACCTATTGTCCTTTCGAGCCGAAGACGGCACATAGGGCAGAACAACAATCTCAAAAACAGAAACCTTGTGTGCCAAAGTGGCACATATTGCAGAGATCACTGCTCTAAAATATATGGCGCTGTTTCCATAACAATACTTTTTACAATGACAGCTTGTCAAGCCATCGATCAACCTCCTTAGTTGCCTCTTACGACATGCCTGGAAGGTCACAGTGTCACTATTCTTTACTTCCCTCATAATGAGGCCCTGGTAACACACAGGAAATATATATATATATATGAAAATCACTGGAGTCTGTAGAAATGTGGTTTTACAGAAGAATGTTGAGAGTACCATGGACAGCTAAGAAGAGTAATGAAAATGTTATGAGAGACGTCAAAGCAAAAGGAGAGCTAATTTCCAATATTAGGAAGAGACAATCGTCATTTTGTTGGCTATGTAATGAGAAGAGAACAACTGGAATATATGGTAACAACTGGAACAATTGAGGGACGAAGAGATAGAGGGAAACAGAGAGAAAAAATAACAGACACTTTAAGAGAATGGCTTGGCAGAATGTCAACAACAGAAATGATAAATTGCTGCCGCGATCAAAAATTGTGGAGAGACATGATCACCTACGCCAGTAGGCAGGGTACTTGATGATGATATATATTATATATATATATATATATATATAATATCGCATGATTTTTTTACATGTGATATTTATCGGACAGAACAATGTCTTCCACAGTGTGTTGTCTTTAACTGCTCAGATGGCCTGGATTACAAAGCAATGGGCAAGTTTTTCAAAGGTCTTGCCCAGTCTGGGGCATGGGCATGCTTTGATGAGTTCAACAGAATTGAGCTGGAGGTATAATGTTTCATTAAATCTACAATCCATCAGAGTGTTTTTCTATAGCTGATTGCCTTTTTAACTCTTTAAAATTTGACCACTTAACTTTTAAAATCTGATATATTTAGTTTTCCTAGCAAGAATTCACAAAACAGATACAAATAGTTAGAGTGACAAACCCTGTGCACACAAGATCTCCATTTTTTTAATCATAATTTTTTAAAAAGGGCTAGACATTTGATCTCACTACCCAGAGATTAGGAAAGGGTAAAGCCATTGAAGAAACCACAGATTTGAAGAGAAAAATTTCCATCACATGTGGCAGGATTTCTTCTACTTCTTCTTAGCGTTCACCCATTAAGTGACATCAGTGCGCTGTGTCACAAGTTTTTGGTAAAGCCATGATATCTGTGCCTTTTGGCCCAACACATGTATCCTCAGCATCATAATTTTGTCCTTGCAGTGGCCATTTTGGGTTACTCTTTCAGATTTTTAAATGCCAAAGATTCTTTTATGTATGCAAACGCACACAGAACCCTTGATTTTTACCATTATCAAAGAGGGCTAGACATTGGACCTCACTTCCCAGAGACTAGGTAAGGTTAAAGTCATGAAAAAACCGTTGCATTTAAAGTGAAACATTTCCACTGTCTGTGGTGAGATTTGAACCCTCATATTCCTGCCAGAGGCCGTTGTCTTACCTCTAGATCATCCAGTTCCCAACTGACAAGATTTAAATCCTAGAACTCCATGCCTAGAGGCTGACATCTTACCTCAAGACCACCAAAGTTCTGAATTAATGAAGGTTAATTGCAACCTATCAGCTACAATGTCAGATGGATGCAAGACGAGCCAAGGATATTATAATCTTGATGGGAGACCTAAATGCTAAAGTAGGATCAGACAACAGAGGCTTCAAAGAGATTATGGGAAAACATGGACTTGGAGATATAAACGAGAATGGAGAGATGTTTGTGAATTTCTGCACCCTTAATCAAGTGAGCCTAGGAGGAACAATATTCCAACATAAAAGAATACATAAAGCTACATGGGTGTCACCAGATCATTGAACAGAAAATCAAATTGATCACATATGTATTAATAATAAGTTTAAGTCATTCTTACAGGATGTAAATGTATATAGAGGGGCAGATGTAGCTTCAGATCATCATCTTCTATTAGCCAAACTTAAAATTAAACTAAAAAGGAAAACTACAGCGAATAAGGGTAGAAAGTATTTCAATGTAGGGTTTCTTAAAGAACAAGGAATTAAAGATAAATTCGCAAACACAATATCAAACAAATACCAAGTCCTCCAACAACTAGAAAATACAATAAATTTAGAAGATCATTGGAAACAGGTAAAGGATATATGGAAAGAGACATGCGAAGAAACACTGGGGAAAAGAGTACGCCAGAATAAGGCATGGATGACAGCACAGACCCTGGATAAAATTAAAAAAAGAAAGAACAAGAAAACAGACATAAATAAAAGCAAAACGAGAAGTAATAAAGCCAAGACACAGGAAGCTTACACAGAGGTGAACAAAAAAGTGAGAAGAATTAAAAGGGATAAGAAGAAATATATAGATGAACTAGCTAAAGAGGCAGAAGAAGCAGCAAATAAAGGGAATATGAAAGAGCTGTACAACAGCACAAAGAAATTAAGTGGAAAATACAAACAGATCAATGCCTTTATTAAAGATAAGAAATGAAATCTGCTTAGTAATATAAGGGAACAAATGGAGAGATGGAAAGAGCACTTTGAAGAACTTTTGAACAGACCCGGCTCAAATAATCCTCCAAACATACTACCAGCGGAAGAAACTATTTCAACTATTAAAAGATTGTAAAGCCACAGGACCAGATGAAATTCCTTTGGAAGCCATCAAAGCAGATATTAACACCTCAACCAAGATATTACATAATCTATTAGATAAAATTTGGGAGAGGGAAGAAATACCTAAAGACTGGAAAGAAGGTTACATGATCAAACTACCAAAGAAAGGAAGTTTACAGGAGTGCACAAATTATAGGGGAATTATGCTACTATCAGTGCCAGGAAAAATATTAAGCAGATTCATTCTGGAGAGACTAAAAGAGGCTATAGAGAAACATTTGAGAGATGAACAAGCAGGTTTTAGGAAGAACAGATCATGTGCTGATCAAATAACTACTCTACGTATAATAGTTGAACAAAGTTTAGAACTAAAATCCCACTTTATATTGGATTCATAGATTACAAAAAAGGCATTTGATAGTTTAGACAGAAGAATGCTTTGGCAGTTGCTGAGTCATTACGGAATCCCCATAAAGTTTATTAACCTGAGAAAAACAATGTATGAAGGAATGAAATGTAGTGTGGTGCATGAAGGACAGATTACAGAAGCATTTGAAATAAAAACAGGAGTAAGGCAGGGATGCCTTCTGTCTCCATTTCTCTTTCTACTGGCCATAGATTGGATTATGAAAATGACCAACATTATGAGAATTAATGCAGTTGGCAATTGCCAAATAAAACTAGGAGAAATACCTCTATTAGACGTACAATCTTACATATATCTGGGCAGTAATATAGATAAAGAGGGAGGAACAGAAAATGATACCAAAATAAGGATATCAAAAGCAAGAGGAGCTTTCGTTGCACTGGGAAACATATATGGAAATCCAAAGAAATTAGGTTAAATACAAAAATAAAAATTTTCAACTCAAATGTTAAGTAGGTCCTATTATATGGCTGTGAAACATGGAGAACAACAAAATTGACAATCACGAAGATACAGACTTTCATTAATGGATGCTTACGCAGAATAAAAGGATGGAAATGACAGGACAAAATCACTAACATAGAATTATGGAAATGTACCAGTCAAATACCAGTGGATAAAGAGATACAGCAAAGATTATGGCACTGGATTGGACACACACTATGGAAGCCAACTGAGAGCATTACACAACAGGCCCTTTTTTGGAATCCCCAGGGGAAAAGACAAAGAGGAAGACCAAGGAATTCTTGGGGAAGACAGATAGAAGCAGAGATGAAGATGATGGGGAAGACATGGAATGATTTTAAAAGAATGGCAAAAAACAGAACGACTTGGAAAGTGTTTGTTGAAGACCTATGCTCCACTGGGAGCTAAAATGGTAGAAGAAGAAGAATTGCAACCTAACAAATGAAAACAAAAAAACTTCTAGAATTACAAACAATATGTATGTAAGATTTTGTTTTGGAATGTTCTAGTTATATCAGTTGTATGTTTAAATACATCTTAACTACATTTAATATAGAAAGTTGTAACCTTTTGAATGGTAATTTCAGGTGTTGTCTGTGATAGCTCAGCAAGTACAGACAATCCAGCGAGCTATCATAGACAAAGCTGTGACCTTTGTGTTTGAAGGCACAGAAATTTCTCTCGACCCATCTTGTACCATATTCATCACTATGAACCCAGGATATGCGGGCAGATCAGAACTGCCTGATAATCTGAAGGTGTTATTTTCATAAAATTTAATTTAAAGCTACAAAATTTAATCAAAAGTATTTGTGCCAAATATCTGAAATTTTGTTCAAATCTGTTCTTAAACAAGATTTAAATTAATCTTAAAGGGTATGTACATCCCATAGCATTACTAAAGCTGCATTAGAGTAGTAGTTAGTGAACTGGTTTACTGAGGACAAGATGTCAGGTTCAGATTTTTGACTGATGGTACTATTTTCTAGTTTACTATTTTTTTAAACAAATGAAAAGATGATTAGAGGCCACAGAGATGGAATTTCTAAGAAGAATGTTGAAAGTTCCCTGGACAGCTAAAAGACCAATGAGGAAGTTCTCAAAGAGGCCAACACAAAAAGGCAGCTCCTAAAAAACATCAGAAAGAAACAATCAACATTTTTCAGGCACATCATGAGAAGAGGAAAGTTGGAATACTTGGTTACAACTGGCAAAATAAAAGGAAAGAGAGATCGTGGATGGCAAAGAGAGAAAATACTGGATAGCTTGGTGTCATGGCATGGAAAACAGCCAACAACAGAACTGAAACGATGCACTGTAGATAGAAGATTGTGGAAGGACATGATCGCATATGCCAACCGGTATGGCACATGATGATGATGGGTACTATTTTCAGAGCCTCAGGGGTTGAGTGATTAGTGTGCTTGATTATTTATACTAGACAATTAGTCTAGGGTTGTTCTCAAGTCATCTAGCTCACTGTTCCTGGGGGTTTTTAGAGCTGTTAGAACTGACAGTGCATCAGTCAGTATTACCAATTTCTTGTGCACATTATTTTTGTGTTGGATAGCCAGTTTTGCAGCGTCTTCAAGGGCTTCAGTTTCTGCTTTAAAGTTGTTTGAGAATTTCCAAATAGCTATTGACTTGGTGATCTCTTCCTGGTTATTCAGCCTCAAGAACATACCTTCTCCTCCTTTTCTAGTGGCGTTTGTAGCAGAGCCATCTGTGTATATGTGTGACTATATGTGTATATATGGGAGTCTTACTATTTTAAAAGCAAATGAAAAATAATAAGAAAGTTAAAAATGTATATAACCAGATTATTTATATGTTAGAGAGAAAATTACTAGAAAAATATTTATTGACAAATATTATTTTTCTATGAAACTCCATTATAGAGGAAATGTTTGAAACTCTTTGACATGTGTATACACAGTTACATTGAATTTAAAAAATAGTAAACGTTTTAATAAAATTAACAGGATAGTTATGGTTATGAAAGTCCCTGGTATCACTGCAAACAAATTAAAATCCATAATTGCTCAACCACCCATGCCACTGGAATGATCCAAATTATTATCTCATCTCCCAAACAAAGAAAGGCAGCTGTAGTCCCCATCATAGCAGTCTCAGTACACACCAAAATAGACATAAGGCAAAACCGCACAGAAAGTGAACACAGCCATCTGTTCCCTGTCATACCATATCATTTGATTATAAAACATGAAAAGTTATGATTTATGTCACTTCTTTCTTAAAGCTAAGAAAACAAAGTATTGTAATTAGTAATAAATTTGTTTTTGTTAATCATTTCTTATAAATGAATCACCTAATTTTGTTCCTGATTGTTGACTTTCAAGAAGTAAAGTTTTGAAATGCCTGAAATGTTCATTTAAAAACCAAATGTAAAAAAAATTAGTTTAATCTATTTTTATAACTTTAATGTTAGAAACCATTTGTGTTATGATGGACTGACTAATTTGTTGTTTATTACCATGATTACCACCATAGTGGAATCAGCTGATAAAGACGATCTAGTATATTGTGCTCCTTGTAAGAACATACAAGCTTCAACGTCTCTGGCAGGAACTGTGAAATAAAAAAAAGCCACTGCAATCCACCACTTCAGTGGAGTTCATAAGATGACAGCTCAGCCATAAGACACAATGTGAGATCACATAAACAACTTCATTTCTTACTGCAGTTGATATTAATTTCAACAAAGTCAATAAAAAGTTGTAATTAAACAACCTTATTACAGATGCATTTTACACTTCAAATTATTCATTTATCTATCCTTTTTTCCTCCTCTTTTTTATTTATTTGTATTTTTTCAGGTTTTATTCCGAACAGTGGCCATGATGGTTCCAGACTATGCCATGATTGCAGAAATTTCCCTGTACTCTAACGGTTTTGTTAATTCGAGAAGTCTTGCGATCAAGATTGTTGCCACATATAGACTGTGCTCAGAACAGGTTTGTAACAAATTAAAATTATAACACAATACAAATCATCACACTGCAATATCATGGGCAAGCTCCAGGAGAAAATCATTGCTTCTATACTGGCTTGGGACTTTGAATGGCTTTATATGTTTCCACCCACATTAGAAGTGTATAGATGCAATAGAGACATGGCTCTATGCAGTAGTGTTTGTCTTTGATGTATTTGAAGGATTTCATGCTGTGAGGAGATTTGTGCAGTAGCAATCGGCTTAAAGGATGTTTGCAATAGAGTATCATTTGACTGTCTCCTATACATGCTGTTTACTTGTGGCACATCTTTTAATTGTTCGATAGATATTGACATCTTTGCTGTAGAAAAGGTGGCTCTCAGTGCGGAAGCTGTTCATCTGATTTGATCAACATTTTTCCAGGACTCATCTGTCACCATTCCTATTTAATGTATGTGGTGTGGTGATTAAGGTTCAGCAGCTTGATTGAACAAGATGAACACCGTCCTGCGCTGATGATATTTTGGTGCATCAACATGGCAAAAAATAAGAATGACACCAGCAAGTCTCTGCAAAGTGAATTTAATTTCATCATTGTGTAACATAGAAAATTATCTGAAACTCAGTGCTGAGCAAAAATAATGAATCACTTAAGCTTTTTGCTGCTGATTTTCTAGTATAACATCCCTTATTTAGTTATATTTATTTACTTTAAATTTACTTTTTATTAAATAACACAAAAGATTACTCATATTATATACTGAATGTCTTGTCTATAATTTTGTCTATAATATAAGGCCAAAACTATCAGTGGACACATATATGTCATCCACTCAAAGTGACTGAGCACCTTTGGATTTGTTTGGAGTGCAGTGATGCCAGCTCTAACAACAATGAAAAATTAGGATAATTTTCTAACTTACAAATATTTAATTGAAAATATCTAAAATATTTTGCACAGAAAACATTTAAATGTTTTTTAAAATGTAAAAACTCAATAACTCAATGTATAAAAAATGTATAATGTTTAACAAACAACAGAATTTAATTGTTATATTGTTACCAACTGACAATGCTTCATTTCAGCTTTCTTCCCAACATCACTACGATTATGGGATGAGAGCAGTGAAGTCTGTACTAACTGCAGCAGGAAATTTAAAACTAAAGTATCCGGATGTTGAAGAGGATATGCTAGTTCTGAGATCAATCAATGATGTCAATTTGCCAAAGGTGGGCTAACAATTTTTGTTCTGATATTTCTTTGGTTTATTGAAACTTAATCAGAGAATTAAATTTTGTATCTAACAGTAAAGAATAGCTTACACTGTATTCTTTATATGGAGAGGGAAAGTGAAAATTAAATTTGGTACAGGTAGGATGGAATTCTTGAGAGGATCAATCAAAAATATATGGTTTTGGTTATGTGGTTATGGTTGTATGTATGTTGTAAGAATGTATATAAACAGTAAGCTGCAGAAACTATTAACATGCATATCTCATGTTACCTGTTATCAAGGATTGTGTGTGTGTGTGTGTGTATGTGTGAGTGGGGATGGCAGTTCTAGTAATTATCACCATTAGTGACATTGTACTACATTTAGTTGTTTAAAAGAGCATGATGTGGTAGTTTTCCTTACTTTTATTGAAAATATCGTATGCAGTGGAACACCAAACTTTAAAACACGCCCTTTAACTGACTCAGCAAAATGAAAAATGGTATCTGGCCTTGGTCAGGGAAGGAAAGATATTTAGAGAGAGAGAGAGAGAGAGAGCGCTAGGCAGTTCTTATTACAAACCGCTGGATTTGTTTTCACTTTACAGCAAAAATATTGTGAGATTAATAGTAGACTAAAAAGAAGTGAAGTCAGGGGTCACAACATAAACAATCTTCTATATGTGGATGACACAGTCTTAATATCAGAGACGGAGAAGGAGTTACAAGAAATGATAGACATAGTAGTGAAAGAAAGTAACATGAAATGTTTTAGTCTGAATAGTAAGAAAACAGGAGTAATGGTCATATCAAAGAAATAATCATCACCACCATACAGCATAAAAATAAATGGGACAAATATAAAGCAAGAACAATGTGTCAAATACTTGGGCACAATAATAACATCACATTAAAGATGCACCAAAGAAATAAAAAGTAGAATAGCTTAGGCCAAAATAGCATTTTAGAAAATGTAAAATGTAAAATGTCTTGTGTAACAATTCTATGCCAATGGAAGTGAAAATAAGAGTTCATTTGCTGTATAGAGCCTATTCTGACCTTTGGAAGTGAATTATGGACAGAAGATAAATATATGAAAAGATGATTAGAGGCCACAGAGATGAGATTTCTCAGAATAATGTTGAGAGTTCCCTGGACAGCTAAAATGACCAATGAGGAAATTCTCAAAGAGGCCAACACAAAAAGAGGGCTCCTAAGAAACATCAGAAAGAAACAATCATCATTTTCAGGCACATCATGAGAAGAGGAAAGTTGGAATATTTGGTTACAACTGGCAAAATATAGATCGGTGACGGCAAAGAGAGAAGATACTGGATTATGGCATGGAAAATAGTCTACATCATTGATACGATGTACTGTGGATAGAGAATTGTGGAAGGACATGATTGCCTAAGCCAACCTGTATGGCACATCATGATGATGATGAGTGCTATAAAAATACTTGTCATGTCACAATGAACATTTTCACTATCCTAAGAGCCTCGTCTTTCATAGTTGTTTTCGGCTTTGTCATAAACTATCAACACAACACATTTATGCCCACTTACTAAGAGTTTGAGAATGAATGCTAAGAAGAGAGAAGACATTTGTCATTGATTGTATTGCAGGTGCAAGTTGTCACAGTGTTATGAGTAGTTGTAAAAAGAATTGTTAAATTTGACCTAATATTATACAAGGTTTCTATTCAATAGAGGTTAAATATTATCTAAAGAGTATGTATTTCTCAGATGGTCATTTATTTGCAGATAAATTAGAATATTGCTTGAAAGAAAATCATAAATATTCACTTAGACCTTTAATTCATCAACTGAAACCAATGTTTGCATTTATTAAACTTTTCCTATTTTAATTGCTGCTAAATGTATCCCCTTCCACCAAAAATTAATCTGATCACATTTTAATTTTATTATTTTAAAAAAAAATTGTTTTCTTCTTTACAAAAAAATTAAACCATTTCTTTTAATTTCTTTCAATTTTGTTTCTCCTAGTTCTTGTCAGATGATATTGAGCTTTTTCAAGGCATAACCTCAGATCTCTTCCCAGGAGTTAACCTGCCAAATCCTCATTATGAAAACCTTGAAGAAGCTTTGGTAGAAAAGATGAAAGATAGAAATTTACAGCCAGTACCATGGTTTGTGACGAAGATAATCCAGGTACAATAATTCCTTGCATTTTAGATTGAAGTAGGTGGAGTAAGAGTAGTAAATATATGTATGGCTCTTTTCGTCTTGTCAGACGGTCTACTGGAGGCTATTGTGTATTTTTTGTTTTTGAGGTTTTGTTTTTGTCGAACAACTTCTCTCGTGGCTAATTCTACCAATGTTTGAGAAACACACACGGGGCCCGAAATCCGTTGTCACTGTTGTGTAACAACATTCTACTAACCCTAACCAGACGGTGTTATCTATCTATATATTGTCCTTTCGAGCCGAAGACGACACATAGGGCAGAACCACAATCTCAAAAACAGAAACCTTGCGTGCCAAAATGGCACATATTGCAGAGATCACTGATCTAAAACCTATGGCACTGTTTCCATAACAATACTTTTTACAATGACAGCTTATCAAGCCATCGATCAACCTCCTTAGTCGCTTCTTACGACATGCCTGGAAGGTCACAGTGTCACTATTCTTTACCTCCCTCATAATGAGGCCCCGGTAACACACGGGATGTTACACTAAATGCTCGGCACAAAATAACTACACTTCCTCTATGAACACTTCCGTTCGAATACAGTCTTACCTGTCTTGGCTTTAACCCAGCACATTGCTGTCCTCTTCAGGTGTGTAAACTGGATACTAATTGCAATGTTCTTTTATAGGCTTGTGTTGGAGTGGAAACTGGTAATAGGTGATAAGAATAGGTAGGGCTGGGAACTTCTTGCAACCACCCGGTGTAGCACACCTATGGTCAATGATGTAATCTGTTATTGCTTACTGCCGCGTCTCGTCCAGGATTAAATTGTCGCTACGCTGTTGACTTATGTGGGAGACGAGTGGTCATGGTGTAAAAAGTAGCCTAGTTGTCTGACCATTGGGTTATTGGGAACTTCATTGTCTGAACTGTAAGCACCGCAAACGCCCGGTGTTGCTTATCTACGGTTGATGATGTAATTTCTTATCGTTTATCACTACATCTTGGGTATTCCAGTGCTAAACTGTCCCGACGCTGTTGACTTACTTGGGAGTCCGCAGTGGTCGAGGTATAAATTGGTCATCTAATCATCTGAACATCAGATTATTTGATTGTTGATATCTCGGTTTTGCCAGAGCCAGCATGACGCTCTTTTGGCTAACTCAGCAATTGTCTTCATTGTTCTTGTCCACATCCCTCCTGTAATTCCTAGCATCTTTAAGAGGTCGTAGAGGATGGAGTCATGAATCCTCTGGCACTTCCACAGTGATCACTCTAATCTGGAATCCCTGCTGTCTCAGCTCCTTGCATTTGGCTAGTTTTATCTACAGATATCAGATTATATTATACATTCTTCCTTTCTCACTGCTTCAAAGCAATAGCAGATGGACAGAAGAAAAAGAAAGTGTTAGAAATTTTATTGAAAAAATACATTTATAAAATATTAAGACATGTATTACAAACAAGTTAGAGATATATAAGGAAATTGTGTTAACCAAAAGAACAGTATAAAGAACCAAAAGAACAGTATAAAGATAAGATGATTGCTGCTTTGATTATTTGGTTAAAACAGTTACTACACCATTAGAAATGACCTTCTAGGATATCTATCAGGACTGGTATTATATCACATCTCACTGAATAAACTTAAAGATTAAATTTAATGATTAAAATGTGTGTAAAAGTGCCCACTAGCAAGAACCTTCATGGATCTACTTTCTAAGCATGAGTTTGTGATAAAAACATCATCATCATCATCATCAAGTACCGGGCCTACTGGCGTAGGTGATCATGTCTCTCCACAACTTTTGATCTCGACAGTTCTTTATCATTTCTGTTGTTGACTTTCTGCCAAGCCATTCTCTTAAGCTGTCTGGTATTTTCTCTCTTTGCTTCCCTCTTTCTCTTCGTCCCTCAATTTTTCAAGTTGTTACAATATATTCCAGTTGTTCTCTTCTCATTACATGGCCAAAAAAAATGATGATTGTTTCTTCCTAATATTGGCAATTAGCTCTCTTTTTGCTTTCCCTCTTTCAAAATATTTTCATTACTCTTCTTAGCTGTCCATGGTATTCTCCATCTCTTATGATAAAAACACTAACAGGATATTGTTAAAAACATATATATATATATATATATATATATATATATATATATATAAATTAGGGATTAATAGGGAGCCATGATAGCTCAGTGGTTAGTGAACTGGACTGCAAAGGACAAGGGGTAGGGTTCGATCCCAACCGATGGCTTTCGGGTTCACCTAGCCTTAAATGGGTACTGGATTTTTTTCTTGGAAAAGTAAAGCGGCACGGGCATAATACCGACCACATTACCCCAAAAATCATGTGCCAAAGGTCTGTAAAATTTATGGTCACTAACACCATATTCCCTATACGCCACTTGGCGTGACGGGGGTACTTTACTTTTACTTGGGATCAATAGTATGTATGGCAGATATCAATATAAACATCTGAAATATGCAACCATCAAGCAATAGTAATCACCCTGTTTTGTTTTTTCATCATCTGCTAGAATAGAATAGAGTGCAAACTCATCTAAATGGTCTTCAATGTGGTCAACAGCTGAGTGTTTATTATGCTCCTTGCTGACCTTTGATCAATTTGCAGATCTAAATTTGTAGGGGGTCTGAGTGATCTATAAGTAAATCGTTGGCTTCTAGACAAGAAGGTTCTAGGTTTGAATACCACCACATGTGGTGGGCATTTTTTTTTCTTCAGATTTGTGGGGTTTTTTTTTTTCACGATTTTAGCCTGC
The DNA here is from genome assembly GCA_032433765.1 of Megaustenia siamemsis. Classification (NCBI taxonomy): domain Eukaryota; kingdom Metazoa; phylum Mollusca; class Gastropoda; order Stylommatophora; family Ariophantidae; genus Megaustenia; species Megaustenia siamemsis. The sequence continues at coordinate 71,604,066 of JAVIAB010000125.1, read as the reverse complement.
CCTGATCTCTGCTTATTGAGATCCAATGTCTAGCGCTCTTGGATAATTGTAAAAACCTGAAGTTCCATGTGCAGTTTGCACATGCTAAAGAAAACTTGGCAGTTAAAAACTAATAAAGGGTAGGCCAAAGGCCGGCCAGGCAAAAATTTGTTTCAATCTGCCCAGATGGATCCCATACATTTGAGTTTGTGCATGTGGATTAGGGTTCTCCTGGAACAGGGTTCTCAACTTTTTTGTGCCAGCGGGCACACTGAAAGTTTTCCAAAGAATTGCGGGTACTGCCATTATCCAAATTTATTAACAGCTACTCATATCTATAACATAGCTTATCACATGTTGCACGGTTACTATATGTCCATTTTCAAATAAAAATAAATATAAAGCATTGTATCTTACCAACAAAAAAATTACATACCTAGTAGATCTGTCTGAAGATAATCAAAATGAGCATTAAAAAAAGAAAATATTAAACTGTACTGAGCTAATGATTTTTGACATTGCATTTTTTCTGCTAGATTTTCAAAGTTGGGCACATATAATTTATGTAAATTCAAGTTCACCTCTACTCAAGCCTTTCAAAATACCACATCATGGTTAATTCCAACTGCTATGTCTGCTTTGCTTTGACTATTTGATGCCAGTGGTCACCGCTTCTGTTCATTAGGAAGGACAAAATGTTAGCGTTTACTTCATCCTTTCTTTTTTTTTTCCCTCAATCTTTCATTCAACCGAATACAGGACTTCCCTCGCTGGAATGAGACTGAAACTACCCAGGCACCAAGAGAACATGCAGCAGGTGCAATGGCACCTGCTGGCACCACTTTGAAAACTACTGTTGTAGAAGATTCTCAGTATTTCGAGGAGAAGACCTGAACACTTTTTGATGCATCTGGAGTGCAGTGAGATGATCTAATAATAATATAACAGTTTTAATTAGGCTATTTCTTTAGTGTATGTAAGATTTTAAAATTATTTTAAGTTTATCATAAACTGTCAACACCTTCAAAATATTTCTATAGATCTATGAGATGATTTTAGTAAGACATGGTCTGATGATTGTTGGAGATCCTCTAGGAGGGAAAACATCAGCAATAAAAACCTTAGCTGATGCCCTTGGAGTTCTCCATTTAAGAGGATTGATGGAGGAAAATCAGGTGAGTTTTCTGATAGATTTTTTTTTTTTCCATTCGCCAGCTTTTACCTCTGACGAAGTCCCTAAAGACTAGTGACTGAATTTTGCGTGTTAATCCATTTTTCCCTGGCAGCCATGTGCATGGGGGTCCCTCGCCGCACAGGCAGATAACTCTGACTTCAGACGTACTAATATTTTTTCCGTTGATGAGTAATTGACGTTTCAAGCCGGGCCTCGCTGCTGAGAACAGGGTGGTTGCCAAAGAGAGAAATCATAATTAAAAATCCCAACTGGTACAGCCGGGATTTGAACCCACAACCTCTCTGTCTCGAGGCCGGCGTCTTGCCTCGAGACCAACCAGTCCCCCTGATAGATATATAATATGATTAGTACACAGTAACTGGAACAGAGGAGTTTATGTAAGTTTTAATGGCTTGTTAAAACAGATTAGTGCTGAAGATTGTCTAGAATTAAAATATTAAAACATATATAGTAAGAAAAACAAGATAATAAATAATGGAGTAAAATATTATTTCATCTTTCACATCATTGAGAGAGTAGTGTAATTTTATATTAATTGACTTTTATTGATTGTGTCCTGTAAAGTTATCACTCAAATTACATTCATTTTGCTGCTTTCACATTTTGAGGGTAACAAAATTTCACAGCATAATAAATGCACAAAACTATAACAAATCTAAAATATAGACTGCCATTCCAAGAGAAAAAGTAAAAATAAAAGGTTTCCCCCATGCTTTAAGATGTATGAGAAATAGAGTTTTAGTGATAGTATTTTCCATGACTAATGGTACATTTTGTGGGTAATGTGGTCAGTATCACCCAGGACACCCAACTTTCCCAGAACAATTTCTGGTACCCATTTTCAGAGACTAGGTGAACTCTAAAGCCATGTTAGTCTGAAAAAAATTCAGCAAACCTTGAGGTTGAACTCAAACTCTTCAGGTTAGTATCTAACCAACCACTCTATTCGTAGTAACACTGGCCATATTATCACTAATTTATTAAAAGTATCACATTTGTCCATGATTCCATTCCTTAACTAATCACTACATACATGTAAATTTATAGCAGTTATTATAGCAGTACTAAATATTACACTAATCAAGTGATGATAATGTTCCCAAAAAAGTAATTGCTGTTTTTCAAATGGAAATTTAGGTAATCTACAGAATCATTAACCCAAAAGCCATATCTATGGGCCATCTGTATGGAAGGTTTGATCCTGTGTCTCATGAATGGGCAGATGGTGAGTGCTGTAACTAACACAAATAAACAAAATGGTTTTTGTGGCTTCCTTCTGATTAAATTGAGAGTGACTAGTATTGAGGTAAAATATTCACTTCACAACCAGGAGGTTCAAACCAAATTTGGAGTGACCATGTTTATTTTTGACTGCTTGGTTTAAATAGATAACCCAGCCCTATTAGAGATAGATAAAATATCTTTAAAAGAATTGAAAACTGCTAGAACAAAAATTTAGATAAGAGAAGGAGTATCTTGGTCTACGCCCTATCTGCCGGCTACGGCTCGAAAGGTCAATAGATAGATAGATAGATTAGAGACAGAAGATTTTAAAAAAAAGAGAGCTCCTGTCTCAAGTTGAGCATGTAAAAAAAAACCTTGCCAGTTAATAAAAATAGGATGCATCTCCCTCCTAAACATGATTTTAAAAATAAGTAAGTAAAATTTCTACCATTTTCATAATAATTAACTGGTTTTCTTAAATTTCTCTAAGAGCTTTGGAGTTCACATGCTGTGCTGAAATTTTCCTGTCATCAGAAAAGAGAGCAGAATACTAATAGACATTGTCTGAGTATAGGTAATGATGGTTCTAATTAACTCTTTCCGTATGTTTCGCCGCACTGTGCGCCATTCTGATTTCGGCAGTGTACATTTCACTGCATGGTGCGCCACGCTCAATTTTATTAGTGTGAAGGCCATCAAACCATATTCTTTTTTCATGTCTTGTATCATCTTGATATTGAGGGAATCTTATAACTTGTTCAATTATCTAAGTATTCATATATAATATGTTATATGTTAGATCATCATCATCATCAAGTACTGGGCCTGCTGGCGTAGGTGATCATGTCTCTCCACAACTTTCAATCTTGGCAGCTATTTATCATTTCTGTTGTTGACCTTCTGCCAAGCCATTCTCTTAAGCTGTCTGGTATTTTTTCTCTTTGCTTCCCTCTATTTCTTCGTCTCTCAATTTTTCCAGTTGTTACAATATATTCCAGTTGTTCTCTTCTCATCACATAGCCAAAAAATGATGATTGTTTCTTCCTAATATTGGAAATTAGCTATCTTTTTGCTTTGACCTCTCTCAGAACATCTTCGTTACTCTTCTTAGCTGTCCATGGTACTCTCAACATTCTTTTGTAAAACCACATTTCTACAGACTCCAGTGATTTTCTTGTCTGTTGTCCTATTGTCCATGATTTGCATCCATATGTTAAGACTGGTTCTACATAACATTTAAGAACTCTTTTTCTAGTTTCTATTGTCAAAAATGGATTGCATAGTATCTTCCTCATTTTTTGGAAAGCTACTTTTGCCTGAGTCATTCTGCATCTCACCTCTTTTGTAAATCTTCCATCTGAAGTTAACAAAGTTCCCAAATATTTAAATTCATTTACCTGTTTTAATATTGTTCCACTTGTCTTTATTTTGCACTGAGATGATGTCTTTTTCTTTGTTGTTACCATTACCTCTGTCTTTTTGCTATTAAGGCTGAGTCCTTTATTTTTGCTTTCTTTCACTATAATGTCCAACATTTCTTGTAACTCATTTTCACTCTTATCGATTAAGACTGTATCATCAGCATACCTTAGATTATTTATGTTGTGACCTCCAATTGTTATTCCAGGCATGCCCCTTATGGATCTAGTGACAGCACACAACCTTATCTAACACCCTGTTTTATTTGTTGAAACATTCCCAATTGGTTTCCAGTTCTTATGGCCACTGTTTGTTGCCAGTACATGTTCTTTATTATTCTTAGATCTTTGCTGTCTACGTTTATGCTTTCTATGTTGATTATTTCTTGGTGCTTTACTTTGTCAAATGCCTTGGTATAATCTATGAAACATAGGTATAGATCTGTTTTCACCTCTGTGGCTTTTTCTACTAAAGATCTTTATATATTTATATGTTAGATAAATATAAATATATAGGTTGATTCTTAAAACCATTAACAATTTTGTCTCTGAAATCTCTTCCGTTGCGTTGATAAAAAGCTTCAGTATGGAAAGAGTTAAATAAACAAACAAATACATTTATTGAGGACATTTTTCACCATTCCACCTGTGTGTTCTTGACACATACATACAGCTGTTTTGTCTATTTCAGTAAACATGTTACACATATCTCCACTGTGGGGAAGAAGCTTCTTACAAATAATTCAAGAGCTTAGCATTCAATGTGGTTTTAAATAGATTTTAGTAGGAACAATGTAGTTGGCAATGAGAATTATGTTGTTATTGAATCCTGTTAATGTTATTGTTTAATGCATATTTTGTAGAAGATTCCATTTGTTTCTTTATAGATTTTACTGGAAATATTGTGTTTCTGACCTTATTGTTCCATGACCAATGACACATTTTTGAATGACATAGTCTGTATCACACCAGGTCGTCTTTACTTCCCAGGAAATATCTGGTAGCTATTTTTAAAGGTTGGGTGAGCCCCAAGCCTTGTCAGTTTTAAAATAAATATTTTCAACTTCTAGGATTGAACCCTAACTTTTTTTTATAAATAGTAAGAGCACTAACCACTCTGCTACTAAGACCTTTGTGTATTTAGTACACAGTCAAAAATGTACATGTCCTTAATTTGTGAAATAGTAAATGATATTAACTGAATGGATGTGGGCTATATATATCTAAACATTTCTCCTGTATTTCCCAAAAAAAAGCTAATTTCCAATATTAGTAAGTTACAATCATCATTTTTTGGCCATGTAATGAGAAGGGAGCAGCTGAAATATATTGTGATAACTGGAAAAATTGAGGGAGGAAGAGATAGAGGGAAGCTAAGAGAAAAGATACCAGACAGAGAATGGCTTGACAGAAGGTCAACAATAAAAATGATAAATAACTGTTGGGATTAAAAGTTGTGGAGAGACATGATCGCCCATGCCAGCAGGCATAGTACTTGGTGATGATGATGATGTATTTCCCATAGTATGTCCGCTGAGTAAGATTCTTTTCTTTTATGTTGTAATTAAGTATATAATTGTTTCAAGAATTGTTGCTGTGTATTTGAATAGACCTAGCTTAACATCAACACATTTTCTAGATATTTACAAGGATTTTAGGTTCAACTAGAAATGGTTTATGTTGTCTTTGATTGATATGATGTGTTCTTCATTTATATAATTCATTGAAAATCTCATTTGATAACTTAGTTTTTTTTTGGCATGTGTGTCTTAATTTTGTGTTCTTCTTCTTCTTCTTCCTTTCAGCTCCCTGTGGAGCATAGGTCTTCAACAAACACTTTCCAAGTCGTTCTGTTTCTTGCTATTCTTTTAAGATCATTCCATGTCTTCCCCATCATCTTCATCTCTGCTTCTGCCTGTCTTCTCCAAGAATTTCTTGGTTTTCCTCTTTGTCTTTTCCCCTGGGGATTCCAAAAAAAAGCCTGTTGTGTAATGCTCACAGTTGGCTTCCGCAATGTGTATCCTATCCACCGTCGTCATGTTCGCTGTATCTCTTTATCCATTGGTATTTGACTGGTACATTTCCATAATTCTATGTTAGCGAGTGATTTTGTCCTGCCATTTCCATCCTTTTATTCTGCATAAGCATCCATTAATGAAAGTCTGTATCTTCATGATTGTCAATTTTGTTGTTCTCCATGTTTCACAGCCATATAATAGGACTGACTTAATATTTGAGTTGAAAATGTTTATTTTTGTATTTAACCTAATTTCTTTGGACTTCCATATGTTTCCCAGTGCAACAAAAGCTCCTCTTGCTTTTGATATCCTTATTTTGGTATCATTTTCTGTTCCTCTCTCTTTATCTATATTACTGCCCAGATATATGTAAGATTGTACGTCTAGTAGAGGTATTTCTCCTAATTTTATTTGGTTATTGCCAACTGCATTAATTTTCATAATGTTGGTCTTATCTCTATTAATCTTCAGTCCTAGCTGTTGTGATCTCTCATCAAGTATGCTCATTTTATCCTGCATCTGTTGATGGCTGTGTGATAGGAGAGCTATGTCATCAGCAAAGTCTAAATCATCAAGTTGCTTGGTCAGTGACCACTGGATTCCATTTCTGTTGTTTTGAGTTATTTTCATAATCCAATCTATGGCCAGTAGAAAGAGAAATGGAGACAGAAGGCATCCCTGCCTTACTCCTGTTTTTATTTCAAATGCTTCTGTAAGCTGCCCTTCATGCACCATACTACATTTCATTCCTTCATACATAATTTTGTGTTGGTCAAGTATATATAGCAAAATATGTTTAATTTTGTTAGCAGTTATTATACAGCCAAATTATGTTTTTGAATATTTCACAATAAAACCTTTATATGTAAGGTTTGGTGTTTTTGATCAATGAAAATTTGCTTTGGTGGGAGTGAAATATTTTTCTAAATTAATTTTACACAATCAAACTTTACAGGTGTGCTTGCAAACACTTTTAGAGAACATGCCTCTGATACATCATCATTGCGGAAATGGATCTTATTTGATGGACCTGTGGATGCAGTATGGATTGAAAACATGAACACAGTACTGGATGATAACAAAAAGGTAAGTAGAACATTAACTGACTAATTTAGTAAAATGAGGCATCACTTTTTTTCAAATTGTTATTTATGGTTAAACCATTTCAGAACTACAGAAGTGAATCATGGACTGAAGAGAAACAAATAAAAAGACAGTTAGAGGCCACAGAGATGAGATTTCTCAGAAGAATGTTGAGAGTTCCCAGGACAGCTAAAATGATCAACAAGGAAATTCTCAAATAGACCAACACAAAAAGGGAGCTCATAAAAACATCAGAAAGTAGTAATCAATATTTTGTGGGCACTTCAAGATAAGAGGAAAGTTGGAATTCTTTGTTACAACTGGCAAAATACAGGAAAAGAGAGATCACAGATGACAAAGAGAGAAGATATTGGATAGCTTGGTGTCATGGCACAGAAAACAGTCAACAACAGAATTGATACGATGCACTGTGGATATAGAATTGTGGAAGGACATGATGCCTACGACAGCCAGTATGGCACATGATGATAATGATTTATAGTTAGAAAATTATTTGCTGTATTTATATATTTATAGTTTGTACTTCTTCTCTTTTCTTGATCATAGATTGGCACAGTGATCAATGGCATAAACATTTTTCATCATCATGTGCCATACCGGTTTGCGTAGTTGATCATGTCCCTCCACAATCTTCTATCCACAGTGCATCGTATCAGTTCTGCTGTTGACTGTTTTCCATGCCATTACACCAAGCTATCCAGTATTTTCTCTCTTTGTCTTCCACGATCTCTCTTTCCTTTTATTTTGCCAGTTGTAACCAAGTATTCCAACTTTCCTCTTCTCATGATGTGCCCGAAAAATGTGATTGTTTCTTTCTGATGTTTTTTAAGAGCTACCTTTTTGTGTTGGCCTCTTTGAGAACTTCCTCATTGGTCTTTTTAGCTGTCCAGGGAACTTTCAACATTCTTCTGAGAAATCCCATCTCTGTGGCCTCTAATTGTCTTTTCATTTGTTTGTCTACTGTCCATGATTCGCTTCCATAGGTCAGAATTGGTTCTTTATAGCACTGATGAACTCTCTTTCTCATTTTTATTGACATAGATTTGTTGCATAAGATATTTTTAATTTTCTGAAATGCTATTTTGGCCTGAGCTATTCTGCTTTTTATTTCTGTGGTGCATCTCCCATCTGATGTTATTATTGTGCCCAAGTATTCAAAGCATTTTTCAGGGCAACAATAAAGTTCCTCCACTTTATGCAATCAATAAGCATCCTTCCAGGTGCCTCAGATCTGGCCCACACTGTTAATCTCCATTTTCAATGTCCAATGCCAGATTGTCCTTGGTCTGTGATTATTTTGAATCCATAGTTTGTAAATAAAGTGCTTGAAATTACTTTTAGACTTGAGGTAGAAGCTAATTATCAACATTGATTGCAAGCAGGTATCAGCTCATTTACTACCAGAGATAGGTCAACTTTCTTGTGCATAAATGATGGTAAGTTTAGTGTAGGTTATTCTTTGTAGGATGATGTTAACTTTAGTTGTTGTCTTGTTGAGACATATTCATAGCTTTTAAGGAATAGAGAGCTGTATTTTATCTGTTTTCAGCTTTGCTTGATGAGTGGAGAAATCATTCAGATGAACAGTACACAGAACATGTTGTTTGAGCCTCAAGACTTAGAGCAAGCATCACCAGCTACAGTCAGCAGGCATGCCTTTTCTTTTTTTTCAATCCATGTTGTGTATTTTAATGCAGTAAAAGAATAATGCAGCAGGAAACATAAAAAGTATATATTTGCTGCAATCAACACTAAAAGTGCATATGTTTGTTTCCTAGAGACATACTTCAGTTGACCCATCAATAAAATTTGATAACTCTCTTCCAAGATTATGAAAGGTAATAGCAAGAAGAAAAGGGAAGACATAACATATAAATACCATGACATTATAGTTATAGTTAATCGAAGGCCCCGGTATCACTGCAATGAATTAAAATCCATAATTGCTCTTCCACCTGTACCAGTGGAATCATCTGAATTAATATCTCATCTTATTGAAGGATCCAAACAAAGAAAGGTAGCTGCAGTCCCCATCATAGTAGCCACAGCACACGCCAAAAGACATAAGGCCAAGCTACACTGAAAGTGAACGCAGCTGAAATGTCCTTCGCCATACGATATCATCATTCATCGTAAGCAATCTGAATATCGAAACATGATCTGGATGAAAAGCATAGCTCATGGTGTGCACAGAGCACTAAATTCAGTAGCTCTCGCAGCAAGCCGGACTTGGAATATGAGGAAACTGCAACAAGGAACACTTTTCAGACACTGCCTCATTGGTTCCTGCCGTCTAACCGCCATATTCACAGAAAATCCACCATGACATTCATCATCATCATCAAATACCAGGGCCTGCTGGCATAGGTGATCTTTCCACAACTTTCGATCTCGACAGTTATTTATCATTTCTATTGTTGACCTTCTGCCAAGCCTTTCTCTTAAGCTGTCTGGTATTTTTTCTCTTTGCTTCCCTCTATCTCTTCGTCCCTCAATTTTTCCATTTGTTACAATATATTCTAGTTGTTCTCTTCTCATTACATGGCCAAAAAATGATGATTGTTTCTTCCTAATATTGGAAATTAGCTCTCTTTTTGCTTTGACCTCTTTCAGAACATTTTCATTACTCTTCTTAGCTGTCCATGGTATTCTCTACATTCTTTTGTAAAACCACATTTCTACAGACTCCAGTGATTTTCTTGTCTGTTGTCCTATTGTCCATGATTCACATCCATATGTTAAGACTGGCTCTACATAACATTTAAGAACTCTTTTTCTTGTTTCTATTCTCAAAAATGGATTGCATAGCATCTTCCTCATTTTTTGGAAAGCTGCTTTTGCCTGAGCCATTCTGCATCTCGCCTCTTTTGTACATCTTCCGTCTGAGGTTAACAAAGTTCTCAAATATTTAAATTCATTTACCTGTTTTAATATTGTTCCACTTGTCTTTATTTTGCACTGAGATGATGTCTTTTTCTTTGTTGTTACCATTACTTCTGTCTTTTTGCTATTAAGGCTGAGTCCTTTATTTTTGCTTTCCCTCACTATAATGTCTAACATTTCTTGTAACTCATTTTCACTCTTAAAACATGTTATATACCTTATTAATTAAAAAAAATATTATTATATTATATAAATAATTTATATTAAATTACATTACATTAAGAAGGCATATAAAAATTAAACACGTGATATGCCTTATTAATTTTTCTTTTCCACAATTGATTGATAATCCTTCTATTTTATTGCTGTTGTGCAAAGTTCTTTACTACAAACACACATGTATTGTTGTTTCTGTTTAATAGATGTATCTTTCATGTGAATATTGTATTTTCCTGACTCTCAAACTGCAGCAGACAAAACCCTTACAGAAATATTTTTTTAATTCCTCCTAAACAGATGTGGCATGATCTACATGGATCCATTACAGCTGAGCTGGGAACCACTGGTTAGCTCTTGGATGCATCAGCAGCTGCCAGAAACTCTTAAACTGGAGCAGCGGAATATCATAAAGGTTCATCAAATATAAGATATATTAGATTCTAAAATGAATAACATTTCAACATAAACATATTTTTAAAGATTTCCACAAGATTAGATCGAAAGTTTAAAAATAGGCATAAAAATACATAAAACTGTATACAATTAAAACAGGGCTGAGGTAAAGCTGTGTTAAATAAGGAAACAAATCCCATATAATTAATGTTACGATTTTACAGATAAGTGACAGGAAAAAAGCAAAAAGTGCTTTTAAAAGCAAAGCATATGTGACAGATTTGTTGTGTAGAATAATCCATAAAGTTGTGCTAACAGACTTGCAACTGACTGATATTGAGTGCAAAAGGGCAATCGATCACTCTGACATTCTGAATGCCCTCAGGTGCGCTGGATAAAAAATGATCCTGAATCCGCAGCCATGAACAGACTTCATGAATATCATGTCACGGTGGGAGATGTCAGACGAGAACACTATGCAAGAATCCAAAGAAGACTTGTCAGCCAACATAACTCCGGTGTTGTTAGTCACTAAACGTTGATGGATATTCTTTGGAAGAGATCTAAGCACTTATGGACTTGTCTGATGTGCAATGAGGATGACCTGTCTACTAAACTAGACAAAACCATAAAGTTGTAATATACAACTGCATGTGATTTGTTTTTGTTTTTTTACTGAATATGAAGTTCAGTTTGTTGACTTGACTAATTGCTCATTTGGTTTTTTGGTTAGCTGGTTTATATCAAAACGTTAATGTTAATAGTAACCTCTATATGTCTCCCTTTTCCATAATTAATGTTCCACTTACAGACCACCTTGACACAAATCTGTCATTTTTTTTCTATTTTCCTTAACATTTGCCTATCTTGAAAATAATAAACACTGAGATTGAACTGGTGAAATTGCTAGTACACAAATTGCCGAACATTTGGTCTGGGTTCAATTCTCATTTATGGTGATTTTTTGTTTGTTTATTTTTTGTTAGGTTAGTTGACAGGGTTCATCCAGTTTCTGAAAATTGGTACTGATTTTCCCTGAGATAGTAGGACAGCTTTGTGTAATATAGCCTATATCACTCTTAAAAGTGGTGATGGTTATGGAAAGAACATAGGTGATAAAACCATATTCCATATCTGCCACAAGGCTTACTGGCCACAATTTACATTTCTAACTTACAATTGAATTAAAATAAACTATCAAAACCCTTCAGACTCCTTTTGGAAGCAAAGACTGTGTACAAAGAATCTTCATCACCCTTACTACTTGACTTTTTATTTATTTCCTTGCCATCAGGGCCAGTGAGTGTCCTTGAGGTTTTTCTTGACCATATTTTAAAAAAATGTATTTAAATATTCTATTATTATTATTAATATTAAATATTAATCTTCTTCTTTACCCCCGTCACACCAAGTGGCGTATAGGGAATATGGTGTTAGTGACCATAAATTTTACATACCTTCAGCGCATGATTTTTTGGGGTAATGTGGTCGGTATTACGCCCGTGCCGCTTTACTTCCCCAGAAAAAAAATCTGGTACCCATTAAAGGCTGGATGAACCCGGAAGCCATCAGTTGGGATTGAATCCTACCTCTTGTCCTTTGTAGTCCAGTTCACTAACCACTGAGCTATCATGGCTCCCTATTTAAATATTTATTTTTATTACATGTCTAGAGTATGTACAAGTATTGAAGATAAATGGGTGTTAAAGTGTTGTCATGAAAAAGTTATAGTAAATAAAACATCTTTAGAGGATTAATCAGACTCATTGCCTGAAGCTATTCTTTGCTTGTTTATTCTCCTCACAGATGCTGTTTGAATGGATTCTCCCTCCTTGCCTCAGTTTTGTCAGCAAGTCCTGCAAGCATATTTTACAGCTTCAAGCCATGCATTATACAGCCAGTATTTTAAAGCTTTATACATGTCTCATGGAAGATGTCAAGTTTGTATTCATATCTGTCACAAATAAATACATTTTATGAAAATTTCAAGGAAGTATACTAAGTATTACAAGTTAAACATAATAAAGTTAGCTTTATTACAATTTATTTTGTTGTCCATACCATTCTCAGAAGTAATCTAGTTTCTCCATTCTACATGTATCTGTCTTAGCTCTGGAAGATTCTTGGAGTGCCATAATTGCACATTTATCATTACTGTGTGACTCCAGTCAACAAGGCTTACAGTGCAGCTTGAAGTTGCTGTGGTAAAAGTTGGGTTTAAAAACATGTATATGGATTGGTTTTAAAAAAAACCAGTTTTAATATTTTGTAGTCCTGGAACTAAAGAGTTGGAATCATCAAATCAGAGGTGGAAGAAAATATGAGCAGGGATATTGAGTCTAATGCAGTTATGTTTGGAGTGAAAGTAATTGGATCAATATAAATTATGTTTAGAATTGAAAGTTATTTAATCAAAATAAATTATTGATGGAGTCAGAATTATTGAATCTAAGCAGTTATGTCTGCAATATAGTCATTAAATAAAAATTTTGGAGCCACAGATAATTAATGGAAGGAGTTGAATATTTAAATGCAACCAGAATTGTTTAATTTCCTCTTCTTCAGCATTTACCTGACAACCACTTCTCTTCATCATTCTTGTTTTCTTTCTTTTATCCATCTGCTGTAGTCTTAAAGTGTGGCAGGAGAATGGAGGGATGTTTATATAATTTGGTGTCTGTAGAAATTGTATTGTTTGTTCTATTGGTTATTTCCCTTTTAGGTGTAGTGTCGTTCTTTTACATGTTGAATACTGTTAGGCTAGAAATGTTTTGATTACTCTTCTCTCTTTTGGTTACACTTTAGGTCACTCTTTTGATTTTCTCTTCATCAACTTGCCATAAAAGAATATAAATTATATATAAATGCATTGTGCTATTGTTTGTAGCCAGCGGCATCATTTTGCAACTTTCAGTACAACACATCCAACTTTCCAACTTGAGTAAGGAATTTTTTACATTGGTTTACCTTCCCGCCATAGAACCTACTAGCTTAGCTAAATTGGTTACTCTGTGATGTCTTCAGTGAGAATCACATTACATTGTTACATTGGGCCTAGTGCATCTCATTAACAAACACTGGGTAAACTCTAGGCATAGACCTTGTTTTATATTTAAAGATGACTACTTTAGTTCTGCCTTTGAGGATAATGCTGCTAGCAAATTTCGCAACACAAATTATTGCACAATGCATGGCAACAAGAAGTCTCCCAAAACATCATAAAAATGACATCAAAATTCCCTGTTCCTACTATTGCATGTTTCTTCTTTCAAACAAAAATAAAAAAAACTATCTGGACTAATAATTTAACGTACCATTCATTGTTCTGTGAAGTTTCACTGCAGACAATGTTCATTTAAGTATGAAAAAAAAATTTAAATAAGCCACCATCTATCACAACCTTGCTGGCAAAAAGTCAGAGTGAAATGCATGTTTAAACATAAGTAAAAAAAACATTTTGATTGGCCTAACATCATCAAGTGCTACGATGATAATCTTTTTCGGGAGGACGCGAACTTCCTTGGTATATGGTGGATAGGCGGCAGGAACCATTGAAGGCTATGTCTGAAAAGTGTGCCTTCTTGCAGTTTCCTCATATTCCAAGTCCGGCTTGTTGCAGGAGCTACTGAGTTAAGTGCTCTGTGCACACCGTGAGCTATGTGTCTCATCCGTTTTGATCCTGTTTCGATATACCGCTTGTTTACGATGAATGATGATATCGTATGACAGGGAACAGTTGGCTGTGTTCACTTTCTGCGCGGTTTCGCCTTATGTCTTTTGGCGTGTGCTGAGACTGCTACGATAGGGACTACAGTTACCTTTCTTTGTTTGGGAGACGTGTTAGTAATTCGGATGATTCCACTAGCACGGGCAGTTGAGCAATTATGGATTTTAATTCGTTTGCAGTGATCCCAAGGCCTTCCATAACCAATAACCAATAAGTAAAAAAAAAAGTAAAGTACCCCCGTCACGCCAAGTGGCGTATAGGGAATATGGTGTTAGTGACCATCAATCTTACAGACCTTCGGCACATGATTTTTGGGGTAATGTGGTCAGTATTACGCCCGTGCCGCTTTACTTTCCCAGAAAAAAATCAGGTACCCATTAAAGGCTGGGTGAACCCAGAAGCCGTCGGTTGGGATCGAACCCTACCTCTTGTCCTTTGTAGTCCAGTTCACTAACCACTGAGCTATCACAGCTCATGTTTAAACATGGTTATGAGAAAATTATACATTGCAAGAGGTTTAAAAATAACATCTGCAATTACACCATAGATCACAATTCATTTACCCTTTAAAGGTGTCTCTGTGATGCTTAGTTATTTTTTTAAGTGTTAATTATTTTTTTCCAATAACACAGTAGGAATACTAGATATCTAGTCGGGTTAATTGTATGTATGCGATGCGCCAAAATTACAAATCAGCTGCTCTCTAAAAATGCCATTATAAATTATTACTAATTTATTTTATATGCTGTAAAAGAAAATTTTAAGAGCATAAATTAAAATTGTCAAATTAATGTAATTAAATTCCATTTTAAGTGCTTGCAGACGATGTATTTTAAAAATATTTATTAACTATATTTTACTGTGGTATAACAATCTTTGATCATCTGTCCACCTTGCTTAAACAAGGGACACAACTAAAAGTTTGGTAACGAGACCCTGTGTCTAGGGGGTTATGGATCGCACAGGTTCCTCTACCACAACAAAGTAAAATACAACAAAAGAACACATTTGTTCAGATATTTTACTGGTGAAATTTTAAGACATAAAGCCCCATTTTGTAGCTGAACATCTACTGGGGTACAGTGTTGCATGGTGTTTGATCTGATCTGTATGGAAGAGGATGTCAGAGCTTGCTCATTCCTCTTATCCATTTACTTCCATTTAAGCAATTATGGTTGAGTCTGAAGAAGTTATGGATCAAGTTTTGATTGTTGTAAGCTTTTACACCTTGAGTCTGAATAAATGTATTGACTTCCAACTCTTGTTATCTTTTCCTTTATTTCTATTACTTTGCTGAGGCCTCTTATTTATGGCATAAATGTAAACATTGTTCTCATTGAAATTGTTGTTTTCAAGAAAATGACAGAATTAATTGTTGTTTTCAAAGAGCATAAAATAATTCAAGTAGGGCAGAAAAAAATGTCAGTCAGAGACTTGATTTGCATATTTTTTTTACCCCTTTTTACAATTCCAAGATTAGCTGGTTTGTAGATTTGTCTATAAAGTAGTTACCATAGAATTTATAGGTGAATTATAACGTTTATTTAGTTAAAGTGTTTTTACTTTAATAGATAAAATAAAATTGTTTGGTCATATGAGAATGAAGTCTAACTAGTTACCATTTCACATCTACAACAACCTATCATCTGTCTTCAAGACTGAGGAAACACCAAGAGTCAGGTGAACAGACAAAGTTGAAATCATGTAACAGTTCAGACTAACAATTATCTGTGGACATACATGGCTCAAGAAAGAAATTTGCAGCTCTCCTCAATGTCTAATTGCATATTTTAATAAGATATACTTACTCTCCAAGCTGTCAATTTTTTTTTTATTCCATTTGTAGGAGACTCGGTAAGGATGATGATGAAGACTTCATGGAAGAAGCAGAAAAAGAGGTTTCAGACTCAGAAACTGGTACTACAGAACCTCCAACACTGGGCATTATTGAGAAGAAGCTGCATGAAGAACGAACAAACATGATTGTTGCTCACTTCCTTTTCTCTGTGATATGGTCCATTGGTGGTACACTGGATGCTAATTCACGTCTCAAATTTGATGAATTCTTTCGTTCCTTGTGTGAAATGGAAGGGACAAAGGACAAATACCCCAAGTAATTGTATTTAAACTTTAAACAAATTGTTCTATTTCTTAATTTTTAGTTAATTTAATAAAAATCTACAATCTTAGGTCTTTCAGACAATCCAGAACTTCAGGTGCTTTTTGCTTTTCTTAAACAGTTTATCTTTCCATCTCATTCCTTGTCTTTCATCTTCATGTCATGCCAATCATCTTTCCTGTTGGCACAAGACATTCCATACTTTACATTCTAAAAATGTTGATTTTCTTGCATGCCTACAATTTATTTTAACTCTCTTTGTTCCCAGAATTGTGTGTTTGGTGATAAAACTGATTTTTTAAATGGCAAATGATATTTTTCATTATCTATTATATTCTTATTATTCTCTTTTAGCAATGAACCAAACCTCCATTGCTACGAGTGATCTTTCTGACTGTATTTTATTGTTATAATTTACATCTATAAAGTACCACTAGCTCTAAATAGTTACTGCAAGTTTCCAAATTTATTGTTTTACAGCTGTCTGGAATGTACTGAAGACTGTTATACAATAACAGTAATTGCTAGTTTAAAATTAGGGGACTGAATGGTCTAGAGGTTTTACCCTTCCCTGATCTTTGGATGGTGAGATTCTGTAGCAGTGCAGGAGAAAATTACAGCTGCTTTGGACTTAGAATTTTACACTGTGAAACAGGTCAAGATTAGGTGATTAGACAGCTTGGGCAGACAGATAAGATACATTTAGGTGAGATCAATAATGATTGACCACATAGAGAAAAGAATTAAGTTTGAAGATATTCTGACATCTGGTGTGGCAAAGAATGGCCAAGGTATAAGACAGGGCTTTCATGGAGCAGAACAGAGCATAGTGAGAGCAGATTAGAGAGAGAGGAATTCCATCAAGAATCCTGCAGTACACTCCAAGACAAGATGAGAAAAGCAGAAGGTAACAACAACCTGTATAGAAAAGATAAGATGCTAGAAATGACTGGTGATAGATCACAGTTAAAGCAGCATATTAGCTAAAGGCCACAACAGGACTTGTGTGTGAACTTTATTATTAGAGCTAGATCAAACATTAACAAGATAGCCAGGAAGTGTCATGTGTCAGTATTTCAAGGAGTGGAAGGATTCATAGCAGAAATGCAAAACGCCAGGTATTATTGACTCATAGTGGTGTGCCAATAAGATAAATATGCAATTGTTATCATTTGAAATGTTGTCCACGATGTTATCAAGTAGAAACATCATTAAATATGTTATGATGTTACTGAACACTTCAGGTATTTGTTGCTTATCAGAATGAAAGACACAGATATTACTTATCAGATCGATAAAATGTGTGTTAATGAGATGGCCTGAAGATTTATATCAATGAAACTATTAAGAAGTATAAAGACAACATAAATAAATATATCAAGAACGTGATGATATATATATATATATATATACATATATATAAACAAGCAGTATAGCTTCACATGTTTTAAAGTTGCAATCCGATCCGGCAGTTGGAAATTGAAAGGAGTATACCAATATAAATCTTAAAAAAATTTTTTAATCTAAAAAACAGATGAAATTCTCAAAGAGGTCAGCCCAAAAAAGGAGCTCCAAAAAACATCACAAAGAAACAATCAACATTTTTGGGCACATCATAAGAAAAGAAAAGTTGGAATACTTGGTTCTATCTATCTATCTATTGTCCTTTCGAGCCGAAGACGGCACATAGGGCAGAACCACAATCTCAAAAACAGAAACCTTGCGTGCCAAAATGGCACATATTGCAGAGATCACTGCTTCTAAAATCTATGGCTCTGTTTCCATAACAATACATTTTACAATGATAGCTTGTCAAGCCATCGATCAACCTCCTTAGTCGCCTCTTAGAAAATGAGCTCATAAAAGAATACAATGTCACATGGATAATTGAGTTATTGAGTTATTTTTATTTGCGGGTCATCATCATTGCACTCCGAACATGTCCATAGGTGCTCAGATCCCCTCCTCAGCTATTCCCACAGTGTCCAGCGACTGACGACTCCAGTTCTATGTTGGATGATAAGTCTTCTTATACGGCCACTAAGTTTCTCATTTCTGGCTGTGGTCACCTTAACTCCCATTTCCATCATCCGAAGAAGTGACGTGGATCTGTGTTTGTCGAAGTCCTGTGCTCTTCCCACTTCTCGGAGGGCATTGATAATGTCTGCCCGATCCATTGGTTGTTCGTCCTCAACGACAGCGTAGCTAGCCAACCTGTCCGCTCTTTCATTTCCCTGTACTTCCGTATGTCCAGGGACAAAGACAAAGGTGGCCTTACGTATATTGGATTTCTGCAACGAATCTACCCATTGCATGCATACAGAGCCCAACTCCACTTTTTTTATCATGCTCATAAAATCACTCAGTATACATGCGTGGGTGTAGTATGTGACTCTAACCATTTGAATGCCTTGGTCACTGCCATCACCTCCATTGTCATGCTACTCGTGGTCAGTGGTCATGACATATGCACCACTGTCTTCTTTGACTATTCTGCCTGCCGAGCGTGCTGTAAATGACCATGCACTTCTTTGGTGTCGTTGTACAGATCCGTCTGTATAGATGACTGCATCTTTCTCATCAGTGTTATCGTGGATGAGACCGTTGACCTCAGCATCAACCACGACCAGGTTCTGTTCCCTACTTTTCCTGTCGAGTGTGACAATACATGAGAAAGCCCCCTTAAAAGACGTAGGCACTGGTATCCACTCCTCACCAACGCTGATATTGGTAAGCCCACAGATCTGTTTGATGACATCTTCTGCTTGGCCCACCCATGATTTGCCTCTTTTTAGCCTGGCACCTTTCCCTGTGTTGAGCACGTACTGCAATGGATGCTCTTTGTTTGTACTAATCTTCAGGTATGCTCGTGCTCTCCAGATCTTGATTCTGTCATCCATGGTTGGAAGGTCAAGAAGATACCTCATTGCTACACAGGGAATGTCCCTTCTACATCCCAAGATATTGTGCATGGCTTCATTTTGTATTTTCTCCAGCCTATCAATTTGAGTCGTACTGACAGTAAGAATTGCCAGGGTATACTTGATTGGTGTGAGGACTAATCATTGGAACAGAAGAGTAAGTAGCCTCTGCTTGATGTTGGCAGCTGCCATGACCTTCAAGGCGGCTAATCCTTTGCGGGATTTTGTTATCACATGGTCGACGTGGTCCCGAAAACACAGGCTGCGACCAAACTTAACTCCGAGGTATGTCATCAACTTGTCCCTGATCACCTCATCAGCTCCCATTCGTACTACCGGTGTGGTCGTATTAACGATATGATTGTTAAGGGAGAACCATGAAACTGATGCTTTATTAGGATTAACCAAGGCACCTGAAACCCCACACCAGGAAGAAATGCGATCGAGTTCGTCTTGCATTGTGGAGGCGATTCCCCGTCTGTCTCTTCCCTGTCGATATACCAGAATATCATCAGCAAAAGTCAAAGTTCTTCCCCTCCCATCCAGCTGTTGTTCCGTGATTGTTATTGTGTACACGTTAAATAGAACTGGTGACAAAATGGTGAGCCTTGTGGCAGCCCTGGACAAATGGATGTTGGCTTAGAAGACCAACTTCCACATCTGAGTATCACCTTCCTCTGAAACAGTGCCGCGGTGATCCATCTAATGAGGAAGGGGTGCACCGCCAGTTTGAGGAGCATATGCATGAGATATTCAAATGGTACCCTAATGTATGCATCCTTCAGATCTGTAGCAGCAGCACATGTCTCCTCTCGTCTGTGGAAGCCTTCGAAGACGTCATAAGCAAAGACTGCCGTGTTGGGCCATGTCTCTTTGTTATATGCTTCCTTTTCTTGCTTCTATTTCTGCTTTTCTCAATTAGGAGGACACATGGATAGTGATCACTTCCGTGGAACCCCAGTGCACTCCACCTGCAAACCGGTGTGAAGGTGGAAGACACCAGTGCAAGGTCTATGACACTATCAGAGTCCCCAGTTCGAGTGGCCATTCTTGTTGTCCTTCCATCATTCAAGCACACTAAATCGGCTGACACTAGTGCGTTCTTTAGGTCTTCTTCCTGCTTGTTGGTTATGACGTTACCCCACTGGTTGCCTCTAGCATTAAAGTCTCAGCAGAAAATGACGTTCTCTTCATCGAACTCGAAGAGATTCTGCCATTGTTGTGTGTTCACCTTCCTATTACAGGCATACACATTTACAATCACGAAATGAACTGGGTCTGCACCCTAACCGCATGTACCTGCAATTCTACATTGTCCCACGCAGACATATCAACCTCAGCTGCCACCATATTATTGCGCACAAGGATGGTCTGCCCAAGGTGTCGCCTATTGTAGAAACAATTAAAACCAGGAGTACTTACTGTCCTGTCACCAGAAAGAGTTTCTTGTAAAACAAATATATCAGCGCCGCACAGTAGCTTATCAAGAATGGGCCTTCGTTGATTTATGGACCCACAATTCCAATATGTAACGCGCACATACTTTAGGCCTAGTCTCTCACACTTCGACATTTTAACGCCACCTCTTTTACCATGTCGTGTTTTCCTTCTTCGATGTTGTCGTTTGGGATGCATCTGAATACTTACCGTCATCATAGTATCATAGATGATTTTCTCGCTGAATATCGATGCTGTGGAGGGTCTAGACTCATGTGCATTTACTCAGTCGCACGGTCCAGAACCCGTTTCCTCGTTATAAACTGGATAATATATGGCCTCATTCGGTATATACTTTTATTATAGTCTTTCCTAGAAGCTACATCTTATGTCTAAAGGTATTTTCAACAAGTATCAGCAGCTGCTATGAGTACCTATGATTTTTTCTAACAGAATCTGTTTGGTTACTGTTTACAAGTTTGGCACTTCGTTATGCTATGCAATCAAATTCTTGCATATTACTTTGCTTATGCTGCCAACAGCATAACTTTTCAATTATACTTAATTGACTATTTTTTTTTCTAAAATTGATTATTTTATTTTTGGTTTAAATTTAATAATTTTCACTAGAGAGAAAGAGAGAGATGTTTGGCTTGTTCAGGTTTATTCTTACATTTTCCATCATTCCAGTACCATAAAATAGAGGTGACACACAGCTTATAGTGTGACTCAACATGAGTCCCTATTTTTGACGAGCGTCATCTCATTAAGGGAATTTTTGCCTACTATCTTTGCATCTTAATTTAGGTCTAATAGTGCAAGTATATTCACCAAATGTTTTATTTTTTTCACTTTGTAGACCAAAAGATTTGAAGATCCCAAGATCAGCTCTTATTCCAAAAAATGGAACAATCTTTGACTATGTCTTCATATACAAGCGATTTGGCTCATGGTGTTTATGGGCAAGTCTTGTACAGCCTGTCAGTATTGATGATAAAGCACAAGTAAGGATAGGTTGGACTATATATAAGTTTGTATCTAAGTAAATATTAACTGAAAAAAATGACTATCTATCTATTGTCCTTTCGAGCCGAAGACGGCACATAGGGCAGAACCACAATCTCAAAAACAGAAACCTTGCATGCCAAAGTGGCACATATTGCAGAGATCACTACTCTAAAATATATGACGCTGTTTCCATAACAGTACTTTTTACAATGACATCTTGTCAAGCCATTGATCAACCTCCTTAGTCACCTCTCACGACAGGCCTGGAAGGTCACAGGGAAAAAATGACTAGGAGAATAAAATTATCGTTGATTATTAATTTTGTTTTGTTTACTGAGCTCTGAGGTTACCTGTCAATTCTCTTTTATTTTACCTCAGTCCAGATAGTGGGACATGCACTTTTGCTTTCTGCTATTGCATCACAAATAGATAAACTATTTTCCTGTTCATATTTATAAATCTTTAAATACAACAGTTATCTTTTACATTTTTGTAAATGGCTACCACTTTTGTTTCCTGATAGATCATCTCACTGATATTTAATACATCAAATACAGAAACAATGATAACTTATTTTCATGTTCATATTTTAAAATCTTTAAATACAATTTTCATTTATATTTTTTTTTTCATATGGCTGTCACAATTGTCTCCTGAAAAGATCAACTCACTGATAATCAACACAGTGGATACAGAAAGACAGAGATTCTTCCTTAAAACATTCATGCAGAGAGACCAACCTGTGCTATTTGTGGGACCAACTGGTACTGGTAAAAGTGCCATCACAAACAACTACATGCTGCAGGTAATGTTTTACTATTGTTCCCAAACTGAGAAAATGAACTCTAATAACGCTTCTAAAAGAATGATAAAGAAAGAAGAATACTATCATGGTGTGTAGGGTATATATCTATATATATATATATATATATGTGGTGTTAGCACCTGCATGGCTTTTTTACCACTGACACCTTTGTGGGTAATGTGGTCAGTGTTGCACCATCTTTCTTTCCCAGAAAAATCTAGTAGCCATTAAAAACTGAATGAACCTAGATGTTGATTGGAATTGAACTTTACATTTTGTTCTCTGTATTCCAAGTTTACTAATCACCACTGCATTACTGGAACTGCCTTTAAAGAATAGATAATGAACTTAATTAAAGGTCTCATAGACAGTCAAATATTTTGCCACAGTTGCCATTATCAAGCCTAGAGTATCCAAACATTAACCTTTCAGACTACATCTGATCACTACTGCTTCAACACTTTGTTGTGATCCCCCTAAACATTTGCAATCATTCATTTAGATATTGTTTTGTTATAAATATTAAAGCAAAGTTTTTTAATCTAGATATTTTTTTTTACTGACCATAATTGAAACTCCAAAAAAACGTCAGTACTGTCATCTTAAAAAAGGTTATTAAGATTTTGTAGAGTTTGACCAAAAAATTTTTTTTTTCTGCTTCTTCACATTCTTATGTTTAGTATATTACACAAATAGATACTTCTGTGAACAAATCTATGTCAATAGAAATGAGAAAGAGAGTTCATCGATGCTATATAGAACCAATTCTGACCCATGGAAGTGAATTATGGACAATAGACAAACAAATGAAAAGACGATTAGAGGCCACAGAGATGGGATTTCTCAGGAGAATGTTGAAAGTTCCCTGGACAGCTAAAAAGACTAATGAGGAAATTCTCAAAGAGGCCAACACAAAAAGGGAGCTCTTAAAAAACATCAGAAAGAAACAATCAACATTTCAGAAAGAAACAATCAACATTTTTCGGGCACATGATGAGAAGAGGAAAGTTGGAATACTTGGTTACAACTGGCAAAATAAAGGGAAAGAGAGATCGCGAACGACAAAAAGAGAAAATACTAGATGGCTTTGTATCATGGCATGGAAAGCAGTCAACAACAGCACTGATACAATGCACTGTAGATAGAAGATTGTGGAAGGACATGATCGTCTACGCCAACCGGTATGGCACATAATGATGATGATACTTCTGTGAAGGAGGAGGTCATCATAAGTACCCCATAGTTTGTCTGCAAATTTTCTATTCTGGGTCCAGAATAATTAAAATTTTAAAATATTATTATATATGACGATATATAATTAAAATTAATTTGTAAAGCAGGTATTCAGCGATCCAATTTACCATATGTTAAGAGTTTTTTACTTTTAGAATTAAAAAAAAGTGCAAAACTTTAAACTGCATGCTAATTACACTGGTCATGTAGCATTTATTTACAACTCCCTTGGTAAATTCCCATATATACTTAAAATATCAAGACAAACCCTCAAATGTAAATCAGAGGGTAAAAGAAAAGAAGGCCAACATAGAAAAAACACTAAAAAGATCTCTGATATGAGAAGGAACAACAGCAGGCATCAGCTCCCTTACCAAAGCTGAGAGGCTCACCCAGAACTGGGATGTGTGACAAGATACAATGTAGGTCCTGTGAAAAATCTGACACTTAATAGCAAAGATTTTCTGACTTGGAGAGCTTATGTGTCATCTTCAGTTCAAAAGTGCGATCATCATCATCATCAAGTACAGGGCTTGCTGACATAGGTGATCATGTCTCTCCACAACTTTCGATCTTGACAGTTATTTATCATTTCTGCTGTTGACCTTCTGCCAAGCCATTCTCTTAAGTTTTCTGTATCTCTTCTCTTTGCTTCCCTCTATCTCTTCGTCCCTCAATTTTCCCAGTTGTTACAATATATTCCAAAGTACAATAGATAATTTTAAAAAGTACAATAGATAAATAGATAGTCGCAAGACAGAAACAATTTTTGAAAAAGTCATAGTTTGTAGCATATGATGCCTAATGATCACAGTATTATATGATCTTTTGACTTTGAATGGAAATTCATGAACATAAATAGGTTTTGATGAACTGCTGATGTATTTGTCTTGTGGAGGTTATAGCATTTATGGACAATACAATTTATGAACAGTTATCGTACAAGATTGGTCATTTTTGACAAGTATAAGAAATACATAACTACTGTCTATGCTTGGAGAATGTTTCTAAAACATTAATCACTACACTCAGATTGCTGGGTATCTTTCACAGTTAGAAATGAAATATTGTCAATAACACATGATCCATTGATCCTGCATGTAGAAATTCATAACTGGATCAGTTGGAATGCCCTGTATGCATTATAACTTTGGTTGCTCATTGAACCATTTAATCATTGAGGCTGTGACACCTGCATTGGAGTTGTATCATTGTCCCTTTAGTGGTTTTTTTAATGGTCCAAACCAATGAAAGTCAAATGGTGACAGACCAGGGTCATAAGCTGTTTGGTGTTGCTAATGTTTCCTGCACAATGTTCATGACATGTGGACGAGCATTGCTGTGTAACAGAATCACACCACCTGAAAGCATGCTGATCATATTCTTGATGGCTGTATGCAGGTTGTCTAGCATGTCTTTGTAGCAGATGGCATTGATGGTCATACCAGGCTCTTTAGAGTCCCACAATAGAAGCCCTTCATGGTAAAAAAATGTGGTCAGATTAACCTTATCGCAAAAACCTATCACTTGAAATTTCTTTTATTTTGGTGATCCAGGATGTTTCCATTGCATGCTCGCTGTTTTGCTGCATGGCTTACTTTTGTCACCATGCACAACTTGCATTTGGTGATGAATATTGACATTCTTTGGCTGTTAGTAACTAACTGATTGACCCTGGACTAATTCCGTATCCCTGGCTATTTTTCCCATGGTCTGCAGCAAAACCAATCAATACTACACAGAGAATGAACACTTGCACAATTGTACATTGGTGTGTGTTTATTACGTCAGATGTAACAGCGTAATTTCTCCTACATATGTCATCATGACACATCTTGAGCGGGTTTCATTTGAACACACCTTGTATTTTAAAAGTTGCTGATTACTTTGAACTGTAAGAGTCTTTTTAAAATAAAAATATTGTTTGAGGCAGCCAATATGTTATAATAATTTACACAAGATTGAACATAAATAAATTTATCAATTCTGAAAAATAACCACACTTTCTAAATACATTATTAATTCCATCATCAGCTTCCACGAGACAAGTATGTCATCACCAACATCAACTTCTCCGCTCAGACATCAGCCAGTCAAACACAGGATATTATTTTCTCTAAACTTGAAAGGTGAATATTGAATGTTAATTGTCTTTTAGAATCTGTTAGTTTCAGTGGATTAGTTTTTAAAACCCACTAGTTCTTTATTTACATACTTAATTATTGCTGTGATTGTTAGAATATATATATAGGCCTATATCTTGCTTGCTCTAAAATCAGGCTGAAGTGCACTGTGGTTATATCAGTTTTTCTATGTGTTTGCAAAACATAGACTCTTATAGCAGACCCTTCTGCTTTCTATACAGAAGAAAAATACAAACTACTGAGATGAAATGTTATCATAATATTTTGGACATCTCTTACATCAAATCACAAATGAAAAAGTTTGCAAAAGGATACGACAAGCAATTGGAGTATATGCTGAATCTTTTACTTTTGTGAAGAAACACAAAATAATATGGTTTGGCCATATAACTTGATCAACAGGCCTCCGAAAAAACCATTCTGCATGAAACAGTGAAAAGGGCAAGAAGGAGAGATTGGCAGAGAAAGATGGGATCAGAACATCAAAGAATGGACAGTCTCTACTTTGCAGTCTCAAAGAATAACTGAAGATAGATGAAATGGAGAAGGTTGATGAAGTCTGTCAATGGTACCCCAATGGCCCCTAGAGTTATGGGATGAAGAAAAACATTCCTGTTTGTCAAGCCTTCTAAAACAAATTTTGCAAGAAATGATATGGAGAAGAAAATTTATTTTCAAAGACAAGAATAGGTGGATGGAAATGGAAATTGAAGAATGGACCTTCCATGACTTTATTAGTACATAATGAGTATCTTCAAATAGAGAGGAACAGAGGAAACTATTTTCTGTTGTAATTGTTGTCTCTATGACCCACAAGGTTACAGTGTGTGAAGGACAAATTGTTACAATGTTGGTTTATTGCTCACTTCATGCGTATTAAATTATTTAAACTTATGTTTGTGAACCTGTACACTATTGTTTCTATAGTTCTATCTATCTTTCGTTCTCCTGTAGTTGTCTACATCTGCAATGTCATTTCCTATATAAATTTTACTGTCTTTTGTAATTCTTGCGCAGTGGCCTATATAGTTTTGTCTGTAGTGTTCTATCTGTGGGCCAATTGATTTTCCTCAGTCTACTATATTCAGTACAGTCTTGTAGTATGTGTTCAGCAGCCTGGGGTGCCTGTCCACATGTACATGTAGTTGAGGTGTTGATCTTGAATTTTGTAACATGTGACTGTGGAGTCGATTGTGTTCTGTTCTGAGGCGTATAATGATAACTTGTTTCCATCTATTCATATTATGAAATGCATCCTGATTTCAGGCTTGTAGTCTTCTGATTGATTTCTCTCTCTCTCTCTCTCTCTCTGCAATCAAGACTCATTCAGAGTAGGATTCCAGACTCTCTTATGAAGTCAGTTGTCTGTTTAAGCGATTTGATTGCCCTATATAGATTCTCTTCCAGGGAGGTGGGTGTGGACCACATTGCTCTTCTCAGGTCTGTGTTCTGGAGGCAATCCTGTAGAACATGTTTTGCAGTCATATTGTTCAGTGTACAGTGGCATAGGCTGGTTGTACCTATTTTGAATTTGGTGAACATGTGATTCTTCATTCTTTTGTGGCCAGTGCGTAGGCGAAGTATGATGACTTGATCCCTCCTTGATAGTTGATGGTATCCGTCCCTCTCATTATGCTTTGGGTGTTCTCGTTTCCATTTTTCATGGTACTGACCTTAGAGGATGGATTTGGCTTTATCATAACTGAGCGAATGGTTCTCTTGTGGTAATCTTCCTCCCTCTAGCTAATTTGTCTGCGCGTTCGTTCCCGTGTATATTACAGTGTGATGGTATCCACAGAATGACTACTCTCTGGAAGTTATTGCATAGTTGGTCCAGGGTTGTTCTCAAGTCATCTAGTTCATTGTTCTTGTGGCTTTTTAGAGCTGATACTACTGACAAAGTATCAGTCAGAATCACCAATTTATTGTGCATGTTATTTTTGTGTTGAGTAGCCAGTGTTGCAGCATCTCTGAGGGCCTCAGTTTCTGCTTTAAAGTTGTTTGAGAATTTCCCAGTAGCTATTGACTTGGTGATCTCGTCCTGGTTATTCAGCGGCAAGAACACACCACCCCCTCCATTTCTGGTGGCATTTGTAGCAGAGCCATCTGTGTATATGTGGGACCAAGAGTCCTGTGGGTAGGTATCATGTATGTGTTTTTCTGCTACATGTTTTCTTTCTGTGTCTGATTGGGTGCCTTTTTTCATGATTCCTGTTATATTTTTCTTAAGTTCTAGTATTTTATGTTTCCCATGAGGAGACATATCAGATAGTCCCAAGGGTTTCGGTATTGTTTGGAAAGTACTGGGTCTCCAGTAGTTAGTTCATTGGCAATTGCAGCAAAGTTGCTCCTCTTTAGTCGTACAAATCCGAAACCAGTTATTCTTTGGTGCATGGGGTGGCTAAGAAGCCTTCTATATTTCTCCGCTTGTTGCAATACTTTAGTGACCCATCTATCATCTAAGGGTTGTAAACCTGTTACTGTTTCTAGAGTGTTTATAGGTGTACATTTCAAGCACCAGTGATGACATGGACAGCTTGGTTCTGTGTTCTGTTAATTTTGCTAAGGTGTGATTTGGAAGCCATAGCCCAGGCTGTAACTCCATACTCTAGGACTGGTCTGACTCTTCCTATGTATAGTTGATTGATTTGATTATATTTTTCTTTTATTGGTATATATCCAGTGCATCTGGTTGTGTGCATATTGCACCTTCTTTTGCCTGCTGATCTGCAAGTTTCTATAGTTTATTTTCTGCATTACAAAATGAATATATTTTTTTATTTTAAAAATTGCTTATGCATTTTTTTTGTTTTTTTATCAATCTTTTTATTTTATTATTTTTTTTTGGGGCTGATCTAGTTTGAAATTGAAAAAAAAATTGTGAATACATGGTTAGCACTTGCATGGCTACGATTAATTTTTTGTTTTTAACTTCAGATTAAAAATAAACATGAATGTAGCTCTCTGGCAAATTTTAACCTTGGGAGTTGATTCTATATCATTGCTCACCGATTAACAAAATATTGTGGTTGCTTAAATACATATATAATCTAATACCTTGTTCAATTATCTAAAAATTCATATATAATATATTATATGTTAGATATATATAAGTATTTAGATTGATTATTAAAACCATGAGAAATTTTTGTCTATGAAATCTCTTCCGTTGCATCGAAAAAAAGCTTCCGTACGGAATGAGTTAAGTTAAAATTGGAGTTAATATTTTCTGTCATATGTTTGTAATCTTTGCAGAAGAAAAAAGGGTATTTATGGTCCAGCCATTGGGAAGAAACTGTATGTGTTTGTTGATGACCTGAACATGCCAGCAAAAGAAAAGTATGGAGCGCAGCCTCCGATAGAGTTACTCAGGCAATGGATAGACCATAAATACTGGTTTGACAGGTGAGAACACTTGTGTCAGTATAACAATTTAGTGAGCTGAGCTATTTGGAGAGAATACTACTAAAATTATAGGGACAGTGAATAGGAAAAATAAAACAGAAATGGGAGTCGTTTCAAAGTACAAATTTATCTGTTTTTTTTTATATTATGCTTAATTGACCAGACATTCAATAAAATATAAACTTTGGGAGTAAGCAAATTTTGGAAACACGTAAGCAGCAAATATATAACAAAGAGCAGCTACACACATTTTCATCCACCCAATATATTTCTTTCAGATGAAGCCAAAACATTAATAATTAACCAATATGTTAAAAAGAGTAAGACCAAAATATATGGGAGAAGACAGTTGGAAGTAGAGAGGCAGAAGATGTGGAAGACATGGAGTAATTTTAAGAGAATGATACCAAACTGGACAGCTTGGAAAGTGTTTGTTGAAGACAAACATGTTTCAAAATTTGTTAAATGTGCATGTGTTTTGTAAAGAAAACACATCCATGTAACCACTATGTATGTCTAGTATACCTTCTTCTACTTTTCCTTCACCAAAGACTGACCAAGCAGTCAATATCCAATATGCCCAGTCACTACCCAATATGTCCAGTCACTACCCAATATGCCCAGTCACTACCCAATATGTCCAGTCACTACCCAATATGCCCAGTCACTACCCAATATGTCCAGTCACTATGCAGTATGCTTTGGGACATCTTGTAGGGCAGCAACAAAACTTCCTTAATTGTATCTGATAATTGTATCAACCTTTGTAGGATATCTCATTTCTGACCAGACATCTTTGGCAAGTTGTCCTTGGTCTGTCTTTTGCCTTTCCCCTGGAGTACACTTTAAGGCAATTCTTGTGATTGTTTCTGGATCTCTTCTGATCATATAATCCTCCAATAACATAACCCTACTGATAATACTGTGTACACATATTTTATTCACAATATTAGTTGACATTATTTGTGCTTCATCATTCTTTAGGAAAGACACCAGCATACAGAATCTGGTTGACATAATGATGCTTGCAGCCATGGCTCCTCCTGGAGGTGGCAGAAACACAGTAACTCCTCGCTTTCTTCGTCATTTCAATATCATTGGCATTGAAACATTTGACGATGAAACTATGAGGAACATCTTTGCACCCATCATTGACTGGCATTTTAAGTCATTTGAGACCAGTCTGCGCAGATTTTCAAGAGTGGGTCTTTTTTAAAATATGTACAGTATATCACAGTTTAGTAAGTCAAGCCTAAAATAGCTGAAATAATAAGTTGGATATGTAAAAGTGCTCTGTTTTATTTTTTATACAAAAATAAATTTATGACATTAAAAATTATGTAGTCATTTATTTGCATGTTTTGAGTTTCTTATCTGTTTTTCTGAGCTGTTTTTTGAGACTACAGATATCATTACAGATATTTGAATTTTACCAATATATTTCTAAACTAATTTGTTTCTTTATGGTTTGCTTTATACCTTCTTTTGTGCCATTCATTTAAATCAAGAAATAATATATATATATATATATATATATATATATATATATATACTAAAATACAGGCAACAAAAAGGAATCAGTTACTGAAGCTAGTTATAGTTACTATTGGTATTAGATGATTTGAGAAGGTAAATTAAACATTTAATTATTGAAGAGGGAGATAAAATTGGAAATATTAATATGAAATATAATTTAAAGGGCGATGGATATAGTTATATTTATTCATTCATGCATACCTCTTTTCATAATTTCTTCTTTTTAAAAAAAATATAGATTATACTCAGTGCCACGATGGAGTTATACCAGAAAGCCATTGTCAATTTCTTACCTACTCCTTCCAAATCACATTATATATTCAACCTCAGAGACTTTTCCAGAGTGATACAGGTAATTAGTTACATCATCAGACATTACACTAGTGTCATTGTTGATGCTTTCATGTGGTTTTCTACTAAAAAAGTGCTGGACAAAACTGTATGAGCCAGCTCATTGCAATGATATAATCTCCTGATATCTATATGCCATATGCACTGATATGAGAAATGTTTAGAAGTTTTGGATTCTGCCATATTATATGATAATCAGGTAAAGGTATTTTACTGCCATTTGGTAGTAAAGTGTAGGGCTTCCTCTTCTCAAGGGAACATCATTTTTTAGTGGTGGGAAGCTTTATCCAGAACTGTCTCTCTCTCTCTCTGGATACCCTTCTGTCCCTGACTAGAAGCAAAGTAATTTATTTGTTTCCCACCTGAAGAGTTGATAGGAATGCATATTTTTGACCCTTGTGTTTTGCATGAAAATTGAGCCTATTACATGATATTTACTTCATAATTTCATTGTTCTCTAATGTGTTTTATTTTTATTTTCTTTAAATTAAAATTTTCTCCAGAATTCTACTTGTATAAAATGGACATATAAAGACATTTATGCAATCAGAGTTCATACAACAACTAACCTAAGACTATAAACATTGCATTAAAAAGGAAATTGTTACTCCAGTTATCAATACAATTACATATTTCTACATGTTAGTACTTCACAAGTTCTGAATGAAAGCTTCTGAGCAGCACTTTATATTCTATTATGGTTATGGTTATTCAAAGGCTCCAGTATCAATACAAACGAATGGAAATCCATATTTGCTCAACCGCCCATGCCAGTGGAATCATCCGAATTAACATCTCATCGAATATCCAAACAAAGAAAGGCAGCTTTATTATCTTTGCTCTAATTTGGAACATATTTATCCCTTCATGCTATGTTCAAATTGTAGAACTTTCATATAGGACACAGTTACCAATATCTGTTTATCATTTGTAGTTTCTGATTTTTATTAAATTAAAAAATGTATTTTCTATTTTTTTTTCTTCTATTTTTATGGGAGCCACAGTTAGTAAAATGTTGAGAGTTCCCTAGAAAGCTAAAAAGACCAACGAGGAAATTTTCAAAGAGATCAACTAAAAAAGAGAGCTCTTAAAAAACATCAGAAAGAAACAATTAACATTTTTTGAACACATCATGAGAAGAGGAAAGTTGGAATACTCGGTTACAACTGATAAAATATGAATAAAGAGAAATTGCAGATGAAAAAGAGAGAAATTACTAGATAGCTTGGTGTTGTGACATGGTAAACAGTCAACATCAGAATTGATACAATGCAATGTAGACAGAGGATGGGTGTTGCTGTTATGAGTCCAAACGCCTGTAAGCTGACGCCCTTCAGCTCAATCCCATGTAATGATATCTGCAGGCATTTCTGAGTTCCCATTGTAGATCCATACAAGGTGTTCCATTTATTAGGTCTTTGAAGAAGTAGTGTTGCTCTAATATCAGTGAGCTTTGGACAGTCAAAAAGGTGATATTCTAGTTTCATGAGAGTGTTCACAGTGTGGACATGCTGAAGTTTGGTTTCATTGTATCCTATTGATGTTGTTGTTCAGTGGTACATGACCGGATTCTCAGTCCGAAGATGGTGGTTTGGTCTCTTCTTTTTAGGTTGTTAAATTTGTCATGGGCGGGTTTGGCCTTGACATGTATTAAAAAAAATCTCTCCCTGTTTTTCCCATGGCTGACCCATCCATTCAGCCAATCTTCTCTAGAGTTTATGATTTGTTTGGCTGTGTTTAATGAGATGTTAGTGTTAAATTGTGTCTGTCTGGATCTTCTCTTAGCTAATTTATCTGTCCTTTCATTTCCTGGTAAGTTGGAGTGGCCTGGGATCCATTGCATCACTAGCCTTATGTCATGTGTGCTAATGAGGTTATCTATGGTGAGCTGTGTGAGTTCTGGCTGCTTATTTATGTTACTTCCTGCAGGGCTTATTTAGAATCAGTAAAATTTTCTTTTCTATGATGGTATGGTATCAAAAACAGTATTCAGATGATAGACTGCTGTTTTTAAGACTATTATTTCTGCTTTGCAATTGTTGCAGACAATTCTGCTGTTCTATCCGGAATGTTCTGCTGTTCTATCCGGATAATGTATCAAAATCCTATCCAGCGTTGATAATTGCTTTGTGGCTGTACCATCAATATATACATGTATCCAGTCATCTGGATACATTTTGATGGTTTTCCTTGTGGTTGTTATTGATACCGTTTCAGCATTTTTATCTATTCTGTCATATGAATCTATACAGATTTCTGAGTTTATGTAATTTACATTTGGTGACAGCTCTTTGATAACTCTTGATGTTTGTTGACATTTCTCAGGTAGGTGCAACTTTTCTTGTATGTTCCTGACATGCAGGAAAGTTGAGATAGATTTGATTCTTTGGATAGGAACTCATCCACTAACTTTCTGTTAGGATGGTCTTTCTCCATTCTTTTTTGTCTTTCATATAGCACTATAGTGGCCTTATCTCTTATCTATATGGGCAAAGGTAGTACAGGCCTATGGTAACCAGTATGGCACATGATGATGATGACAACTAGTGAACTGGACAACTAAGGATAAGAGGTCTATTTTAATCACTGTTTATGGTTCCTTAGTTCATCCAACCTTAAATATGTAACTGCATTTTTGTTGGAAAGTGAGGGGGGGACTAGTGTGATACCAACCAAATGTGCTCTTGGTCTTTGAAAAATATGAGCAGTTATGCCATATTTCCATATGCCTTAAATTGTGGAAGGAAGCAGTTACTTCTTTTTTTAATGTTTTTATGTCTGGAGCTAATGACTAAGTAAATACTTGTTGTTTTCCAGTAATGTTGATGCAGTGTTGATTCCTGGTAGAATCGATTATTTTTTTCTGTTGGGGTAAAATAAAAGTTCTAATTTGTACTCAGTGTTTACAGTCTAGATTCCTCAGTCCCCAAAGAAAGTCCTCAGGAGAGCCCAGAAATGAATGAATAAATACCAAAGTGATATAATCTGATACCCTAGTTTTATTTATTTTTATGTTTAAGGAACACTACATTTTTAAGAGCTTGCATCTTTCTTAACAGGGTATCCTTCTACTTAAACCAAGTTTGGTACCAGATGGTGTTGATGGAAGCAACAAAATCACCCGACTATGGATTCATGAAGTTTACCGTGTCTTCTCTGACCGTCTAGTGTCTGCTGATGATCGCGACCAGTTCTTCAGAATGGTCAAGGTAAAATATTAATTGAGAACAGAAATAAACTATAAGTTGACAATTTCAACATTACTTTACATTTGTATTTCTAGTGTTTTATTTTTCTATAATTTCAGGAAGCAATGTTTTGGCTACAATAACTCTTTTCCTAATAAATTCTTTGCAGTAGTACTTTTGCAAGCTCAAACTGAATTGTTATTGGTTAATACTATAAAGTACTATAAAATATCTTTACAAGGATTGAAAACTGCTAGAATAAAATTTAGATAAGATAAAGAGTATCTGGGTCTATGCTCTATGTGCCGGCTATGGCTCGAAAGGTCAATAGATAGATAGAGGAAGTCCACCAGCATCTAGGCTAAAAGCAGTCAGTAAATTTATAGATGACTTCTTGCATCAGGATCATCAATAACAGCTGATCAAGATTCTTCTTCACCTTCCAGCAATGCTCTTAGAAACAGACTATCCAGTCTGGTCAAGTGAGTAGGGAATCATAAGGGGAAGGCAATAAGTGCTCAAAAATGCCAAGTTGAAGATAGATGTTTTAAGCCAAAAGTTGCAAATATCCCATTTTGCTGAAAGCCACGATGCAACACATCCACTCAAACTTAAAAATCTTTTAGGGATCTGTGATGAAAAGGAATGGTTATCAGGTAAATGCAGAAGAAGTACAGTCAAACTGTAATATCTGAAATATCTGTATTTGTTTAATTTTAGGTTAAACCCTAACACAGTTATAATATAACTATATTTTATCATATTTAACATAAATTAAGGAATAATATTGTTAAAATAAAAATAATAATATTAGTAAGAAGCAAACTGATTAAAAACTACATGCTAAAAACTGCAAACTACAGATATGTGTGTGCGTACCTGCGTACACACATTCATGTGTACACACATTCATGTGTTTATATGTGTGTATGAAATTCAACATTCTTATCAGGAAAGGCAACTTCTAAACTTTCAGATATGAGTTTTACTTCAGAGACAACCAATTAAATATTTTTGACTTGAAAGTTGAAGTACAGTATTTCATTCATTAATATTAAAAACTGCTTTCATTTATTATTTTTTACTTTTGTTATTGAGGAAAAAATCTAAATGTTATGTTTGACTCTGCAGATATATATTGTAATAAGTCTATGCTGTCTTTTTCCTTTAGCTCGGAATTGAAACTCACTTTAAGGAAAAGCTGAACAGCCTCTTTAGTCACATTGTTGAGTCTGGAAAACTGATTGTGGATGAGGACATTCGCACTCTCATCTTTGGAGATTTTTTAAATAAGTCCAAGTCCAGAGGAGATGCATGTCCTTACAATGAGATCTGGGATCTAAATGTACTTAAGGAGGTGTGTAATTAACAATAAAATAATTTGGATAAATTAAGTCTTGTCTTCTGAATCAGAGATATTTGCACACAAGACAACATTAAGCATATTTAGCAAATCGAGAAATTCTCCATTCCTATGTAAACAGCTGCCATTTTTGTGTCACATTATACATTTTCACCAATCTTCTGATTTATAGCACAATCTTTTCCATATTTTGAAATTGTGCAATTTCTAGATTTTATTTTTTGGAAATCAGAAATAAATTGAATACAAGAATGAAAACCCTTCACAACTCTGTTAACTTATTGGTATTTTATTTACAAAAATATTAGTTGCTAGGTTTGAAAAGTGTAGTTTTTAAAAACAAAACACATAAACATGCTAACTTGAGTGTAGTAGGTGCATTTTGTAATAGAATTGAGGCACTTTATATGAAAATAAAATATGGGAAATTAAAGAAAAGGTAAAATTCTAAGTAGTAAAAATAATGATAATTAAATAGAACAAGTGCACAAAGAAGATGGGCATATGCCGGTCATGTGACAACAAGAAAATAGCATAGCAAAGCAAGTCCTCAGTCGGGAAACAGGGCAAAGGAAAAAAAAATATAATCTAGAGAAACACAAAGAAGAACCACTGAGGCGAGAAGTAATAATATACAGACATCAGCTCCCTTGCCAAGGTTGAGAGACTTGCCCAGAACAAGGCCACGCAGCAGTACAAAATTTGATGCTTAATGAAGATTATCAGACATGGAGAATCTCTAATGTCTGCCCCATGTGCCATCTTCAGCTCAAAAGAAAAACCAATAGATAGATCAAGTTAAGTGTTTCAAGAACCCCAGTACTGAAGACTAGATTTATGGCAAACCAGCAAAAGTTTTAAATGAATGATTATCATAGGAAGATAATAAAATATACTAGCAAGGATAAAGATGTTTGATATTGAACATCTTATGTCCATAGAATTGTTATTGGTTGATACTATAAAATATCTTTACAAGGATTGAAAACTGCTAGAATAAAATTTAGATAAGAGAAAATGATCATCTACAGTCTCTTTTGGCTAATGTAATCAGCACAGTGCCAGACTATTTTTCTTTACCAGAGAAAAAATCTCTGGTACCTATTTAAGGCTGAGGAAACCTTTAACCCAGTCAGATGGGGTAGAACTTGAACTCCTGTCCTCACTAGACCAATTCACATCCGATGCTCTACCATCGTTTCCAGAATTATTAGAAATTATATTTCAAACATAAATGTGAACATTAGTAAGTTTGACTTGCATTTGAGGTTTTTTCCTGTTGTAGATCAGGCCTGAAACAAAAATGGAGAAATTAATTTGATGAAATACTAGCAATGTAAACAAATGTGGATTTTTTTTTCTTTTTCATCTGTTTTTTTAAAGATACTTAGAGAAGTATTATAAATTTTTCTTGTTTTTTTTCCCCCAGACTGTAGAGCATTACCTTGAAGATTATAACCTCATGAGCAAGGCACCCATGGACCTTGTTATGTTCCAATTTGCTATTGAACACATTTCTCGTGTTAGCAGAGTCCTGAAGCAACCAGCTGGTCACTGTTTGCTTGTTGGTTAGTCATGTGTCTTTCACATTCCTGTGTAATTGATGTGGTAGTGTTGTTTTAATGTTATATTATCAATTTCAATTACCCACAATTTATACAACTTTGCACAGTTTGCAAACATTCTATAAACGTTCCAAGGTAGTGTGAACAAAATTATGTGGACAAATGTTCAAAGAAAATGTATTATAAAAAAATGTTTGCTTCTTTTTTTGTTGATTTGATGCACAAACAGTAGAAACTTTAAGAGCACAAGTCACATCACTCTGGATCTATTATTATATTTTAACGAATGAGTCATTAATTTAGCACTTTAATTATAATTCTTGGACAGTTCATTCAAGCCAGTATTTTGAAACTCATTTCCTGATATTACATTTTTTAAAACATGTATTGTTTGGTTTGATAAGTTGAAGATTTCTCAAGCTTTTAATTGCAACCAACCTGGCTTTTTAAGTAAGTACATTTTTGGCCAGAAAAGTTTAAAAATAAATTAATTTGTGAATTACCAATGACAATAGACATTTTCTGAGGAAATATTCAGTATTTTTATTCAATGATGATGATTTTGATGATGATATGACAGAAACTTAAATATAGTGTTTATAGATCAGGAAAAAGCATTTGATCGTGTGGACAGGAACAAACTTTGGCAAACTCTAGAAACCTACGGTGTAGGAGGACAACTACTAGATAATATAATGGCATTATATAAAAACAGTCAAAGTGCCATTAGAACATCGGAATGTCTGTCAAAATGGTTTCAGGTTACAACAGGTGTAAGACAAGGATGTGTCCTCTCACCACTCCTCTTCATCATATATATGGACAAAATAAATCAGGAAACAACCAACAATAAGGAAAAATCATCCAACATCAACGAGCTACTATTTGCAGATATGAGGATAAAAGCCTGCTACAACAGCATATAACATCTCTAGATAAAAGCTGCACAAACTACAGTATGAAAATTAACACAGCAAAAACAGAGGCTATAAGAATAAGCAAATTAAGACACCCACTAAACATTAAGATCAAAGATAAAGAAATAAAACAAGTTGAGGAATTCAAGTATTTAGGCACAATGTTCACAGAAGATGGAAAACTAGACAGAGAAATTGACATGAGAATACAAAGAGCAAATGCTGTTACATACCAGCTTTCACCATTGCTAAGACATCCAAACATTTCTATGCCAGCTAAACAACAAATGATAAATAGCATTTTCATACCAACTTTGTGCTATGAAAGTCAAACATGGACTCTGTCTAAATCACATTTAAGAAAGATCAATACATGTGAGATGTGATGCTTGAGAAAAGTAACAAACAACACAAGAAGAGATAGAATACCAAATGAAACCATAAGAAAAATAGTAGGAACAAAACCCTGCCAAGAATATATAGAACAACAACAACTAAAATGGTTTGGCCACCTGGTCAGAATGAATCCGCATCAATCACCATCAAGGGCATTCTACTCGAAAATGCATGGAAAAAGACCAAGACGAAGACCCAGAAGAAGATGGACAGATGCAGTGACAGAGACATGTAACAACAAAGGAAAATCACTAATTCAGACAGTTCGAGCAGCTCAAGAACGACAAACGATATAAACCATGACACCTTTTAGGTATCAGTGTGAAAGAGAAAAGAAAGAAGAAGATGATGATTTTGATCATTACAGCATCATAGATATTGGGGATAAAGAGGCATTGTCCTTTCCTTATACTAGCTGCTAGTACTAGAATTAGGAGACATGTTATGAAATCAGTAAAATGAAGTTGATACAAATAAAGATGATGATCTAATATTTAATGTACCCTTAATTGTTCTGCTGTATCACCTTTGTGGATAAACTAAGATTGACTGAATCATCAGTCATTGAAAATTGGCAACTAAAAATTGCTATGTAACATAACAAATTCAGAACATTGGAGAAATTCTGTTTGTGAGTAGAAACATTTATAACTTTTCTACTTTGTGTAAATATGGAAATAGTTTGCAACAAATTACATTTCTGGAGTTACTGACAAATAATTTGTGATATTTTGTTCTTCTGTTTGCCTCTGCTGCTGTTATGTTTCCTAGTGTTTCTAATATTCCGTCAGTCCATCTTTTTCATGGTCAGCCCTTGGGTCTGGTGTTCTCGCAATGTTTATTGAAGGCTTGTTGTGTTGTATTTTGATCTTTATGCCTTGTCACGTGGCCAAACCATTTTATCTGTTGTTTCTTTATATATTCTATGGCAGGAATTATTCCTAGCTTTTTTTCTCGCTTCTTCATTTCTGATCTTGTCTCTTAGTTTGTTTCCTGTCATTTGTCTAACACATTTCATCTCAGTAGAGGTTATTTTTCTTATTGTTCTTGCATCTAGGGGTCAGGACTGGCATTGGTAACACAACATTAGGATGAAGATTGTATTGTAGAGTGCCTGTTTTGCCTCTAGAATTATTTCCTTGTTGGACAATAGTGGTGATAGCTGTCCAATGATTTAACAAGCTTTGTTGCATCTTGAGTCTATTTCTGCTGTTTGTGAATTGTCGTTTGCCACTAGACTTCCTAGGTATTTAAATTCCTCTACTTGTTTTAGTTGTCTGCTGTCTATCGTTATGTTGATGTTTTGTTTCTCTTTTGTGATGTTCATGACTTCTGTTTTGTTGATGTTGATTTTCATGTTGTATTTTGTGCTATGCTATTGAGTCTATTTAATTTAATTTTGTTCCTGTAGGTCTTCTATTTTTCCATGTATTAGTGTCTGATCATCAGCAAATAGAAGCTTGTTGATCTCCTCTGTCTATGATGGGTTGGCTAATTTGTATATATAGTCCATATATGTAATAAAAAATGGGGGGGGGGGGGGAAATAGCATACACCTCTGTCTTATACCTGATCTAACATCAAAGTGGTCGGTGTAACCTGCTGCTGTTCTGACTGTGCAGCTGCTGTTGAAGTAGAGACTATTAATTAGGTTGGTTAGATGTTGGCTTACTCCGTATTTTGTTAGTATCTCCCACATTTGTTCTCTGTTTACTCTGTCGAATGCTTTTTCCTGGTCAATGAAAACTATGTAAAAATTTTGATTGTGTTCTGTCGTCTTTTTCTTCTAACTGTTTAAAGGTGAATAGATCCTCTGTTTTTTTGAAACCCCAATTGAGAATCACTTAACTGTAGTTCTATTATTGGTCTCAGGTTTTTTCCACAATTTTGGCGTATAACTTTCCTACATGGCAAAGAAGCGATATATGTCTATATTGATTGTAGTTAATTTTTGCTCTAACTAACTATGAGTACATATATTGTTGCATTGAACATGTTACAGTTAAATAAATTTAATGTTACCTTCACAAGAGAATTCTGTGTGCAGTGAATTACAACTATCACTTTGTCGTGGTCTGACGCTGGGGTGAAGAATGAAGTTGGAGTGTCGCAGCGAAAGAGTCATTGTATCAGACTCTGCAATCCAAAGTCAGTCAAACATCAACGCGAAGTGCATCATAGTAATAGATCTCGAGAGAGCAGAACAGAGGAACCTGTTAAATACATCCAGGTGAACATTGTATATCTGATACATACACGGCGGATGCATGGTCAGCGGTGGTATACATTGATGTGTACCTTGTACGTTAACAAGTCAACAAGCAACTAGGCACACAAGCGATCAAAACAATAAAGTAAACAAATAAGTCATGAGCCCGCTCAAGGTCGAGCGCATGTGCAAAACGACGTTTAAACATCAACCCTGTATATTACAATTTTTTGTGTATACTGCCACTCATATCTTTCCATAACTATGTTTCTCTTACATGCACAACACATGAACTAAGGAGTAATGCTGCCATTGATATCCTTCCATAACCTTGTTTCTCTTACATGCACAACACATGAGCTAAAGAGTAGTGCCACCACTCATATCCTTCCATAACCTTGTTTCTCTTACATGCACAACACATGAGCTAAAGAGTAGTGTCACCACTCATATCCTTCCATAACCTTGTTTCTCTTACACGCACAACACATGAGCTAAAGAATAGTGCCACCACTCATATCCTTTCATAACCTTGTTTCTCTTACATGCACAACACATGAGCTAAAGAGTAGTGCCACCACTCATATCCTTTCATAACCTTTTTCTCTTAAATGCACAACACATGATCTAAAGAGTAGTGCCACCACTCATGTCCTTCCATAACCTTGTTTCTCTTACATGCACAACACATGAGCTAAAGAATAGTGCGACAACTCATGTCCTTCCATAACCTTGTTTCTCTTACATGCACAACACATGAGCTAAAGAATAGTGCCACCACTCATATCCTTTCATAACCTTGTTTCTCTTACATGCACAATACATGAGCTAAAGAATACTGCGACCACTCATGTCCTTCCATAACCTTGTTTCTCTTACATGCACAACACATGAGCTAAAGAGTAGTGCCACCACTCATATCCTTCCATAACCTTGTTTCTCTTACATGCACAACACATGTGCTAAAGAATAGTGCCACAACTCATGTCCTTCAATAACCTTGTTTCTCTTACATGCACAACACATGAGCTAAAGAGTAGTGCCACCACTCATATCCTTTCATAACCTTGTTTCTCTTACATGCACAACACATGAGCTAAAGAATAGTGCCACCACTCATGTCCTTCCATAACCTTGTTTCTCTTACATGCACAACACATGAGCTAAAGAGTAGTGCCACCACTCATATCCTTCCATAACCTTGTTTCTCTTACATGCACAACACATGTGCTAAAGAATAGTGCCACAACTCATGTCCTTCAATAACCTTGTTTCTCTTACATGCACAACACATGAGCTAAAGAATAGTGCCACAACTCATATCCTTCCATAACCTTGTTTCTCTTACATGCACAACACATAAGCTAAAGAATCGTGCCACAACTCATGTTCTTCCATAACCTTGTTTCTCTTACATGCACAACACATGAGCTAAAGAATAGTGCCACAACTCATATCCTTCCATAACCTTGTTTCTCTTACATGCACAACACATGAGCTAAAGAGTAGTGCCACCACTCATATCCTTCCATAACCTTGTTTCTCTTACATGCACAACACATGAGCTAAAGAGTAGTGCCACCACTCATATCCTTCCATAACCTTGTTTCTCTTACATGCACAACACATGAGCTAAAGAATAGTGCCACAACTCATGTCCTTCCATAACCTTGTTTCTCTTACATGCACAACACATGAACTAAAGAGTAGTGCCACCACTCATGTCCTTCTATAACCTTGTTTCTCTTACATGTGAAACACATGAGCTAAAGAATAGTGCCACAACTCATGTCCTTCCATAACCTTGTTTCTCTTACATGCACAACACATGAGCTAAAGAGTAGTGTCACAACTTATATCCTTCCATAACCTTGTTTCTCTTACATGCACAACACATGAGCTAAAGAATAGTGCCACCACTCATATCCTTCCATAACCTTGTTTCTCTTACATGCACAACACATGAGCTAAAGAGTAGTGCCACCACTCACATCCTTCCATAACCTTGTTTCTCTTACATGCACAACACATGAGCTAAAGAATAGTGCGACAACTCATGTCCTTCCATAACCTTGTTTCTCTTACATGCACAACACATGAGCTAAAGAATAGTGCCACCACTCATATCCTTCCATAACCTTGTTTCTCTTACATGCACAACACATGAGCTAAAGAATAGTGCCACCACTCATGGCCTTCTATAACCTTGTTTCTCTTACATGTGCAACACATGAGCTAAAGAATAGTGCCACAACTCATATCCTTCCATAACCTTGCTTCTCTTACATGCACAACACATGAGCTAAAGAGTGGTGCCACCACTCATATCCTTCTATAACCTTGTTTCTTTTACATGCACAACACATGAGCTAAAGAGTAGTGCCACCACTCATATCCTTCTATAACCTTGTTTCTCTTACATGTGCAACACATGAGCTAAAGAGTAGTGTCACCACTCATGTCCTTCCTTAACCTAACTAAATCCAGAGAGTGAGTGAAATAACCCTTTTAATAAAAACAAGAATACAATTATTTTGCTTATAAACAAATTGATGACAGCAATATCAGCAATGTCAAGCTGATAATGATATATAGGTGTTGCCAATACGCCATAATTTCAAAGCAAGTAGTCCTGTAGCATCAGGATGTGGCAATTAAAAATTTCTAAAATGTCAGCTTAAACAAAGGTTGTGGCTGAAACTCATAATTCCAAATTGAGTTAAAGTCATAATTATTGCATCATGAAAATTATTGCAATTTGTCTTGTAGGTATTGGAGGTAGTGGCCGTCAGAGTCTCACTCGTTTGGCTGCTTTTATTGCGGACTTTGAGCTATTTCAGACTGAGATAACCAAGAACTACTCCACCACAGAATGGAAAGGAGATCTGTGCAAAATGATGCGTAGGGTTGGAGAATTTGGTGTGTCCACAGTGTTCTTGTTTGCTGACCATCAAATTAAGGTAATGTTGCATTCATTACTGTAGATTTAATATTGATTTTTCATAAAGAAAGAATACAAAATGCTCAATTTCATCAAAATAATGGGAAATTTGTTTAGAATAAAAGCAAATAGATGTGTTGGAAGCTATCTCAATTTATTCCAGTGATATCAACTGCACAGGTAGAGCATGGACAACTTGCTCTGTTAATATATATCATCACTTGATCCTATTTGTGTGTATTAGAGTTTGGACATTCTGAAGCAACAGAGCAATAGACAAGAAAACCATTGGAGGCTACAGAAATGTGTCATTAAAGAAGAGATTTTATCATTTCATGGACAAATAAAAAGACTGATGATGAAGATGTGTTATAAAAGGGCAAACCAAAAGAAAGCTTAATTCCAACATCAGCAGGAAACAACCATCATTATTTGACTATGTAAGGAGAAGGGAACAACAAGAATATACTGTGACAACTGAACAAATTGAGTGAAAAGAGATACAAGATAGTGTAAGAGAATAGTTTGGTACGAAACCAA
Organism: Megaustenia siamemsis; assembly: GCA_032433765.1. Classification (NCBI taxonomy): domain Eukaryota; kingdom Metazoa; phylum Mollusca; class Gastropoda; order Stylommatophora; family Ariophantidae; genus Megaustenia; species Megaustenia siamemsis. The sequence goes on along the minus strand of JAVIAB010000125.1, from coordinate 71,559,828 downwards.
CGGGATTGATAAACATTTGTAGAGGTAGAAAGTTATAGATAGACATTATTAGCCATGCCAGCAAGCACAGAACTGGATATTAATGATGAATCTTAAGCTGCACAGCACACTGTAGGAATGATTAGAGCATATCCAGAATGAAGCAGTGAAAATTGTCCTTGTCTGCACAAGAGATATGCTCATCATGGTAATTAGATGCATGTGTGGACTGTTAGTGATAAAAACCTATACATTTTTTGAACCAGGTTAAATACAGTCAAGATATTTGATGACAAGTGATGCCCACTTCATAATAACGTATTAAACCTCATCAAAGTGGTGAGGTTAAAATAGGTATAAAAAGGATGGTACATTTAATTTCTCATATTAACATTGAGAATCTATATATTTGTTATACAATACAATTTAATAATTTATAATAGTAAAAGTGAAAGTCATAATTTTTTGGAGCACTTCAAGTTTGTGAAAATTGTATTTGAGGTAGATCTGTGCTTTTATGTGAGCCTGACCATAAAGTAAAGTAAAGTAGTAAAGTACACCCGTTACACCAAGTGACGTATAGGGAAATATGGTGTTAGTGGCCATAAGTCCACTCCCTGACCATAAGTGATATAATAATTTTTATGATCAGCTTATTTCACGACATTTAATCTCTCATATTAACATTTAGAAATTACATTTGTTTATGCAACAATACAATTTTATAATTTCAGAGAGTGAAAGTCATAATTTTTTTTTTTAGTGCTTCACTTAATCATTTCCTTGTTCTTGTCAAGAAACTCAAAATATGACATGTCACATGAAGAAGAAATTAATGGTACATCAAATTGTCTTCTTATTATGTTGTCAAGAACCTCAAAGATAATATATGTCACATCAAGGAGAATTTAAAGGGACAGTCTGTTAGCGTTGTTAATATTCAGAGAAGATAGTGAATAGAATGAAATATGCATGAAGAATTGGTTGTGTAGCTTCAAGTAAGGATTATATATCCAGCAGTTTATTTCTGTGACTTATACAACTTTCATTCAAGTTGCTTGCAGTGATAACATTTATTCACAAAAACTGGTGAGTTATTACTTTGTGTTAGATATTGATGTGATGTCTGTCAAGTATAAAAGAATGGTTTAGATTGCATGAATTCTAGGTTCCTATGGCTAAGCATGTTGTTCATTTTTATTTCAGCACATTTGTGAGATTAGCTGAAACAACAGTGATAGAAACACAAACATTAGATTGAAGTCAAATATTTGTCTAGTTAAAATTACCCAACTTCATATATTAACAGTAAGTGTTTTGATAGAGCAACAACTCTGCGAAGGCAGGAAAAGTTAATAATGGCATGTGTAGACAGCACTCCTGAATGTAGGTTAGAAACACTGGTCTAGTGACTTTCTAGGCTGGCAGCGGATGTGGCTCATTTAGGTCATCATGACCTATATCTTCCCACCCAAAGAGCATGCCAGGAATAGTTGTGAAGAGCTTGCAAAGAATAGTACTAGAGAGTACATCTATAAGTTCATTCTGATGAGGATGATATGTCTATGAAAAGAGGAGGACTGAAATCAACAAAAAAGAGCACTTTAACAAACTAAACAAATATCTTTACATGTTTAAGAATGAGAGAGCCCCATCAAACCACATGTTATATATAGAGTGTATAATATAATATAGTGTATAATGTTAATACCCAGCCATATTTATTTTTAAAACCTTTGACACAATTTAAAACAAAAATCTGGTACCTGATTAATTAGATGAACAAAGATGCAATCAACCTTAAATGTTTAAGGTAGTTTAAAATAGTATAAAATCTTCAAAATGTAGAGGAATGTTAGTAAACTGTAATGGAGATGCCTTTGTATGTGGTGTCATTTAAGGGTGAACCCTTTTAACCTCACAATATTTGACATCAGCACATGGAGGTTCTTTGCTGTAATTGTCTTCTCTATGAGCCAAGTATCTATTTTGTACAGATTTTTAGACTTGAATATGTTAATTTAGGAATTATCTCTTGTTATTTCAGCAAGAAAGCAGTAAGTACCAACAACCATGCTCTCAATCTTTGGCAAATGAAGTTAGCAAAACTAAAAGTACCAACCAAGTGTATTTATTTATCTTTAGTCTATTGAGTGTCTTATTGAAGTGAGCTTTCATAATTTATAAACACATTTTATTTTTCAGGATGAGTCATTCCTTGAAGATATCAACATGATTCTGAACACAGGAGACATCCCAAACCTGTTTGAACATGAAGAGCAGCTGGAGATCATTGAAAAGGTAAGAGTTGTTATGATGGTCATGTTAGATCCTATCTTCTTTGGTCATGTCATGAGAAATGGAAATCCAAAAAAATGTTGTAACAGCTGGTAAGGTAGAAGGAGTGAAAGAAATAAAGAAAGAAAGAACGGAGGAAGGAAGGAAGAAAGGGAGGGGGAGAGGACTGAAAAAGTAACTTATTTGCTGAGGCTTCTTGGTTCACTCAGCATTAGATAATTATCCGAAATCTAAATGGCCTGATCTGGTGTATAAAAGTAAAAAAGTAAAGTCCTTGTGTGTTCAAGGAAATTTTCAAAACTTAAAATGTTACATTTAAGTGGTAGTAATTTTTACAATGGAATCGTGAAAACGTGAGTCTTAGGTATGTATCATATTGTTATTATTATTATTGTTATTGGCTATGGAAGGCCTCGGTCTCACAGCTAACGAATTAAAATCCATAATTGCTCAACCGCCCGTGCCAGTGGAATCATCCGAATTACTAACTCATCTCCCAAACAAAGAAAGGTAACTGTAGTCCCCATCGTAGCAGTCTCAGCACACACCAAAAGACATGAGGCGAAACCACGCAGAAAGTGAACACAGCCAACTGTTCCCCGTCATACGATATCATCATTCATTGTAAACAAGCGGGATATCGAAGCAGGATGAAAACGGATGAGACACACAGCTCACGGTGTGCACAGAGCACTTAACTCAGTAGCTCCTGCAACAAGCCGGACTTGGAATATGAGGAAACTGCAACAAGGAACACCCTTCAGACATAGCCTTCAATGGTTCCTGCCGCCTATCCACCATATACCATGGGAGTTTACGTCGTCCCGAAAGTGATGATCGTCGTAGCACTTTATGATGTTAGGCCATCATTGATGACTCCAATTCCAAACATATAGACACACAGTGGTGGTAAGTTATCATTTCCAATCCAACAGAAGCCACATGACCTGTAGTTAGTAAAAACACAATTGATGATGTTCTCAGCTCCCTTCTTGTAGCTGCCGCCACATGATTCTGATGTCTCATTAACTTGGACATCATTCAAGAACAATGTCAGATGAACATTCCATAGATATGGCTTTGCTGATGAAGTGCTTGGTGCAACAGTTGTATCAATCATAGTGGAGGCTCCTGGTATGTGGTCATTAATATCACAGACGGCACATGATGTTGTTATATTCAGAATTTCTTTCAGGGGTGTAAATACGTGGCACACACATGGAGAGTGGTTTGTGGTCACAGTAATCCCATTAAAGGCAATTCTAGGGTAGCATGGCATAGCTGTTTCAGAACAGCACAATCCTGTGATGTTTTCTGTGTTTGCTATAAAACTGCTGCTGCTACCCAATCCTGACCAATTATAGGTGTGGACATTATTCACTTGCAATGACAAAACTGCTTTGTTTACATCATAAACCTCTGGAAGCGAATCATTTATGGGACTAATAGTACAATTTATTCTTCCATCGGGGATATCTTCATTGAGTCCCAAAAAAAAAAGTTCTTTGGTTAAAAAGCACATATGCTTTTGAGTTAAACACAAAATGAGCCCACTTCATAGATTCAAAATGATCCTTGCCAATGCCATCCGTTTGCACAAGTTAGGTCCTTAGCTACCAATGTCACAAACTAAGCCATCAAATTAATGACTTTATCTACAGCGAAGGTTAACTAACTGTGAACAAACATTTATGTTCAAACCCCTGAATACATTTTAAAAATCTGCCAACTCGCTGCAATAACATTTATCGTGGTATTCAAAGTAAACATTGCTTAGTCCATAGCTCGAATATAAATAAGCTGCCATTTTGGTGCGTCCCATGACGTCATCACCAATGTATCATAATCTAGGGTTAAGCAAGTCTTTTTCTTCATCATCATCCCATTAGCCGGTAGGTCATTAGGGCACCGTTGATGGAGTTCATCAAGTGTCTCCTTTTCTCTCTATCTTCAGTGATTCTTTGGAACTCTGCACAGCTGAGGCCTGTCCATTCTTTGATGTTATTTTGTCCCATCTCTTTCTCTGCCTACATCTCTCATTCTTCTTTTGACTATTGTGATAGTAAGAAATACACAATTCAATCAAGCAAGTAGAAATGACAACCTCCATGAGTTAACAAGGTGTGTATATAATCTGCAAGCTACAGGAACCATCAGTGTGCTTACACTTAATCAATTACTGAAAGCTGCTGAGCACCTATGGGTTTACTTTTGGTTTTGTGATGACAGCAACAATTAATGATGATCAGTTATATTGATCCAGAATAATATTCTTGTTAGTTGTGTGACTAGTGTTATGTGCATAATAATGTATTACTTAAAATAACTCTTTGGATTTCTTTTGCTCTCACAGATGCAAGTGTTGTGTCAGAAAGAGAATTCTCAGATAGAATTTACACCACTCAATTTATACAACAAATTTATTGAGCGCATTCGCCAGAACTTGCACGTTGTTCTTGCATTCAGCCCTGTGGGTGATGCATTCAGAAACCGACTCCGCATGTTTCCTTCTCTGATTAACTGCTGCACTATTGACTGGTTTGAGGTAATGCCATCTTAAGGAGATTTACATTTTTCTTTTAAGTAAAGTTCCTAGAAAGTCAAGCAAATTATTAAGAAACATCAAGATAAATATGAAAGATGAACCTTCTAGTTATGAAAGTTGAAGTAAATTAAATATTTGTTCCATTTAGTTTTCTTACAATTACTCACCATTAAGACTCTATAAGCAACTTTTTTTGCATTTCTCAACGATTAATTAGGCCTGGCCCGAAGACGCATTAGAGCTGGTGGCAAACAAGTTTCTTGATGATGTGGAGATGTCTTCAGAGGTGAGGACTTGCACAGTCAGCATATGCAAACACTTCCATATGAGTGCTCGAGCCTTATCTCAGAGGTGAGTTTCTGTTTTTCTATAAGAGTAATATTTTATTTATTTTTCTGTTCTGTTTTTGTGTTTTGCATTATTTATTTTATAAGGAAGCATACATCTGAGAAGAGGACATCTGTAAGAAGACATCTATTAGAATAAGTCTATCTTAAATTACACTTTGCAGGTATTATTGGAGAAAATATTTTGTGTTACATCCTAAATTAATGTTATGATGGATATATTTCAAGAGCAATGTTGGTTCATTCTAAAATGCAAGATACACAACATCAATTAAAATTAATTTTCTAAATATATATATATTTGCATATAAAGGTAAAGTACGAGATTTGAATCGGCGTCTTAGCACTCGTGTTTTCACCCATATGTGCTTGGCTGCCTATTGAGAAGTGTTCGGAGACTTCTGGATAGCATCGCTTCAAGTATCAAAACTCACAATGCAAGGTGACATTCCTCACCTTCCCAGAGTAATACCCTGGTACCCATTTCTGCCAATGGCTGGGTCGACCGTGGGGGTATTTCTTTCCAACCACGAGTACAACAGGCTGTCCAAACATCGGTAGCTCAGTTGGGTGGTTTTCCCAACTACGCTACCGAGGCCCCCGTATTATTTAATTAAAAATTATATTCTCTTCAAATGATATTTTTTTTTTTTACATCTGTGTTGTGCTTTTTAATACTTTGTGTCAACATCCTAATCATCACGTGGACATACTGCAATATTTCTTTCTTTTTCAATGTTTGTCAATAGCTGCATTTTAAAATTGAGATCACTTCATATTATCACTGCCTTTAACATGTGTTTCAAAACCATAATCTAATGTTTCTTTTATTTAAACCACAGTGTTTGTTTTGATATTCTTTTTTTTTGTTAAAATATCTTCTTTTTTTGAATTGGCTCACCAAATGTTAACGTTTTAATCTTGTTTGAACCAAGAGCGATGGGTGTTGATGAAAAAATGTTTATCATTTATTAATCCATTACTTGTTAATTTAATTTAATTTAATTTCCGATTGCTTTTAATTTAATAAATAATTTATATTAATAAATGAGTTCACAAGCTACTGTCAGTACAAGATAAATGTTAAACCGTAAGTATCAACAGTTGCAGTGAGTGTTTTCAAGTTGTTTTCTGTAATAAAAATGTACTTCACTGATAATGGGGGAGTGGGAGGTCCTCTCCTTATGAGTAATATTGTGTTAGTACCCATATTTTTCAATAATAGATTGCTAATAGTATGAGCTGTATTATGCCAGACAACCTTATTTTCCTCAGAAAAAATCTCAGGTATCAGTTTTCAGAGGCTGGAGTAAAAGTAAAGTGCCCTGTCACGCCAAGTGGCGTATAGGGAATATGGTGTTAGTGACCATAATTTTTATAGACCTTTGGCACATGATTTTTGGGGTAATGTGATCGGTATTACACCCATGCCGCTTTACTTTCCCAGAAAAAATCCAGTACCCATTTAAGGCTGGGTGAACCCGGAAGCCATCGGTTGGGATTGAACCCTACCCTTTGTCCTTTGTAGTCCAGTTCGCTAACCACTGAGCTATCGCAGCTCCTTTCAGAGGCTGAGCGAACCTCAAAACCCTGTCCATCAGAAAAAAAATTCTGGGAATTGAACCCAAACACTTCAGTAGCAAGAGCACTAAGCACTCATCCACTGCATTAATAAAAGTGGGTTCATATTTAGTTGTAACTTCATTTAATTAATTTCACTTCAAGTTAACATGGCCTTAGCAACACTATCTAGCCTGACATGGAGAGTGTGGAATAGAACATGCTGACCATCAACACCAAGGTCACAGTATACAAAGCATACTATTTTATGCTATTTAAACCATACATGTCACAGAAAAAAGACTGAGCACTTTCCACGTGCACAGTCTAAGACACATTCTCAATATCTCTGGACTAAGTAACAAACAATGAAGTGCTGGATCATGCTGGGATAACAAGTTTGTTCACTGCTTCTGTAACATTGTCTGATTAGGTAACCAGCATTGAATGCAGGATGGATGGATCCCCAAAGACATCCCACATTGAAAGATTAATTCAGTAAAAGACACAAATGAAGTCCCTTTCTTCACTACAAAAACAGTTCTATTTGTAACATGAGGACTCTTAACATGAATATAACTGACTGGGAGGAGCTGGCTAAAGACAGATCCAGCCAGAGGCAGACAGTAGGATGCCGGCCTTAAAAAATAGGCAAACTTATTTTGTCATCTCTAGATGGTAAAATCGACAAAGAAATAGATATACAATGCAACAAAGCAAACCAAATATTGGGACAACTATCCCTTATTCTTCAACACAAAGATTGATACCTATTATCAGCAAGACACATCTTATACAGAGTATATTCATTCCAATATTGTGCTATCAGTGCCAAACATGGTCACTTATGTTTAATCACAAAAGAAAGCTTGTCACCACAAAGATGCGATGTCTGAGAAAAATGCTTGGAGTGACCAGAAAAGACAGAATCAGAAATGATATTATAAGAGAAAGAGTAGACATTGAGCCAATCCATAAGCTACATACAGGAATAACAAATAAACCTGTTTGCCCATCTTGAAAGAATGCTATGTGTTTCCTTACCATTCAAAGCATATATTAAAAGAGGAGAAGGGAGAAAAGCAAGAGGCAGACTCAAAGTAAGAAGGACAAACATCAAAGAAATGTTATTACAGCACCAATTGACAGTGAGTGAGGCCGCCAAAGGGGCAAGAACCAGAACTTTGTATCTCCCTCAACACCCAAACGAGTACAAGAGGAAATGAAGAGAGAGAGAGAGAGTCACTTCTTGATAGCACATTGGAAGAGAAAGCAAGTTCAGACAAGATTTTCAAGAGAACTAACTCCATTGTCTCTCAATAAAGATAGGATCTTGCTGTGTGAAAAAAAAAAAAACCTCACTCTTCATTTCTTAATTTGAATGTGAAATTTGAGGCAAGTTTCAATTGTTTAATTATTCCTTATCAGATACTTTGAAGTGATGAGACGAGTGAACTATGTGACACCTACCTCATACCTTGAGTTAATCAAGACATTCAAGGATTTACTGGGCAAAAAACGTTTAGAAATTCTTACTCTGAAGAACAGATATAGTGTTGGATTGGAGAAACTATATTTCTCTGAAAATCAAGTAAGTATGGTCTCTTTCATCTGACAAAAACAATATTATATATATATATATATATATATATATATATATATATATATATATATATATATATATATAATATTTTATTTTAGTCTAAGGTATGCTGATGATACAGTCTTAATCGCTAAGAGTGAAAATGAGTTACAAGAAATGTTGGATATTGTAGTGAAAGAAAACAAAATAAAGGACTCAGCCTTAATAGCAAAAAGACAGAAGTAATGGTAACAACACAGAAAAAGACATCACCTCAGTGCAAAATAAAGACAAGTGGAACAATATTAAAACAGGTTAAAAAAAAAAAAGTAAAGTACCCCTGTCGCGCCAAGTGGTGTATAGGGAAATATGGTGTTAGTGACCCTATATTTTACAGACCTTCAGCACATGATTTTTGGGGTAATGTGGTCGGTATTACGCCCGTGCTGCTCTACTTTCCCAGAAAAAAATCCAATACCCATTTAAGGCTGGGTGAACCTGGAAGCCGTCGGTTGGGATCGAACCCTACCCCTTGTCCTTTGTAGTCCAGTTCACTAACCACTGAGCTATCGCGGCTCCCATTAAAACAGGTGGGTGGATTTAAATATTTGGGAACTTTGTTAACCTCAGACGGAAGATGTACAAAAGAGGTGAGATGCAGAATGGCTCAGGCAAAAGCAGTTTTCCAAAAAAGGAGGAAGATACTATGCAATCCATTTTTGACAATAAAAACAAGAAAAAGAGTTCTTAAATGTTATATAGAGCCAGTCTTAACATATGGATGTGAATCATGGACAATAGGACAACAGACAAGAAAATCACTGGAGTCTGTAGAAATGTGGTTTTACAGAAGAATGTTGAGAATACCATGGACAGCTAAGAAGAGTAATGAAAATGTTATGAAAGATGTCAAAGCAAAAAGAGAGCTAATTTCCAATATTATGAAGAAACAATCATCATTTTTTGGCCATGTAATGAGAAGAAAGCAACTGAAATATATTGTATCAACTGGAAAAATTGAGGGACGAAGAGATAGAGGGAAGCAAAGAGAAAAAATACCAGACAGCTTAAGAGAATGGCTTGGCAGAAGGTCAACAACAGAAATGATAAATAACTGTCAAGATCGAAAATTGTGGAGAGACATGATCACCTACGCCAGCAGGCCCGGTACTAGATGATGATGATGATGATGATATTTTATTTTATAATATTATATATATTTTTATTTGTTTAATACCTAAGGCAGTGTTATAGGCCATTGTACAACAGAGAATGTCAGAGATTGACTTATATACATTGTCGGATTGTTCGGAATGTGGCTCTCAATCAGAACACAAACCAGGCCGACACGTTTAATTCTTGTTATACAGGAGACGAATGTGGACCAGAGGCCGCAGTAAATGGCAAAAGAAGGACCAATCTTTATGACAATGACTGCACACACACAAAACTGAGAAGTGGAAACAGTCCTGTTTACTGGTATCTGAACTTTGCCACGCCCCAGTAGATTCACACCATTCGATTCTATCATCAAGCTAGCACTATGATTCGGGTAAAGAATGCCACTCTAAAGGCTTCCTCTGACAGTGGCGGTGTAGTGTTCCAGTCTAATGATATATCATATCCAAATGTTTCTATGAACACTATTGTAGTCACCACACAAACGCCAATGGCACACATTAAGACTGAGTTCTCACCGATCATTTCGCAGGCCGGCAGTGAACCGACGGTGTGTGAGGCGCAAACATTTGCAGACACCTATTGTCTGGACGGGTATTCTTGGTCGTTTTGTGCAGTGTATAGTGGGTGTAGCAAAAGCTGCGACTTCATCATTGGTACGTGTCACGGCAAATGCTCACATGGGGTCTATGGACACGATTGCTCCAGGTCTTGTCTCAGTGTCTGTCCTTTATGTGGGAAAAATCTGGAAAATGACGACAATGTAAACATCCTGGCTATACCTGTAATGACACTTGTCCCGATGGTAATTTTGGGCTACAGTGCGAACAGACGTGTTCTGATGGCTGTGACATCATATGTGACCCGGAAAGTGCATACTGCACGTGCAAGGAAACGTACAACGGGTCAGACAGCACTCTCAAATGTCCAGACAACTGTTTCAACGACACATCTGAACAGTCAGCCGGGAACAGTGCATGCAAGGGAAAGTTCTACGTGTCAGACTGCATTCTCAAATCTCCGGACAACTGTTTGAACGAAACCTGCGGACAGTTAATCGAAGCCTGCGTCTCGTATGTCAATGATTCACACGTTAAGAAGAGTCTGCAGACTAACCCAAGCATATGGATACCTCAATGTGTTTATGTGCTAGACTTGGCTCATTTCTTGGTGTTTTTCCGTGAAGACATGACTCATATCTTACTGTTTTTCTGTGCTAGTCATGGCTCATATCTTGGGGTGTTTCTGTGCTAGCCATGGATCAAATCTTAGCTTAAGTGTATGTTGTGTGTGTGTGTGTGTGTGCTAGCCATGGCTCATATCTAGATGTGTGTCATCTTAGTCATATCTCATATCTTGGTGTGTCCGTGTTAATCATGTCTCTTATCTTTATGTGCGTCTGAGTTTAGTAATATATCATAACTTAGTGTGTATCTGTGTTAGTCATGTGTCATATCTTTGTGTGTGCATGTCTGGGTTAGGGATATCTCATATCTTTGTTTGCATGTTTATGTTAGTCATATCTCATATCTTTGTGCGTACATGTCTGTGTCTGTCACATCTCATATTCTTGTGTGTGCATGGCTACGTAAGTCACATCACATATCTTTGTGTGTGCATGCCTATGTTAGTCATATCTTATATCTTTGTGTGTATGTCTATGTTAGGTATGCGTCATATCTTTGTGTGTGCATGTCTAAGTCAGTCATATCTCATAGCTTTATATGCATGTCTATGTTAGTCATGTGTCATATATCTTGATGTGTGTCAGTGTTAGTCATGGCTCGTATCGCTGTGCACTTGTCTGTGTTATTCACATCTCATATCTCTGTGTGTGCATGTCTGTGTTAGTCACCTCTAGTGACTCGGGCAGATGGTGCTCGTAAACCTGGGAGGGTAGACCATCTAAGGGCAGAATCCCCCTACAGAAAAGACAATCTGCTGCCTTGCAGGAAGATTGGGGACAATCAAAGGCTAAGGAAAGCAAACCTGAAAAAATGCTGGCTGAAATCGGATGCACTGGGCCACTGGCGCAGAACACAGTGCAACGTATTAACGGGTGTTCAGTCAGAGTGGATCTGGCGGACTCTAAATGTGACGTTCTGTCTGTGGGGGCGATCAACACACTTAACCTGACAGCTGACTTCATGTGGGAGTCTGGAATCCTACTCTGACTGAGTCCTGATCGCAGAGAGAGAGATATACATTGTCAGCCTTGCAGTCTACATTTGTAGATATTCTAGTCTTGTGTCTATTGTTGTTGGTTTTATCATTTCTTTATACACTATAGATGTGTTTACCAATAAACCTTTATTGAGAATTTGGTTAATAAAAAATTTTTAGAAGAACTAAAACAAATTAGTGATAAATAAGATAGTAAGTTACTAACACAATAATAACCGAAGATGGCATGACAGTATAAAGTTTAAAAAGAACTTAACAAATCTAAAGGACTAAAAAGTAACCAGCTCTTTCATAATATATCTTGACAGATCACTGTAATGCAAGCAGAGCTGGTGGAACTTCAGCCAAAGTTAATTGAGACCAGCCAAGAGACAGAGGAGTTAATCAGCATCATTGAACAAGAGACCATTGAAGTGGAAGATATCAAGAGAATTGTAGAGTTTGATGAAGCAATGGCAAACAAAGCTGCACAGGAAGCAGAAGCTATTAAAGTAATTGTTTGTACTTTTATTTTTACATAATTTTACACGTTTTTTTCTTTTCTTATTTCAGTTTATGATTGTCAAATATAATGCGTTACTGTAAAGTGCTGAAATATTGACAATAAACAAGTTTTTGGGAAGTTTTCCCTCTGTGATTTGAATAGAGTAAATTTCATGAGAAGAAAGCAATTTGAATCAGAATTGCTCTGTGCTTGAAAGATCCAAACAAAAAGCTAGAACTGTCATAATATAGGACAAAGATACTGTACTAAGGCAACAGAAAACCATGAAGGTCTATCTAAAGGATTGTCATTTAATTAAGAAGAGAAGGATTTTTGTCTGCAATATACAACTGTAGTGGCTGAGCAATTACTGTAGTCACTCCTAACACGAGGGTTCAGAGTTCAACTCCAAGACAGAAAGCTTTTCTCGGACCAACATGACTGAGGGGTTCACCCAGCCTCTGGAAATCAGTACTGCAGTTTTTTCTGGGAAAGTAGAGTACCTGGCATGATACTGAATACATCATCCATAAAATGTGTCTTTGATCATTGAAATGTATAAGCACTAGCTCCATATTTTCCACAGGCCATTAAGGCAAGGGGAACCCTTACTTAAGGCAGTGTGATACAGTACATATTTATTCCATAATTAAATAATTCGTGTAAGTTATTTTGACATGACTAAACAGGACTATGTATCCAATAATGTTAGAAAGTGACAAAGGAAATACCTTGGCCACGTTCTCAAAATAGACGTTAGAAGGCTACCTCATCAAGCCCTTATGGGAGATCAGAAAGTAAAAGAAAACAAGGCAGACCGAAAGAAACCCTGAGTAGAAACATCAACAGAAAGAGCGCAGCTATGGGTCTTAGAAACAACCAACAACTAAAACAGGTTGTGGCTGAACAGCAGACATGGAAAACTATGACTTCTGCCCTATCCACGATATTCAGCTCAAAAGGGTAATCAATCAATTTTGACATGAAATTATAATACTGTTCACTGTAAATTAGAGAATGGATTTTCTTTGTACTAACATGGTGCGTTTTTCATCACCACATTTTCCCTTAATATGTAATAGAGCTTGATTGTCAATAATTGCTCTAAAGGTCATGATTATGGAAGCATTAGCTGAAAGAGAAAGAAGAGAAAACAACTATATTTTTAAAATCTTTAATTATCAGTCTGTTTAGACCACATTGCATTGAACTAAAGATTAACAGTTTTCTCTGATGCTTTTTTAATCAGCTTGATTGTGAAGAAAAATTAGCCATTGCAATGCCTGCCATGAATGCTGCCATTGCTGCACTAGATACTCTGAATCAGAATGACATCAGAATAGTCAGGTCCATGAATGATCCCCCTCCAGGTGTTAAACTTGTCATGGAGTCCATCTGTATTATGAAGGTAAGAGTTTGACTAAAATCTATGGCTAGTAGTATTGACTAGCTGTAGCTACTGCTCTGTGGTTTCCAAGAAAGAAGATAATAACCCTCTGCATCACCAAGCTCGCTGTTAAAATTAGTGAAAGGCCCATGTATTTACAGCTGAAAATCATGAATGATCTAGGAACAAGTGAATTACAAGTTATAAGACTATTACTTATCATTTTTCATTAACCCTTATCTACGATACCTATCTGTATAACTCTCCCAATTATGATACCTCAGTAAAAATTACTACCACTTAAATGTACCATTAGGTGCTCTAAAAATAGTATTTTCTCTGAACTTTTGACACACAGCCATGGGTTCACACTAGGCAAAACACAAGGACTCGGAATTTCTGACTCAGGTTGATTTATGCCCTGAGTTTCATATCATGGACTTTACATGTTACAATGTCTATTGGTATATGTTTACTGTAAGTCCATCAGCATGTTCGACTACCTCATAGCATTATTCACTGTGTTTCCTGAGTCACAAAGGGTTGTTTAATGTCTGCCAATGACTGAGGAAATTTCCCCGGTCACAGCAACAACAAAAAAAAAAAAAAAGAAAAAACAACCAATTCTTCAAAATTAGCAATTTTTTCTTCACAAAAATGATGCTTCTCACGAAATCAAAAAAAAAAAAAAAAAATCATACATCAATAGAACCAAATCCAACACTCAGGGGTCACATGAAATTGTAATTAGGAAGGTACACTAGGGAGAAATAATATTTGATCGCTGCAAAATGTCAAATTTTGCTGAATTTGTGTTTTAATGCTGTAATTTTTTACTATGGTATCATAATCTAGCTACAAAGGACAAGAGGTAGGGTTCGATCCCAATCGACGGCTTCAGGTTCACCCAGCCTTTAATGGGTTCCGGATTTTTTCTGGGAAAGTAAAGCAGCATGGGCGTAATACCGACCACATTACCCCAAAAATCATGTGCCGAAGGTCTGTAAAATTTATGGTCACTAACACCATATTCCCTACATGCCACTTGGCGTGATGGGGGTACTTTACTTTACTTATCATAATCCAGGGTTAAAAAAAATTATAAAATTGTATCTAGCTCTTAAATTAGTAGAGAGATAAGGAGACGAGACAAGCAACAACGTTTCAGTAACTTGTAAATTATATATTTTTCACAACTTGTAAACAATGTTCTACAAAATAATTATCTTGGTCACGGGAGAAAATTAATAAAACATTTCATATTATTTTGGTGTTTGCAGAGAGATTACGTTTGAGTTAAATGTACTAATTAATTATGGATGAGCATGTACCAGTTTGTCCATCAATAAAATGGGTATTTGAATCACAAAAATAAAGAAAATGTAATAATAGTACAGTGATGAAGAATACTGGTCTCCATTTCCTTCTTATAATTTGACTTATTACTATGAGGTTGAAACACCATACTTCTATCTTATCCTATCCTGTAAAGTCTAATCTTTTTATATGCTTTAAAAAAAGTAAGTTTTTCTGATGAAGATATAAAAAATGCAACAAAACAATTATATTTTGATAATTAGATCGGTTTAGTTTAGTCAACAAATCATCTTCATTGCACATCGGACAACTCCATAGTGCTTAGGTTCCCTCCCTAATACTTCCCCCATCATGCATCACTGCTGCCACATGCTAGCAAAAGAACAGAAGATGATTTCAGCTAATTTGTATGAACCCTATAGTATTGGTGAGAACCTAGATTTCGATGTATATCAATAAATAAATCAATATGTCCTTCAAGCCCCTTTTGGAGTATAGAATGTGGGCATGATCTCTCCATCCATCTTTATTCTTGGACTTTTTCTTTCAGTTAAGGATTTCATGATTATTTTTTTTTTCATTTACTTTTAGGCCTTCCTTGTTTCCTCTTTCCTGTGCATTCCATGATAAAGTCTGTCTTGCTATAGCCAGGAGCCATGGTATGCTGAACACTTTTGTTTATGTAGCAAAATATCATTTAAAGTTCTTTTTTATTTCTTCCTTGCTTTCTAAAAGTTGTTTTCAGCTGTCATTAAGTCATCATTTCTGATGGTAGTGTATGAGGCATGTTAGGTCTCGGAAGGTTTGACTGATTAGAGACCAGAGCATGAGTGGATGTGGAAAATGTTTGGATTAAAAGTC
The DNA here is from genome assembly GCA_032433765.1 of Megaustenia siamemsis. Lineage (NCBI taxonomy): Eukaryota > Metazoa > Mollusca > Gastropoda > Stylommatophora > Ariophantidae > Megaustenia > Megaustenia siamemsis. Next base: position 71,544,105 of record JAVIAB010000125.1, on the reverse strand, counting down.
ATAACCTAATGAATGCCCATGTGAAACTGGTATCCAAGATCCAGTGCCTATCCTCCATTTGTGTCCGGCCTACAAGGAACCACAATGCCAAAACTGGCCAGATGGTGCTGAACTAAGGCCCTAACCATATGTCGTGACCTGAAAGGAAGTGTAAACTTCATCATGGAAATGGGACTGCAGAATGACCTAACAAATTATAGACCAGATGGAAGGCTTCTCTTACCCAGACAGCTGGAACTGTTGCATCAGTTATAAAACACCCAAATGATCAAAGATGGGGTAAGCCATGCAAGTAAGAGTTGCATTCAAAGCTCTATCAATGGGAGGGACACTCCGGAAAACAAAACCACTGCTAGCCAGCAGTTGCCATCATATGAAAGGCCATCCAGACAGAAACCATGGGCAGGGTGGGCTTAATAGCCCTGGCCAGCATCCACTATACAAGAAGGAAAGCTCCTACGTTAAACCAAGATCCAGCCTACCGAAGATTGAGTATGTCAGTCATGACGCTGGTTTAGGGGAAAAATCAGGAGACTCACGCACATACAAATGCAGAACATGTAATCTTGTGTCATGATGGTGTTCCTAATCCTCCATCATGGTACAAAATAAACGTTTACATGATAAAAAGGCTTGAACATTGAAGATGAAGACGAGCCGTAACAATTTTTATGCATGTAAAATAATTTTGTCTACCAGAAAATGTAAATATAACATACTATAAGGTGATAGATTATACTTACTGAAGAATTGACTGCACTGCACGCAAAGCAAACTTATAGGTGTTCAGTCTCCATGTGCACATTGATGACTCCATTTGGTGCACTAACACAGTGTTTGTCTCTTGTAAATGCTATATGTGAGCAACTTCTAGAGGATGCACTTCATACAACTTTGAAAAGTTGAGTAAATCAGGATGGTGCTGGATCAAGGAAGAACAATGAAGAATTTAGCTGGACTTGTAAGTCACATGATCAAACTCTTGGGTTCAAAATACTCTGACTTACAAATAGTTAGACACTGAGTAGTCTGACTTTATCTTTTCTTGCAATGCACAAATATTATTATAATTAGTCTGACTTTGAAATAACTCTAGAAGCAAAACGAGCACTATACAATACAATCTTCATCCCAACGTTGTGCTACCAATGCCAAACCTGGACCCTAGATGCAAGAACAATAAGAAAAATAACCTCCACTGAGATGAAATGTGTTAGACGAATGACAGGAAACAGTCTGAGAGATAAGATCAGAAATGAAGAACTGAGAATAAAGCTAGGAATAGCTCCCGCCATAGAATATATAAAGAAACAACAGATAAAATGGTTTGGCCACGTGACAAGGCAGAAAGATCAAAATACAACACAACGAGCCTTCAGCAAACATGAGAACATCAGACCCAAGGGTCGACCACAAAAAAGATGGATCGATGGAATATTAGAAGCACTAAGAAACATAACAGCAGCAGAGGCGTACAGAAGAGCGAGAAGACCACAAATTATATCTCCCCTCGACGCTGAAAGGCAGATGAGGAAGGAAAGAAGAAGAAGAAGTCTGACTTCAAGAGTCAGCTGTATATTATTTTTAAAATCATTTATTATCACTTTGCTTGTAAAGAAATTATTGAGTTTAATTTTCTTCTGTTCTTAAGAGCATCAAACCTGAAAGGAAATTTGATTCTAATGGAAGACCTTATGATGATTATTGGCAGGCATCCAGAAAGGTATTAAGTTATATTATTTATCATAAAAGAATTAATGTTGTACCAATGTTTATATTCAACTTTTGAACTCCAGAATTAGCACTCTAGTTTGTTTAGAATTATGTGACTTGAAATTGGTAACTACTTAATGCCATCAAGTTCAAACTTACATTTTCTTTTTTATTTTCTGATGTTCACTTAATGACGACTCCTCTTCACTGTTCTCTTTTAAAAGGGTGTTAAGTGAGCATAAATGAGTTGTGTTGTTGTTTGAACAAAATGTGGTATTAGCGCCTTTGGCCCAAAACTCTAGAACATTAGACTTCAACTCAACATTTTTGACCACTGTGCTGCCTCCCTTCTTTGATCTCCACTCACTTAGCCAGACTGCTTTATCTGTTTCCAAAGACATTGCAGGAAGGTAGATTAGGATCTTGATCAGCTGTAGTTACAACTGTTCCTGATGCAGATAGTGAACTATGAGTTACTAATCATAGATAGCTTGTGTGCTGTAGAGGCATCCTGCATGTACTCCCGCATGTCCAGGGGCAAAGGTGGCTACGTATTTTTGACTTCTGCAATGACTGTACCCTTTGCCTGCATACAGGAGTCCATTTTCACATCTTTTATCATGCTTATTGAATCACTTAGTATGCAGGCATAGGTGTAGTCTTGTGGCTCTAACTGGATGAATGCCCTGGTCACTGCCATCACCTCCATCATCATGCTACATGTGATCATAATGTATGCACCATTGTCTTCTTTGACTATTCTGCCTGCCAAGCGTGCTGTAAACATGCACTCCTCTGGTATAGTATTACAGATCCGTCGGTATGGATGATTTCATCTTCCTCATCAATGTTATCCCAGATGAGACCGTTGATCTCCGCATTTACCATGACTGAGTTCTACTCCCTACATTTCCTGTCAAGTTTGACAATACATGAGAATGTGCCCCTGAGTGACGTAGGCACTGGTATCAACTTTTTGCCAGAGTTGATATTGGTAAGCCTGCAGACTTCTTTGATGACATCTTCTGCTCTGCCCACCCATAATTTGCCTCTTTTTAGCCTGTCACCTTTCCCTGTGTTGAGCTCTTGGTGCAATGTATGCTTTTTATCTGCACATAATCTTCAGGTATACTCGTGCCCTCCAGATCTTGATCCTGTCACCGATGTTTGGAAAGTCAAGAAGATACCTTATTGCTATATAGGGAGTGTCCCTCGTACACGCCAAGATAATGCGCATAGCTTCATTCTGTATTTTCTCCAGCCTGTCATGACAGTAAGAATTGCTAGGGCATGCTCAGTTGGTGTGAGAACTAGTCCCTGGAACAGAAGGGTAAGTAGCCGCTGCTTAATATTGGCAGCTGCAGTGACCTTCAAGGCGGCCAATCCTTTGTGAGCTTTTGTTATCATATGGTTGACATGGTCTTTAAAACACAGGTTGTAATCAAACTTAACTTCTAGATATGTCATCAACCTGCCCCTGGTCACCTCATCAGATCTTATTTGTACCACTGGTGTTTCCATGTTAATAATATGATTGTAAAGAGAGAACCATGCAACTGATGCTTTATTAGGATTAACCAAGGCACCCGATACTCCACACCAGGAAGAGATATGATCGAGCTCATATTGCAGCGCATAGGTGATTTTTCATCTGTTTTCTTCCCTCTCGATATACCAGAATGTCATCAGAAAAAGTCATAATTTTTCCCCTCCCATCCAGATGCTGTGTTCTGTGATCATTATTGTGTACACATTAAATAGAACTGGTGATAATGGTGAGCCTTGTGGCAGCCCTGGGCAAAATGATGGTGGCTCGGATGATCATCTTCCACATCTGAGTACCACCTTCCTCTGAAACAGTGCAGCAGTGATCCATCTAATGAGGAAGGGGTGCACCGCCAGTTTGAGGAGCATATGCATGAGGCATTCAAATGGTACTCTGTTGTATGCATCCTCCAGATCTATAACAGCAGCACGTCTCCTCTTGTCTGTGGAAGCCTTCAAAGACATCATAGGTGAAAACTGCAGCATTGAGCCATATCTCGTTGTTATATTTATAACCTCCAAGTTTGGGTGGGAATGCACGTAGTTCAAGGTGACAGGTGAGTATACGGGCAACTATTTTCTCCAGTAGCTTGCCCCCAGTGTTCTGCATCATGATGATTCTGTATTCACTAATCTAAGAGTAGTCCTTGTTTGTGGCTTCGGCAGCAGTAGTAAGTAGCTGTGTAGCCACTCCTCCTTAATCTTACCACTCTGAATGCTGGCATTAAACTATTTGGCCTATTTTATAAAGTCATCGTCAGCTAAATTGCCTATGTCATCATACTGAGCACCAAATGGACCAGGGTCAGTCTTGTGTGAATGGCACCAGTTGTGATTGTGAGATCTTCTCCCAGCACTACCTCCTCATTCAATTCTGAGAGTGACCTTCTTATGCCTCATTCTTACAGTCATATTTCTTTGGTCAGTCTGTTCAATGTGGCGGACAAGTAGGACCTTCCCTTTGCTCTCATCAGATTTGTGCCATAAATGACCTGTGCTCTGAAAGTCTGGTATGCCTCTGTGTCATATTGTGCCATTCATGCTCAGATGAAGGTAACAGAATGTGGCTAGTGATTTTTCTGAGCTCATTTTTTTGCAGAAATCATCCCACTTGGCATCCTTAGCCTGGTTAGCACATAATTTAAAGTGCATCATTATTTGGCTGACCTCTTCTTTCAGACACTTCAAGAGCTCAGGTTGTGTTTTTCCTTGCTGTCTGGCATTCTGTCCTGTCTTAGCTTTTTGTCTCTTGTTCCGCCTTAGCTTCCTTGACTTCTTTGTTCCACCAGGGTGGCTGTGTCTATCTGCTTAGCCTCCTGCGATGGGCGCCCTGTTGACTATGTCTGATTTTGCTAATGACATCCTGGTTTGTGCTCTCATAATGGAATGTGTTGAGCTTGATTTTCTGGCTTCTATTTCTGCCCTTCCCAATTATTATGATACATGGATAGTGACCATTTCTGTGGAATCCCTGTACACCTCACCTGCTTAACGGTGCGAAGGTGGAAGACACCAGTGCCAGGTCTATAACACTATCAGAGTCCCCTGTTCAAGTGGCTATTCTGGTACCCTTTCATTTTTCAAGCACTCTAAATCGGCCGACACCAGTGAGTTTTCTAGGTCTTTTCCCTGCTTTTTGGTTATGATGTTACCCATTTGGTTGCCTCTAGCATTAAAGTCTCCTCACAGAAAATGATGTGCTCCTCAAACTCAAAGAGATTATGCCATTGTTGTGTGTCCACCTTCCCATTACAGGCATACACATTTACAACCATGAAAGGAACTGAGGTTTTCACCCTAACCACATGTACCTGCAAGTCTTCACTGTCCAGCACTGACATTTCAACCTCAGCTGCCACCATATTGTTTCGCACAAGGATGGCCTGTCCAAGGTGTCATCTATTGTAGAAGAATTCGGGGACATTAAATGTCCTATCACCAAGAAGTGTTTTTTGCAAAATAATTATATCGGTGCCACACAGTAGCTTATCAAGAATGGACCATCATTATTTTTTTTAGTACATTTCCAGTATGTTACACGCACATACTTTAGGCTTAGACTCTCACACTTCAACCGTTTCTTACATATTCCGGCACGTTTACCTTTTTTTGTTTTCATTCTTCGATGTTGTCGTTTAGGCCTTATCTGTTTTGTACCACTTCTAGTCATCACATTTGTCATTGATTTCGTTGCTGAACATCTGCAATCTATCAAGAATGGTCTTGACCCACATGCACTCACACGGTTGCACGGTTCAGAACCCATTTCCATGTTAAAGACTTTTCTAACCACAGTCAGACAGCTCTTTAGCACATGGATACACCTTGAACTTGGTATATTTCGCTGAAAAATCTTTATTCAGATGAATCACACAACTTGAAAACTACACTTTCAGCCAAACTGGTGAAAAATGTACTACCATCCTGTAGTTGTAGTTGTAGTTAGTTGAAGGTCCCAATATCACTGCAAACGATTTAAAATCCAACTATCCTGTAATAATCCATCAGAGAAATCTCACTTATAATAACACAGAATGAAAAATATGCTGGACTGGCAAAAATTATACTACCATCTTGTGAAACACCAGAAGCGGAAGGATTATTTAAATAAAGAATGATTTCTGTTTTCTGAATTTCTGAAAAAAAAATAATTTCTGAATGAGGACACACAAATATTTGTAGACTTGTTGACTTTAGATATTGCCTTTAGTGTTTTGAAGATATTATGTCTAATAATTATTACACTATATAGTTATATTAAAATTAGTTTCATGTTGTACAGCATTCCGTCTTTAATTTGATCTATACCTTATAACATATTTATTAGAAACATTAATTATGCAGAAGCTGGAACTTGCCTGCACTATATAGTTCACATTTTTAAGGTATAACTTTTTTTAAAACAGCTAAATAATTTCACAGTTAAGAGTTATCATGAGTATCTCATTTCACATGTTTCAGATGATCAGTGACATGAAATTTCTGGACTCCCTGAAAGAATATGACAAAGACCACATACCACCTGCCATCATAAAAAAAATCAGGGACAAGTATATAGTTAATAGTGAATTTGATCCGGCCATCATCAAGAATGTCTCATCAGCATGTGAAGGTCTATGCAAGTGGGTCAAGGCAATAGATGTCTATGACAGTGTTGTTAAGGTTAGATATTAATAAGTATTATATTAAATTCTATTATCACTTGCAATGTCATGAATGATTCTGAAAACATTGCTGATTCATTAGTTGCAAGCATGAGGTTTTTTTTTGGGGATCACACCACTACTCTACCTTTTTTTAAAACTTTTCTCTGTGTGTCTTCCCATCCTTCTTTCAATGTTTTATATTCATTGTTGTCATTTGGCTCCATCACCTCTCCTTATCTCCTTATGCTTCCTGTTTATGTTGTGTTGTGAAGTGAAAACTAAATACAATCATTAGCTCATTCTTTATTGAAGGTTAACAAAATGTAGGAATGAAAAAAATCATAGCCTAGGAAATTGGATAAACTAGAAAATATACATATAGCAATAAAAGTGAAATAATTACTCTACGTATAATAGTTGAACAAAGTTTAGAACTAAAATCCCCACTTTATATTGGATTCATAGATTACAAAAAGGCATTTGATAGTTTAGACAGAAGAATGCTTTGGAAGTTGCTGAGTCATTACGGAATCCCCATAAAGTTTATTAACCTGATAAAAACAATGTATGAAGGAACAAAATGTAGTGTGGTGCATGAAGGACAGCTTACAGAAGCATTTGAAATAAGAACAGGAGTAAGGCAAGGATGCCTTCTGTCTCCATTTCTCTTTCTACTGGCCATAGATTGGATTATGAAAATAACTCAAAACAACAGAAATGGGATCCAGTGGTCACTGACCAAACAACTTGATGATTTAGACTTAGCTGATGACATAGCTCTCCTATCACACAGCCACCAACAGATGCAAGATAAAATGAGTATATTAGATGAGAGATCACAACAGCTAGGACTAAAGATTAATAGAGATAAGACCAACATTATGAGAATTAATGCAGTTGGCAATAGCCAAATAAAACTAGGAGAAATACCTCTACTAGACGTACAATCTTATATATATCTGGGCAGTAATATAGATAAAGAGGGAGGAACAGAAAATGATACCAAAATAAGGATATCAAAAGCAAGAGGAGCTTTCATTGCACTGGGAAACATATGGAAATCCAAAGAAATTAGGCTAAATACAAAAATAAAAATTTTCAACTCCAATGTTAAGTCGGTTCTATTATATGGCTGTGAAACATGGAGAATAACAAAATTGACAATCACGAAGGTACAGACTTTCATTAATGGATGCTTGCACAGAATAAAGGGATGGAAATGGCAGGACAAAGTCACTAACTTGGAATTATGGAAATGTACCGGTCAAATACCAGTGGATAAAGAAATACAGCGAAGACGATGGCGATGGATAGGACACACACTACGGAAGCCAACTGAGAGTATTACACAACAGACCCTTTTTTGGAATCCCCAGGGGAAAAGACAAAGAGGAAGACCAAGGAATTCTTGGAGAAGACAGATTGAAGCAGAGATGAAGATGATGGGGAAGACATGGAATGATCTTAAAAGAATAGCAAAAAACAGAACGACTTGGAAAGTGTTTGTTGAAGACCTATGCTCCACTGGGAGCTAAAAGGTAGAAGAAGAAGAATAAAAGTGAAATGAAATATTTGGTCAAATTGAAAAATAGTTAATCATTTCTTGCATTATGCAAGGTAAAATTTGTATTAATATATATATACTTATACTCACGCATGCACACGTGCACTCACGTACATTTCTGTTTGTTTTTCATTGTGAGTGTGCAATTTGATGTTAAGGATAGATTATAGGATATGAAATTTCTCTACATTTTTTTATCTTATACTGTGTCAACATAAAACCTGAATTCTACTATTACATTAAATATTCTGAATATATTATTCAACTTGTAATTGTGTTTAGTTAGCAAAAAATAGCAGTTGGAATAAAATGTGCATTTGATTTTATTTAAAATTTATCAGCGTTCATAATTTAGTGAGTAACATTTTCAGTTTTCAACTTTCATCTTCCTCTCTCATCACTTTTTAAATATTTACCCCGATATTTTTATATCATACAAATATTATTTTCATGTTGTGATATATTCCTTCATTAATTTGATATATGATATGGTATTTTATTTTTTAAAAACATAATTTTTACATTGGGGACATTGGTAGTTTATAAATCTAAGTCAGATAATTCAATTCAACTCAGCAAAATAACTAGGAAGGGAAAGAGTTAATATCATAGGTTTGACACTAAACTGTTGACCCTATGATCAAGTTGATGTGGCAGGCTGCTGTAGTTTTCTTGATTTCACAAAAATTCATTAAGAAGTTGGAAATATCCATCCGAGTGGTTAGTACAAAACTACATCTTCTTTATCATTAGATCCCATCACTGTGGGAGCTACAGCAATCCTCACCTCATTGGTCAGTCTGCCTTGAAAGAAGTTGTGTCTGTAAAACTCCATAAAAGATGTTAAGTGGAGTCTTGATCAGTTTTGGGTCACTATGATTCTCAGTCCACGGGAAGTCACATATCTGCTGCCTCTTAGATCAGGTTTTATGTGATCTTTCATGTAATTAAGCAAGTTGATTTAAAAAAATAAATAAAAATTTAACTTTCTGGTACACTAGGTTGTAGCTCCAAAGAGGGAAAGTCTGATGGCAGCAGAGACAACATTAAATAAACAAATGGAGAAACTCTGGATAAAACAAGCAGAGCTAAAAACTGTGACAGACAAGCTTCAGGCACTTAATGACAACCTTGCACAGAAACAGAATGAAAAGAAGGTAAAGTACTCCTTTACTTCTTTATTTTAATATTTCTCCAACATTTTCTTTAATTTGTGTGCAATTTTACAGAAAAATTAGCATTTTTTTTTAAATTTACAATTATTGTGAAGTCTGGTTTCCTTTTGTATGTGTTTTTGTAACTCAGTAGCTCCTGCAACAAGCCACTTTACCATGTGTAAAGAGAAACTTAAAAGTTCCTCCATGCTTTGCTGGATATGTGGGGAATATGGTTTTTAGTGACCATATGTTTCCATGACCACTGACCCATTTTTGGATGATGTGGTCAGCATTATGCCAAGCCATCTTTACTTTCCAAAAAGATCTCTGGTACCCTTTTTTTAGAGGCTGGGTAAACCCCTGAGCCTTGTTAATTCAAAATAAAATCAGGCTTCCCTGTGTGCTGTCTTTGAAAAGAATCAGATTCCGATTGTGGGACAAAGTGACTAACTAACATGTTCTTGCTGTGGACTTCTATTAATTATGTTAACACTCAGGAGCCAAAGATAAAGGTGACCGGGATAGGTTAGACAAAAACAGCGTACTCAAGTAAATATTATGTGGGGAAACTTACAGATGTGATATGCCCCATTGGTAAACCAAAAGTGAGATACAAATATGTCTGCTAATGTATTCTTTATGTACAAAAAAAAGAGTAAAAAAAATTTACACATGAGCTTTACGCATAGAAAAAAAAGAATAAAAATAAATTAAGTAATAATAATAATGATATATAAATATATGAGAAAAAATTGCAGTGCACACAATAAATGACACAACATTAAAAAATTAAGTGAAGCCATAGTTAGGCTATAAAAAACAAGAGAAAAGAGATGAGAGTCTGTAACAAATATTTGTCTTGTTCATTCTGACCGCTGCCACATATATCATTTAGATATTGAGAAAATCAGTCATGGGAGGGAAACAGTATCTGGGAGTTACTATCACTTCAAAATATTTGCAAAGAAACAGACAGTCTGTATTTATTTGGGGATGGGTAGAGTGGTAGTTCCATATGTCAACGTTTCTCATGGTCGGAACAAGTAATTTAATTATTACTAAACTGCTCATACCTAAGCTTACCTTTATTGTGTTTAGACAGTGACCATTTACTCGAATGCCATGGATTGATACAAGCATGAGCTCTTGGACCCAAGATGGAGTGGTAGGCTCAATATCTTTCTTGAATTCCCTGATTATGCTGGAGAAATTTAAATTTGTCCTGCTTAGGTGTACTGCAGTACTAGGTACTTTTGTTCCAGTCTCTATAAATGTTTAAACATTTATTACTCACTGTTTGATGTTTTGCATATTCATAAAAAGATAATGATTTTTTTTTTATATACTTGATATCAGAACTTGGAGGACAGTATAGAGCTGACAAAAGTGAAGATTGATAGAGCCAACAAGTTGATCTCTGGACTAGGGGGAGAGAAAGATAGGTGGACTCAGGTAATGTTTGAATTTGTTTTTCTTAAAATAAATAATGATTAATTGCTCTGAATTAGGTGAATAAATGATTTTCTCTCTCCCTTCAGAATTTCACATTCTTTATTGTCATGTACAATCAATTTCAGAATGTAGAGCACCTAAATGCAACCTATGACAACATCATTGGGGATGTACTTCTGTCTGCTGGTGTTGTGGCTTACCTAGGGCCATTCATCCTTGACTACAGACAGGTAACTATATATAAATATATGTTTCCAACTAATAACAGTTTTCTTTAATGTGTTTAAACCAGAACACTTCTCATTCCTTCCATCCTCATTTGCTTCTCAGTGTTGAGGGGAGATATAGTTTGTAGTCTTTAGCTCCTCATCTGCTGTTATGTTTCCCATGTGTCTAATATACCATCAATACATATTTTTTTGTGACCCACTCTATGATCTAGTACTCTTGTAGCTTTTGTTGATGATTCATTGTGTCACATTTAGTTCTTTATTTTAGATTAAGTGGCTAAATTATTTGATCTGTTGCTTTTCATATTAAATGCTGGTATTATTCCTAGCATTTTTCTTAATTCTACTTTTCCAGCCTTATCTCTAAGGTTTTTTCAGGTTATGCATATAACACATTTAATTTCAGTGGTGGTTATTTTTTTGCTGGTCATTAGTCTAGCATCTGCTTTTGGCACTGGTAGCACAACATTATGATGAAGATAGTGTTTTAGAGTGCTCATTTCATCTCTAGTTAAAGGAAAGAGGACATTAGTACTACGTATTAAGAGTATTATGAAGAGGTTAGCAAACAATATTAATATTTTAGAATGTGATAGCAAGACAAAATGTGTTATTGTTGGTTCACTTTGTCTTAGGTGTGGAGTTTGTTGTGGCTTGACTTGATTTGGCATCTTTCTTTTATGAAAATACCAACATTTTAAAAATAAATAAATATCAGGAATTGTTATACTAACTCTTCTCATTACATTTTTATTCTGTAGGTTTTGTTCATGACATTACAGTGAAACACGTTTTTTTTTCCTGCTTGTTAAATACTGAAGTTGATGTTTCTACAGGAGTGTATCCAAGAATGGTTCCATTTGTGTCAAGATAAAGGAGTTGCAGTATCCAGATCATATTCTCTGTCTAGTACTCTGGGTGATCCAGTAAAAATAATGGAATGGCAGATTGCTGGTCTACCTGCTGACAAGTTAGTGGAGATTTATTTATGTTCTCTTTTTTGTATGTTTATTAGTAGATTGTGTTGCACTGTGTTTTGTAACTTAAGGTCCAATGCATCTGTATTTACCTTGCACTTGTTCCAAGTTTCTAAAGTTATAGTGACACATGAGGTTACATTTCAAAGAATGAAAAAGATATTGTGCAACCAGTTTTTAGCAACAGGAGGACAAAAATATTTCTTGAATGTTATGTGGAAGCTAATCTTGACATATGAAAGTAAATTCTGGACAATCAAATAAGGATGTTGAATGCCACAGTAATGCCAAACGGAGTTATGAAGCCATTTTCATGAAGTGACAAAAGCAAAGCAAAAAAAAAACAAAAAAAAAACATCTAAAGGAAACAATCAGCAATGTCTCACATCCTAAGGAACCAATCAGCATTTTTGGTCATTTTATGAAAAGAAAACAACAGCAAAGTAATGTGACAACAGGAAATATCCAGGTATGAGAATTTTATGTCAGTTAACAAATTATCACTTAATTCACCCAGCACAGTATTTGATGATAATGTTCTGAATTGCTTTTCTAACCTTTGGTTTATTTTTTTTTACAAGACAGCAACTGCTTGTAGTCATAGTTATCACTACTGGAGAAGTAATCTAACCAGACTAGAATGAGAATTCTTTTACTGAAGAGCACATCACACACACACACGCATTCTATGATTTATTACAAGTTCAACAGCTGTGCTGCTGAAATGAAAAGTCTGCAGCAATATGTAATAATGTGGTGGTGAATGTGGGAATTGGATGGGCAGGAGTGGTGGGCAGACAGGCAGGATCAAATACACTTCATAAATGTTTGTAAACCAGTGCACTACATAGACCATCAATAAACCATCAGGATGCATATCTTATCATTGTTGCCATCATCCTTCCAGTGATGTCAAACATCACACAGGACTCACAGCATTGCCTCGCCTTAAATCCCTGTTCTGTGTAAGCTTCTCAATCTTAGTAAGGGATCTGAAGCCTGCTATCTTTGCCTCTCTTATTAGTTCTGCAAATCTTATGTTAAAAGTCACTTATGCTCAGAGTGCACAAATAATGATTATATCAATCAATTATTTGAGTTATAGCAAAATGAAAGTCATATATTTAGAGATTTATTTGTTGCTGAATAGTAATTTTATGAATGAAGAGTCAGTCTGTGTGTTAATTTTATGAATGAAGAGTCAGTATGTGTGTTAATTTTATGAGTGAAGAGTCAGTTATATTATGAAATTGATAATAGAAAAGTTAGTTATGTTTTTATGGTTTTGGTTTAGTAACTACAAACAAGAGCATTCCATCAAGAAAGGCTTTAATAACTATGAATTGTTACAGTAATTTGTGCCATTCAGCATTCTACCACTGAAAGGAAAAGATGTATCCACAGTGTTGCCACCCTCTTGCTGTCATGTTTTAGAAATAGCTTTTAGTTCATTCTTCTATTTCTCACATTCACATGCTTTAGTGCAACTGACTTTCACGTTGTTAGTTTTTTTTCTTCAAATACTAGTTATTAATTGTCTCTGATTGCAGTCTTTTCTCCAGTATGTTCATCCTACAACCTATATTGTGTTTTTAGAGCATTTTCACAAGACTTTTTAGTTGTCTTGATTTATTTTTATAAGTTTTGTTGTTAGGTTCATTCTGTGCATAGATTATGTGTGTGTTTTTCTGTTTCTATCACTATTTTAATAACTGAATTATTCTTCTACACCAACACTCCTTTAGGTCAGAAGTTTCTGTCAGGAAGGGTACTTGGTACTCTATAATTATCCTTCCTTTGACTATCATCTTGTGTTTGTGTTTCCATGTAATTAGTGTCAATTACTCCTCTTCCTCTTTTACACAAACCTCATGTTCTAAATATAATCTATCATCTTCTCATTCTATATTTATGCCTTCTTTCTTTACTTTTTTCTGCTTCTTATTCTTTGTAGAATCGCAGAGAAAAATAATGCTGTTTGTGAAGTTTAAGTTGTTGTCATATCGAATTTACTTAATGAGTCCTTGATTCCATCTATCCATCTCTTCCTGGGTTTCTCTTTTGCTCTATAGCTGGATGCTTATATGCAATACACTCAAGCTGCAGGTTGTTTAGATTTCTTTCAGATCAGATGTCCATTTCATTCTTTATTGTTCAATATAATCAATAGCTGGTATTACATTCACCATTTTTCTCAAGGCCCCTTTTCTAATCTTATCTCTTCTATATTTGTTTACAGCTTTGTTTTTATACATTATATTTTGCATGCTATTTTATGTTTGTGTCTTTCAAGAATTGTCCATGCCTGACACTACCAGTAGCATAATGTGGGCATAAACAATGATAATACGCATGTAACCACAGGTATCCATAATGTTCACTTGTATCAGCTATAAAACTTCAGCACTGCTACAACTTATAACCAATTCTCTATCACCACAAGCTTGACCATCATGTGTAAGCTTATAATGCTCATCTCATACATTTTTGTCCACAGCTATTCAGTAGATAATGCTATTATAGTTACATGTGCCAACCGCTGGCCATTAATGATTGATCCCCAAGGCCAGGCCAGCAAATGGATTAAAAACTTGGAAAAGTCAAACAAGTTGGAGGTCATAAGATTCAGCAACTCTAGCTTTGTACGTTCTCTGGAAAACTGCATACAAGTATGTTTTAAAAATTGCTATAGTATACTTTAAGTCTAATTTAGTTATCTTTACTTACATTTTGTACTCTTCCAGTGCTGTCAGACATCACACAGTGCTCACAGCGTATCTCGTTTCTTAAAGGGAAACAGTTTCTGTTATCTTTGCTGCTCTTGTCAGTGTTATTGTTGGTGTTTTTAGAATTTGACCACTTTTTCTTATATCTTTTGTTTTTTCTCATTTGAGGGCTTTGCCTTGTGATTCTCTGATTATTTCTTCTCATTACATGGTCAAACTATAGCCACCTTTTCTTTCTGATTATAAATGAGGCTTGGTTTGACATTTATCTTATTTCTACAATAGTCTTGAACTCATTCCATTGTACACAAAGTATTTTCTTTAGACATTTGTTCTTGAATGCTGTAGTTTATTCTTAATTTGTTTTTACATCTTCAACTCTCACATGCAAAGTAAGAATGGATAATACATTGTAGTTGAGTATCCAAAGCTTTGGGGTTTTTTTTTTAGGGATTTTTATTTCTATATTATGTCAAGTTAATTTTTTTACTAAACTAAATAGAAAAAGTAATTTACAGTATTGTATAACAGGTAAATGTAACTCATATTGTATAACAGGTAAATGTGTCTCATATTGTGTAAAGGTAAATGTGTCATATATTGTATAACAGGTAAATGTGTCTCATATTGTGTAAAAGGTAAATATGTCTCAAATTTTGTAACAGGTAGATGTGTCTCATATTGTGTAACAGGTAAATGTGTCTCATATCATTACTGCTGCTAAGATTTAGTGTAAGCTTAGCTGCATCATTCTAAAGAAGCAATGTTTCCACATAGCACCACTTTTTGTACAATTCATTTTCATTAATGAGTTTTACTCAGCTCTTAAAATGCAGAACAATGCTGATAAATATATTGTCATTGTGGATGTTCTTCTTTAGTTCAGTGATCTAATTGGGGGTGGATGGATACAAAACATACAAAGTCAGAAGAAACATTTTAAAAATAATAATAAATAATAATATAAATAATTCATAAGAAAGTCTAGTTTCTAGTTTGCTTACCAGCAAAATGCAGCCACTTAGCTTTTCTGCCTTGCCTATCTCTTAATCCTCTGAGTTTTTGTGAGAATATGTTGGTCACAGTTGTTTGTCACCAATACTTTAGTTGACTTGCTCAGTTGTGTCTTTCTGTAAAGATAAAATACACAATTTTCGTCTATTAACCCTACCAGACCTGAGGCCCTGAACCTAACTGTCCCATATGTCCTGGGCTCCTGAGCATTAAAGAGAATAAACCAACATGATATAGAAACATGTTAGTTACATGCAAACAAGTGGTTAGAATAAGATGGAACTTGGAGACATTATAGAAAATAGGTCTACCTTTCATCTGGCACCAATATTCCACCTTTGTGTGTCAATCCACCCAGCAGGATGGCCTTGTTTCACACTGAAATACCTCCATCAGCTATTTGAGGGACATGCCCCTTCCCTTACTATCGATCTAGATCTATAAGGATAAAGATTCTCCTCATCACTCGAGCTCTCACTGTCTGTGTGTCACTTGAACTGGAAACATATTTTTTAATGAAAACCGGACCCCTGAAAGTCTGAATCAACCAAAGTATCGTTCACCTGTGGGAATGTGAAAAGTCTAGATCTACTTCGCTTTCCTGTTGAAGTGCTTGGTTCATGAGCAGCTTGTTTCATTGTGAATTTTCATAATTTTTCACGTCAAACCACACAAAGTCAATTCAAACACATGGGGGCAGACAATTGCAATGGCTAACCATGAGGTTTGACCACAATTGTTTGGTTATTTTTAGTTTGTGACGCATTTTTTCACGTACTAGGCAAAGTACTGAAAATTAGGGACAGCGGCAGATTCAGAAATTCCCTAAAACTAGGGACAGCGATCTGGTAGGGTTAAACATTCAAAGTGATTATAAAAAGCTGTATCTTAAAATTACAAACTTTTGTGGTCAAAAATATAATATTACATCCAGGAAACTCCAGGATTTCCTCCAGAAAGGATTTGCCAATCAATGACATTTCTTTTTAACCAGCATTAATTACTTCAAATATATCATTCATACCTAAATATCTACTTTAGCTGAAAATCTTACTTTTTTATGTGTAGTGTTACAAGTTGCAACCACTTTAATAAAATATCAAAATTTTAAGAATGGGGGGAATGTAATAGACATAGGGCATCTTCAAACATAAACAATGCTCAATTTTCAAGATTAGAACTAAAATGCCATTTTGAGATGAAAACAACAGCTGTATGGTAGTTTAGTACTGTGGGGTTAATTCACTTTACACAGCTATAATTGTGTCCGTTAGCTGAGATTCTTTGCCTTTACTTCTTTTTACAGTTTGGCAACCCATGCCTTCTTGAAAACATTGGAGAAGAACTAGACCCTGTCTTGGAACCAATATTGCTCAAACAAACATTCAGACAGGTTTGTTTGGCTTCTCTCAATGCAATGTTTTTAAGTAAATATGCTTGCTTTCAAATAATAGTCAAACTTGAAGACAAGGACTCCTCTTTGAAAATACAGCACCACTGAGGTTGAAACAGTGGTAATATAAATTCATAAGAATAAATACTTGGGTATTCTAATAACATAAATTGGAAATGATTTTTAGAAACAAAATATAATCACCAAGGCAAAATAAGACAATGACAATTTTCAGTGCAAAAATATTTTGTCATCAAAAATATGTAATAAAGTTCTTCATTGAGTCATATGAAAGTAGAATGTGTACACAGTTTATGAGCCAAAATCATAAACTCTGATTGCTTGTTGTATCTTTTTCATTTGTGATATGACCTAATAAAAAAGATTCCCAAAATCTTACGATAACATTTAATCTCCAAAGCTTATATTTAATGCAGATTTATTAATACACATACTTTGACCTTTCTGCTGGTTAGAGTTAAAAATTGCATTAAATGTATAAAAGGCAAATATTTCTAAATAAATATTCTTTCAGATTTTTTACCTGCATTTGTTTTTAAACTGATATGTTTATTATATTTTCCTAGAATAACATAGAGTATATCCGCCTCGGGGATTCAGTAATACAGTATAGTAAGGACTTTAAGTTTTACATCACCACCTGCCTGAGAAATCCTCACTATCTGCCTGAGGTTTCTGTCAAGGTAACTACTTGTGTGTAATTTTTAAACTATATAATAACAATAATTCTTCTTCTTCCCTTCTTCATTTTCCTTTTAGGTCGAGTTGAGATATAATTTGTGGTCTTATGCTTTTCTGTTCGCTGCTGCTGTTATGTTTCCTAGTGTTTCTAATATTCCGTCAATCCATCTTTTTCATTCTGTACAAACCACATAATCAATCCTAAAAAAAAACTGACAATCTTTATTTTTTAAAATAATGTTCACTTCTTATATTGTGTCTTTAGTATCTCTAATATCATTTTCCTGACACAACTTTGAAGCAATAAGCCTTTGGGTCTGGTCTTCTAGCAACATTTGTTGAAGGCTTGTTGTATTGTGTTTTGATCTTTCTGCATTGTCACGTGGCTAAACCGTTTTATCTGTTCATTCTTTATATATTCTATAAGTAAAAAAGTAAGTAAAGTACCCCCGTCATGCCAAGTGGCGGCGTATAGGGAATATGGTGTTAGTGACCATAAATTTTACAGACCTTCGGCACATGAATTTTGGGGTAATGTGGTCGGTATTATGCCCGTGTCACTTTACTTTCCCAGAAAAAAATCCGGAACCCATTTAAGGCTGGGTGAACCCGGAAGCCGTTGGTTGGGATCGAACCCTACCCCTTGCCCTTTGTAGTCCAGTTCACTAACCACTGAGCTATCGCGGCTCCCCTTATATATTCTATGGCGGGGGGTTATTCCTATCTTTTTTCTCAGCTCTTCATTTCTGATCTTATCTCTCAGGCAATGTCAATCCTGTCAATCATCTAACACATTTAATCTAAGTAAAGGCTATTTTTCTTATTGTTCTTGCATCTAGGGTCCAGGACTGGCATTGTTAGCATGATGTTGGGTTGAAGATTGTACATTTTTGCCTCTAGAGTTATTTCCTTGTTGAACAATAGCGGTGAAAGCTATCCAATGATTTGACAAGCTTTGTTGCATCTCGAGTCTGTTTGTGGATTGTCATTTATCACTAGACTTCCTAGGTATTTAAATTCCACTACTGTTTTAGTTGTCTGCCATCTATAGTTATGTTGATGTTCTGTTTCTCTTTTGTGATATTCATGACTTCTGTTTGTTGATGTTGATTTTCATGTTGTATTTCATGCCTGTGTTGTTGAGTCTATTTAAGTGTTCTTGTAGGTCTCCTATTTCTCCATGTATTAGTGCTTGATTGTCTGCAAATAGAAGCCCGTTGAGCTTCTCTGTCTCTGATGGGTTGACTAATTTGCATATATGGTCCATGTATGTAATGAACAGTAGGGGGGGATAGTACACACCCCTGTCTTACACCTGATCAAACTCTGAAGTGATCCGTGTAACCTGCTGCTGTTCTGACTGTGCAGCTGCTGTTGATGTAGAGATCTTTAATTAGATTCTCTAGATATTGGCTTACTCCATATGTTGTTAGTTAGTATCTCCCACAGTTTTTCTCTGTTTACTCGGCCGAATGCTTTTTCTTGGTCAGTGAAAGTTATGTACAAATTTTGATTGTGTTCTGTCATCTTTTCTGCTAACTGTTATAAGGTAAATAGAGCATCAGTACATCCTCTGTTTTCTCTGAACCCCATTTGAGAATCACTTAACTATAGTTCTTTTATTGGTCTCAGCATTTTTTCCCCAATTTTGGCATATAACTTTCCTACGTGGCTAAAAAGCATTATACTGCTATATTGATTGCAGTCTCTTTTGCTACCTTTATTTTTCCATATTGCTTTGATGGTTGCCTGTTGCCAGTATTCTGGTGCTTTTTGTTGGTGCCATGCTACATTGGGGTGTCCGGTTAGCGCAATCGATAGGCGGTTGGCTTACCACGGCAACAGCCGGGGTTCGTAATCCTGGCGAGGACACCTGGGTTTTACTAATTCCCTAAAAATTAGTAGGAGCCGCGATAGCTCAGTGGTTAGTGAACTGGACTACTACAGACAAGGGGTAGGGTTCGATCCCAACCGACGGCTCCGGGTTCACCCAGCCTTAAAATGGGTACCGGATTTTTTCTGGGAAAGTAAAATCAGCACGGGCGTAATACCGACCACATTACCCCAAAAATCATGTGCTGAAGGTCTGTAAAATATAGGGTCACTAACACCATATTTCCCTATACGCCACTTGGCGTGACGGGGGGTACTTTACTTTTTTTTATGCTACATTGAATATTCTGTGCAGCTATGTAACTCCTGTTTTTCCTGTTGCTGCTATTATTTCTACTGCTATGTTATCTATCCCCAGTGCTTTATTTCTTGGTGCATATTTGATTACTTCTTCGATTTCCTCTTTCATGATGTTGGGTTCAGTGTTTGTGCATTCTTGTGTGGTTTTTGTTGTGTTATTGGTAGTTAGTACCATGTTTAATAGGTCTTGAAAATATTCTTTCCATCTCTGTTGCATACGTTGGTTATTTGATATTGTCTGTCCATCTTTGTCATTTATGAGCTCAGTAGGATTATAGTTTTCTTTTTATCAGCTCATATTCCTTTTACTGCTTT
Organism: Megaustenia siamemsis; assembly: GCA_032433765.1. Classification (NCBI taxonomy): domain Eukaryota; kingdom Metazoa; phylum Mollusca; class Gastropoda; order Stylommatophora; family Ariophantidae; genus Megaustenia; species Megaustenia siamemsis. The sequence goes on along the minus strand of JAVIAB010000125.1, from coordinate 71,523,978 downwards.
TGTAGAAATCTCTTGTGGCTGTCTTGAAATCCCTGCTTATATTTTGTCAGAATTCTGTCCATTTGTTTTGCTTAGCTTCTTTGATCAAAAGTGTTATTTGTTTCCAAACTAACTAAAATAAAAATAATTATATTAAAAAATATTAAATTTAAGATGAAGTAGGTTGATGTAGGAAATGGAAGAGTAAATCAATATTGCTTCAAAGTTGTGTCAGGAAAATGATATTAGAGATACTAAAGACATAATATAAGAAGTGAACATTATTTTTAAAAATAAAGATTGTCAGTTTTTTTAGGATTGATTATGTGGTTTGTACAGAATGAAACAGTATGTTTAGTAGCTTTTTATGAAATGTCTAAATATATCTATATTTTATTCTGCAGCTGTATATTACATATTTTTGTCATGTTTTATTATCTACGCTTCACCCTATTCTTTGTACTATTGAAAGGCATGATTAAGGGGTCAATGTTGCTTATGAACGAAGAATAATCTTGTATAAACATGTTCTCTGAGGTCTATCTGCTATGATGTAAGGCTGGATCTTTCTAGACAAGAACACCTCTCTTTGACTGCTGTATAGATGTTACAGACTTGAAAAAACAGGTGTAGACAGCAATACACATCCAGGGACAGCAAGACAAGTTACAATTGCATGTAACATTTTTTTTAGATTAGCTCCACTGTCCAGTACTCCTATCCATGGACAGCAAGACAAGTTACAACTCCATGTAACATTTTTTAAGATTAGCTCCACTGTCCAGTACTCCAATGGGTTAATTGTATATAACATCATAGTCAAAGTATTGTACAGATACCTATAATTAAAACACACCATACTCACGTACTCCAGTACTCTTGGAACTAACTATCTAACCTTCGCTATCAAGGTATCAGCCACTCTCTCGATGTAATCATCCATCTTACCAGCACATTCCTGCTCTAACTCTAACATGTCTTCCATGCTTGAGGTATCAGTAAAAACTGACTAATCTTGGCTTCTCAACCTCGTCATGTGACCATCATCTGACCGTGCAATCCTCAAGATGTCCTTCAAACTGCCCATGTTCACTGTGGCTGAAAATTTCCCATCTCCCAGTTATTCGCCTACCCAAAGTTCTATTGTTAACTCTACTAAATCCACTCTCTAGTACATTATTTAACTAACTCAAACCCTAGATCTGGTACATTATTTCATTCACTTATGTTTTTTTCTTCATTCTAAAGTCATGTGTTACTATAGTCATTGTGATGTGAGCCCTTAATGCTACAAGAATATACCATATTATTTATTCACCTGCCTTTTAATTGTCCTTATCCTTCAGTGATATCTCCAGCTATTGTAAACATGTAGTGACAGTTTTTTTGGGCTCATCCTCAAGAGTTAACAGAATTATTTTACTTGCTCTCTCTCTCTCTCTCTCTTACTCTCTCTCTAGCTCTTGAATATGAATTGTACATTTTTCTGACATTTTTGTCTCTTATAATCTAGCAGCAGTAACTCTTAGTGTAGAATTTGATGTCTTAACATTTTGGAAAGCTGTAAACATTACTGCAATGTATTCTATATGAAAATGTATAGAACTTAATGAACTTTTTTTTTTTAAAAAAAGTATTTACACATATATTTGTGCAACAAAAGTGCAAGATTTGTATGATAAATCTAATGAATAGAAAATATAATTTAAAAACACAACATTTGTCATTTGTTGAAAAATATATTCATGTTTACACAAATTGATAAAAATTGAATGTTTCTATTCATAAATAACATTTATGTAATGTTTGGAAATTTTGATGTTATGGAATAACTTTGTGTTGCCAATTTTCAACTTCATTATGTCAGTCCATCTTAGTTAAGCTGAACAATTAAGGGCACCTTGAAGAGGTGATCATGTCTATTTTTATCATCTTCATTTTACATTTACTTTGTCTTTACCTTTATTACACATCTGCTTTTCTAGAGGTAGAGCTAGTAACTGGAAAGAGCTGTACCCTGCTTATCTCCAATGTCTTTGTTGTGATGATCAAAATCAACATCACTCAACAAAAAATTTGAATTTTTATTCAGTACTTGAAAATCTGTCTTCTTCTCCATTGTCATTTATAATCCACAAATTAATTAATTTTTGAACCTTTTTGACTCAAGCTCATTGCTTATGACACTTTTGTGAGATGAGGAAACCATTTTCTTCAGCAAGAAAGTTTACTTGCTTGAAAAATCTGATAAGCTGTCAAATAAATCTGAAGAAATCTTTGATAGATCACAACCTAATACATGTTTAAAAAATCTAAAATCCAAAAATGACTTTCAAAATACTGGATTAAATGATATACACATGAATTTCATCTAAACTCTGAAATTAAAAACTCAGTCATAAAAAGTCTGTTAATAGATCAGCTGGATTTTTTAAATGCCCTATCTACATCTAAAATGTGGTGTGTCTGACAAGTCAATTAAGTTATTTGAGAGTTGAATTATATTTCAGGTGACACTTTTGAACTTCATGATAACCCCACTGGGTCTAGAGGACCAACTTTTAGGCTTGGTAGCTGCAAAAGAAAAACCAGACCTGGAAGAAAAGAAGCATAAGCTGATTCTGGAAAGTGCTGACAACAGACGACAACTGAAGGACATTGAGGATAAAATTTTGGCTGTTCTTTCCTTATCAGAAGTAAATTTTTAAAAATAATGTGTTGCTATAAAATAGTCATTTTCAGATGAATGTGATGATAAATTGTAAGTTTGTAGCAGTAATATAGGTGTTTTAGTGGGAAATGTAACATTGTAACCCTAGATTATGATATCTGTCTGTGACTTATGTTTTTATGATACCATAATAAAAATTACTACATCTTAATTGCAACAAGGAGTTCTAAAAAAATAGTATTTTCTTTGAAATTTTGAAACACAGCTGTGTGTTTGCACTAGGGGAGACACTGGGACTTGGATTTCTTGTTTTAGGTTGATTTATGACCTGAATTTGACCGCTTGGACCAGACGTCTTACATTGTCTATTGATGTGGACCAGATGCTGTAAATCCATCAGTTTATTTGGCTCCTTCATAGTATTATTTGCTGCATTTCCTGGGTCACAACAGGTTGTTTGATGTCAGCTGAAAGCCCAGGAAATTTCCCTGGTCACAGCAAAAAAGAAAGGAAAAAACCACCAATTTCTTGAAAACTGGCAAATTTTTTTCTGCATTAAAGGATATCGTATCTCACAAAATGGGAAAAAATATCCAACACCAAAGGAAAAAAATCCAACACTCAAGGGTCACCAGCAGTAGTAATTAGGAAGTGCATGGAGTAGGGGGAATGTTTGACCACAGCAAAGTGTTAAATTTTGAAGAATTTGTATTTTGATGCTGCAGTTTTTACTACCCTTTCATAATCTAGGGTTAAAGAAAATGGCTAATGTAGGTGTGCTTGTTGTTCACGCTCCATTACTATACTCTTATGCACCAATTACTTATTCTATGTTTGATTCCAAATTTCTGCACTTCATTGTCATCAAATGGAATGACACAACATGCAGGAGCCAGATAGATTTTATACTAACAATAAAACAGAACAAGAGAAGAGTAACCGACAGTAGAGCAATCCCAAATATTACAGACGACACGGATCACAAGATTGTTATGATCATACTAAGACAGCCAAAAATAAAGAAAATATACGAAAACAAACAAAAGAAGCGAAAGGAACAGACAATAAAAATAAAACAATTAAAAGATCAAGAAACAAGGAAAACCCTAGAAGAAAAACTAACAGAGGAATTCAAGAAACTCCCTAACGAAGTATGCACAATAGAAGAAGAGTGGAAACAATTTAAGGAAACAGTAACCAACATCTCTAAAACAGTTTGTGGAACGAAGCTAAGAACAAGAGAAGGGAAAAAAGCACCCCGTGGTGGAACGAAACAATCAGAGAAGCAATTAAAGAAAAGAAGAAAATGTTTAAAAATTGGAGGGAGAACAAGAACCAAGAAAAATATGAAAAATATGCATTAGTTCGAAAAAGAGTTAAAATGTTGATCAAAGAAGCTAAGCAAAAGAATTGGACAGAATTCGGACAAAACATGAGCAGGGACTTCAAGACAGCCACAAGAGATTTCTACAAAGCAGTAAAAGCCACAAGAGCGAGAAAAGAAAACCATGATCCTACTGAGCTGATAAATGACAAAGATGGACAGCCAATATCAAATAACCAATGTATGCAACAGAGATGGAAAGAATATTTTGAAGACCTGTTAAACATACCAACTACCAATAAGACAACAAAAACCACGCTAGAACTCACAAATACTGAACCCAACATCATGAAAGAGGAAATCGAAGATATAATCAAATATACACCAAGAAACAAAGCACCAAGGATAGATAACATAGCAATAGAAATAATAGCAGCAGTGGGAGAAACAGGAATGCAGTGGCTGCACAGAATATTTAATGCAGCGTGGCACCAACAACAAGCCCCTGAAGACTGGCAACAGGCAATCATCATACCAATATGGAAAAAGAAAGGTAGCAAAAGAGACAGCAGTCAATATAGAGGTATATCTCTTCTCAGCCATGTAGGAAAGCTATACGCCAAAATCTTGGAAAAAAGGCTGAGACCAATAATAGAACTACAGTTAAGCGATTCTCAAATGGGATTCCGAAAAAACAGAGGATGTACCGACGCACTATTCACAATAAAACAGCTTGCAGAAAAAACGATAGAACACAATCAAAACTTATACATAGCCTTCATTGACCAGGAAAAAGCATTCGACAGAGTAAACAGAGAACAACTGTGGGAGATACTAACAACATACGGAGTAAGCCAACATCTAATTAACCTTATTAAAAGTCTCTATGTCAACAGCAGCTGCGGGGTCAGAACAGCAGCAGGCTACACAGACCACTTCGAAGTTAGATCAGGTGTAAGACAGGGGTGCGTGCTATCCCCCCTACTGTTTATTACATACATGGACCATATATGCAAGCTAGCCAACCCATCAGAGACAGTGGAGATCAACGAGCTTCTATTTGCAGACGACCAGGCACTAATACATGAAACAATAGAAGACCTACAAGAACACTTAAACAAATTCAACATCTCAGGCACAAAGTACAACATGAAAATCAACATCAACAAAACAGAAGTCATGAATGTCGCTAAAAATAAACAGAACATCAACATAACTATAGAAGGCAGACAACTAAAACAAGAAGAGGAATTCAAATACCTAGGAAGCCTAATGACAAACGATAATTCCCAAACAGCAGAGATAGAATCAAGATGCAACAAAGCTTGTCAAGTCATCAGACAGTTATCACCACTATTGTCCAACAAGGAAATAACTCTGGAGGCAAAACGAGCACTATACAATGCAATCTTCATCCCAACTTTGTGCTACCAATGCCAGACCTGGACCCTAGATGCAAGAACAATAAGAAAAATAACCTCTACAGAGATTAAATGTGTTAGACGAATGACAGGAAACAGTCTGAGAGATAAGATCAGAAATGAAGAACTGAGAAAAAAACTAGGAATAGCCCCCGCCATAGAATATATAAAGAAACAACAGATAAAATGGTTTGGCCACGTGACAAGGCAGAAAGAACAAAACACAACACAACGAGCCTTCAACAAACGTTGTGAGAACACCAGACCCAAGGGTCGACCACGAAAAAGATGGGTCGATGGAATATTAGAAGCACTAGGAAACATAACAGTAGCAGAGGCGAACAGAAGAGCAAAAGACCGCAATTTATATCTCCCCTCGATGCAGAAAGGCAAATGAGGAAGGAAAGAAGAAGAAGAATTGTCATAATTTTTTTATCCATTTGCCCAATGACTACTCGTTTTCATCATCTGGATGGACGTAGTTGTGTTGTGTTGTGATTTACAGCTGCCATCTATCATCTCAACACGTGCAACTTCAGCATAACATTTTTGGGTACTGGATTGCCTACCCCCTTTTATCCCTGCATGCTTGGTCAAACTGGTTAATCTGTTACCAAACCCCATGGGGAGGTGTCATGGGATCTTAAATTAGTTTTGGTTCATTAATCCTGACGCAAGCAGTCAGCTATGAATCACTGACCACTTCCAACTTAAGTTTTGTTGGACATTTTGAGCCCTTGTCATCATTTCATAAACAGTGGATAAATGGCTTCATATATTTCTTTTGTCCATTGACAGATTAGTGCACAATTGGTTCTTTTTTAATTATGGTATGCTCTTTCATTATAACTAATCATGAGTAACCGATGAGAAAGATGCAGTCATCTATACAGACGGATCTGTAATACGACACCAAAGAAGTGCATGGGCATTTACAGCACGCTCGGCAGGCAGAATAGTCAAGGAAGACAGTGGTGCATACGTCATGACCACGAGTAGCATGACAATGGAGGCGATGGCAGTGACCAAGGCATTAAAATGGTTAGAGTCACAAGACTACACCCACGCATGTATACTGAGTGATTCGATGAGCATGATAAAAAAAGTGGAGGCGGGCTCTGTATGCATGCAATGGGTAGAGTCGTTGCAGAAATCCAAAATACGTAAGGTCACCTTTGTCTATGTCCCTGGACATGCGGGAATAAAGGGAAATGAAAGTGCGGACAGGTTGGCTAGCTATGCTGTCATTGAAGACGGGCAACCAATGGATCGGGCGGACATCATCAATGCCCTCCGAGATGTGGGGAGAGCACATGACTTCGACAAACACAGATCCACGTCACTTCTTCGGATGAAAGAGATGGGAGTTAAGATGGGCACAGCCAGAAATGAGAAACTTAGTGGCCATGTAAGAAGACCTATCAATCAACATAGAACTGGAGTCGTCAGTCGCTGGACACTGAGGGAATTGCTGAGGAGGGGATCTGAGCCCCTATGGACATGTTCGGAGTGCAATGATGATGACCCGCAAATAACTCAATAACTCAATAATCATGAGGTAACTATGGCATCATCTAGAATTGCTTGAGAAAGTTTGAGGCTTCAATATTAAATACTACTGTTGATTGTAGAAAACACCAGTGGCTAGTCACAGTTTCATTTCTTACATGGCATAATGTTGTCATTTTGATCATGCTCAACTTAATGCACTTTACTCCCTTGCATGTATGAGTGCAATATAAACCAATGTTTATGTGCATTAGATTGGTATTCATTCATGTGGATCTCTTCCTCTGTTGTATTACTCTTTGCATTTACATCTTAGGGTAATTATTTTGTTCTTTGTAAATTAATTATTTTCATATTTATTTATATTTGTAACCGCTTTGCAGGCAAGTTAATTGTATGCACATTCGATGAGCTACTGAAACCCCCATCAATGTATACACACTATAAGTTTCTGAAAGTGATTGTACACTATGGGTTTGTTCATAGTCCAGTGATGTCACCTCTAACATCAGTGTACACACACTGTGAAGTTTCTGAAAGTGATTGTACACTATGGTTTTGTTCATAGACCAGTGATGTCACCTCTATCATCAGTGTACACACACTGTGAAGTTTCTGAAAGTGATTGTACACTATGGGTTTGTTCATAGACCAGTGATGTCACCTCTATCATCAGTGTACACACACTGTGAAGTTTCTGAAAGTGATTGTACACTATGGGTTTGTTCATAGACCAGTGATGTCACCTCTATCATCAGTGTACACACACTGTGAAGTTTCTGAAAGTGATTGTACACTATGGGTTTGTTCATAGACCAGTGATGTCACCTCTATCATCAGTGTACACACACTGTGAAGTTTCTGAAAGTGATTGTACACTATGGGTTTGTTCATAGACCAGTGATGTCACCTCTATCATCAGTGTACACACACTGAAGTTTCTGAAAGTGATTGTACACTATGGGTTTGTTCATAGACCAGTGATGTCACCTCTATCATCAGTGTACACACACTGTGAAGTTTTTGAAAGTGATTGTACACTATGGGTTTGTTCATAATCCAGTAATGTCACCTCTAACATCAGTGTACAGTGAAATTATTTTATATAGCAAGGACTAATCCATTCTCTCCTTTTAATTATGGTATCAACCATGTTCACCTATTCCATTTATCTTACTTTGCCTGTGCCACCTTTGACATTTCCATTTTGAGTCATTTGAATTTTTGTTTTTTCTTCAAATGGTCAAATTGGTCACATTAGATAAGTCTCCATTTATTAATATTTTTTTTTTAATTCTAAATTTTTAATTTAATTTTTGTCCCCTAAATGTTTTGTTTTACAGTTAAGTTCTTGTTTCTATTTATACATATGGTTTTTGTCCCTACAGCAGGTCAATTTTAGACCTAATGTTGGAATATCTGTTGTCATATCACTTATCACCTTAAAGTTCTTTAACCATACTATTTAAGCTATGTTTTTTTTATTTTCTATTTTGTCAGCTTTCATCACAGCCTTGCATATTTATGTCTATCCCTCTATTTTGAACCACGTGCCTTTGATATTAGCTGTTTGAGTTTTACCCATTACCATTTTCACCTGCTATATCCATTAGAGGTGAGATGCAGAATGGCTCAGGCAAAAGCAGCTTTCCAAAAAATGAGGAAGATACTATGCAATCCATTTTTGACAATAGAAACAAGAAAAAGAGTTCTTAAATGTTACATAGAGCCAGTCTTAACATATGCGAATCATGGACAATAGGACAACAGACAAGAAAATCACTAGAGTCTGTAGAAATGTGGTTTTACAGAAGAATGTTGGGAGTACCATGGACAGCTAAGAAGAGTAATGAAGTTGTTCTGAGAGAGGTCAAAGCAAAAAGAGAGCTAATTTCCAGTATTAGGAAGAAACAATCATCATTTTTTGGCCATGTAATGAGAAGAGAACAACTGGAATAAATTGTAACAACTGGAAAAATTGAGGGACGAAGAGATAGAGGGAAGCAAAGAGAAAAAATAACAGACAGCTTAAGAGAATGACTTGTCAGAAGGTCAACAACAGAAATGATAAATAAGTGCCGAGATCGAAAGTTATGGAGAGACATGATCACCTACGCCAGCAGGCCCGGTACTTGATGATGATGATGATGCTGATATTCTTTATGGATTTCTAATGTTTCTACATAAAAAAAAAACAGATCTACAGATATTAATGTATCATTTCCCTTTTATTAGGTTATTATTTTTTATGTCCTCATGAAAAAGGATGGAAAACCCTGTGGATCAGTGGGCCTGACTTGTTCATTCTGTGGTCATGTGTGTTTGTCAAACATTGGTAGAATTAGCCACGAGAGAAGCTGTTCGACAAAAACAAAACCTAAAAAAAATACACAATAGCCTCCACTAGACCATCTGACAAGACGAAAAGGGCCATATATATTGTTTATGTCACCTGTTTCTAATACATATATACTAAATGAAAGTTTCAAAATTAAACACATTGATGGCTTCCTGTCAATTCCTAAGTTTAAATAAATAGTTTATCTACTATAACCTCATTTCAATTTATTTACTATAGAATTTATATTTTCTTGTTGTGTTCAAATTTTAACCCTTCCATAGAAAATGATAGTTTTAAGAATGGAGAAAATGTACTCGTTTTAATACATCTTCATACACAAACACTCACATTTCTAGTACTGCAACAAAGATGTCACATTTAGATTAATTTGATAAATTGCGTCTCTATAATCCATGTGTCTATAATACACATTTTTATCACACATTCTTATCAACTTTATGTTACATTATCTAGTAGTTCATTTTATAATCATATTTTTCAGGGAAATATCTTGGAAGATGAGAGGGCTATAGAAATTCTTTCATCTAGCAAGATTTTATCATTGGAGATTTCTAAAAAGCACAAAATTGCTACCAAAACAGAGGAAGATATTGATGTAACCAGGAATGGATATAAACCAGTATGTATTCATACCTGTGTTTTTGTGTGGTAGACTTATTTTTCATTATTTATTTATTGGCATCTTTTCTTGTCTTACATTTTGTTACCCACCTTTGGGTCATATACCATCTTATCTTCTTCATCCTCAGCATTCACCATTAAGCAGGGGTGGATACAATGTGTCTCTAGTTTACTAGCTGCCATATTTGTGATCTTTGGCCTGGCACATTTATCTTTGGCATGGGTATTTTTTAAAATTGCTAACTACTTGTCAAGGTAGTGGCTATATTGGCCAACTCTTTTCAAACTTTTAACTGCCAAGGATATTTTAACATGTGCAAAGTGCACACGGGACCTCCTGTTTTTCTTCATTATCCGTAAAGGCTAGACATCTTCAGAACTCATTACATAAAGACTAGAGTAAATCTATGAAGAAACCATGGATTTGAAAAGAAAAATTCCCACTGTATGTGGCAAGATATGAACCTGGTACCTACTTGTTGAGAGTCTGATGTCTTACCTCTGGAACACCTATTCTCCTAAGCATAAACCATCAATAGGAGCTCTCTAATCTTTTTTCTACTGTCTACTGTCTCTTCTAATCTTCGTCACAAGTAATTCATTTTTCTTATCACTTAAGGTTTCAACTTCCTGTGTTTCTAGGTCTCACATCTGACTTAGCTGATTCAAAATAGAACCAGGTTGTAGTTTTTCATTTCTATTTCAACTTGTCTGGTCCTGATCAATAGTTTCAGGTTCAGCCAACTTTAAATAAAAGAAAAAAAGAAAGAAGGGAGAAAGAGAGAGAGCGAGAAAAAGAGAGAGAGAGAAAGAGAGAGAGAGAGAGAGAGAGAGAGAAAGGGAAAGAAAGAGAGAGAGAAAAAGAGAGAGAGAGCACTAGTGTAATACGTTGTCAAGAAATGTGTAGATGATCCAATAAAATTGGGCATTACCATCATTTTCTCTACACCACTAGGTGTAAAATGGATTTCTTTCTTTATCTTCTTCTTATTATGATTATTATTAGTAATCACATTTTTTATCTTCTCCAGGTATAATAAACTTTTGTGATCTCGCTCAAGATTTAACTCTGAGTGTTTAAGTCTTTCCCATTTCCTCTTTCCCATGTAAATTCTAGCTTGCAGTTGACTTTCAAAGGGCAAGATTCATCCAATCTCACCATCTTTGATAGGATAATGTTTTTAAATTATTTGTTATTTTTGTTTCTTGAAAACTTAGAAAAATATTTCATGCACTTTTCTGTTCAACATTTCTACTACTTTTTGTGCCATATGACCCAGTTTTAACTTGTTGAATTTACAGGTTGCTAAACATGGCAGCATACTCTTCTTCACCATTTCTGACCTGGCCAATATTGATCCCATGTACCAGTACTCCCTGACTTGGTTTATCAACCTTTATTTCCAGGTTTGTGCCATTAGGCTGATAGTGTAATATAGCATTATATATTGCTGCTGTGATTTATAATATATTGTAGTCGAGATTAAAGTAAGATATTGTAGATGTGATACAAAAGTATGTTGTAGGCATAGACAAAATTCACTCACAAAGGAACAGCACAAGGGACTAATGTTAGATTGTGTTACTTCTTTGTTTATGTCAAGTTTTGTCCATTGTCCACTAGGCCTTTTACTGATAATTCTTTTTGTAGAGTCAAGGCAGCTATACACAAATAAGATGTGTATTCTGCTCCATTCTATTTTATTAATTTCAGTTCTACTATGTTTTAACTTAGTTTAGTAGTATAGTTGCTTCCGGTGTCATGGCGGCTTCATGAGGTCGTCTTTATAATTCGGCTCTTGCTGATATATTTAAATGATTTACGTGATAGTCTAGTTGTGAAATTATGTGTTGCTATTCACCATTTTGGTGTACGTTTTACTTCTGATGAGTGGATGGACTGTGAACGTTACCGATATTTAAGTGGGATATGATTTATTCTTCTTTGTGTCGTGTGTTCACAGTGCGACAGGTAAACACAAAGTTTTCTACAACAATGACGCCGGCCAGGTATGTTCAACCCGAATGTGAAAAGTCTGTGACGGTGGATGGGGCGGAAGAATCAGAAATGATCAATGGCCTAGAAAGCGAAAACAGCAAAGTGTGTGGTACACATGAGGCATAATCAGAACACAAAAGAAGAATATGGCAGACCACCGTGATAGAGATTGGAGCCTCATCACGTAACATTCCAAAGAAAACCATGGAGAGAAATTCTAAACGTGGACATTAGACAAGAAAACATAACAGAAAATTGAAGCCTTTGAAATGTGGATTTATAGAAGAATAGGTAGAATTGGATGGAAAGAAAAGAAAACAAACGATTAAGTTTTAAAACAATTGAAAATGAAAAGAGAACTACTAAACACAATTAGAACAAAACAAATGACATTTTTGGGGCATGTTAAAAGACACAACAGCCTAATAAAAGTAATATTGGAAGGGAAAATACAACGTAAAAGAGGCAAAGGCAGATCAAGACTAACATGGATGAGTAACATCAAAAGATGGACAAGTCAGCCTATGACAATCTGCACCATCAAAGCAAGAGACAGAGTGGAATTGTGCTCCATGGTAGCCAACATTCAATGCGGAGAGAACACTTGATGATGATGATGATGATGAGTAGTATAGTTAGTTTTTTTTCTCTAGACTATGTCATATTTTGCATCACTTTGCCAATATAGTAATCCTTGTATGTTAACTTATCTAATGATGTAATTTTTTAATACTCATGTAGTATTTCTTATTTAATATGTTTATTTTAAGATATAAGATACAACATGTTGCTGAATTATATATTTCTTTTTATAATTAATGTTGGGAGATTATTTTAAAAAGTTCTCTATATAATCATTAATTCAAGTGAATTGCTTGCTTAAGGTTCAAGCTACTAAATGTCATGTCATAGAAAAGGATTGTTTAAATGAAATATTTATGCTATGGTAAACTGTTTGTGTGAATCATATGACATTTCGTATAGACACAGAACTTTTCATTTTAAATTTACTAATCTAAGTTGTGCTAATTTCCAATATGAGGAAGAGACAATCATCATTTTTTGGTCATGTAATGAGAAGAGAACAACTGGAATATATTGTAACAACTGGGAAAATTGAGGGACACAGAGATAGAGGGAAGCAAAGAGACAAAATAACAGACAGCTTAAGAGAATGGCTTGGCAGAAGGTCAACAACAGAAATGATAAATAGCTGCCGAGATCGAAAGTTGTGGAGAGACATGATCACCTACGCCAGTAGGCCCGGTACTTGATGATGATGAATCTATGTTACCATTTTTTATAATAATAATACTGTTCATGTAGAACAAATGTTAAACTGCAGATATATTGAAAATTTTATGAAATAACTAACAGTATAACTTCATTATAATAAAGCTATTTATATTTTGTTCAGTTGATATTCTCACACTATTGCTGATTTTTTTAGAATATGCAGGGGTAAGTGCTTAGGTTTATATTTCTAGAGTAGTCAGATGCATGAAAATTAAACTAGAAATAGGCTAACAAAGGGCATTCTTTGTATTTTCTTTCTTAGTCAATTTTTCATAGTTCACAATCAAGTGACCTTGATAAAAGAATTGAGAACCTGAACAGCCACTTCACCTACAGCATCTACAAAAATGTTTGCAGATCATTGTTTGAAAAGGACAAGCTGCTCTTCTCTTTCCTTTTATGCATTGGTTTAGCAAAGGGCAGGTAAGTGGTCAAAGTTCAATACAGTTCTGTATTTAAAATAGATTCTAGCACAAATCAAACTTTTGTAGACAAATATATATATCTTAATTCAATTATTTAGAATGCTGTATTTGGGATTAAGTATTCTTTATTATAAACTTCTGGTCACCAGAAATAAAAATGACAAGAACATTGTTTGCTTACTCTGTGGCTCAAAGTATGTAGTTTAAAGTCTTGTCTAATAGCACATTAAAACATTGTTACACATTTCTTAGTTGTTTTATTTTAGTTCAGGGTTCAAAAAAATATTGCTACACAAGCCAAGGACTAAAATAAAATAAATAAATTTTGCAAGAAAACATCACAGACAAAATTATGGTAATTTTAAAAGACTAAAGAAAACCAACGCAATTTAATTTAACACATATTTAGGAAGACAGACTTAAAGAACCCTTTGAGATTAGAAAAGAACAAGAGGGAAAAAAAAAAGAAATTGGATTAATTAATTGGTTCTTTTCAAGTTTAATTCAGCAATTGTGTCAGTTTATTATCTTCACTTGTCTTCTCTCTGAACTTTCAATTGCTTATTTGCAAATTTATTTGTCTACATAATCAGAGAAGAGGTTGATGACCAAGAGTGGAGGTTCTTGCTAACAGGAGGCGTAGCCTTTGAGAATCCATTTCCAAACCCTGCATCCTCATGGCTGTCTGATAAATCATGGGCTGAAATTGTCAGGGCGTCTCATCTACCAGCTTTCAGAGGCTTCATGGAGATGGTTCAAAATGATGTAAGTCATGGACACAAAATATATATATTTAATATTATATATAAAACATTGATTAGAGTGGCAAAAGCAACAGGAATCAGTTCCCTCAATGAGATCAAGGTGCTTGCACAGAACTGAGACAAATGGCGAGATTTGATAAAAAGATTTTTACAAAGATTGAGACTGCTAGAAAGAAAGTTTCTAAACAGGGAAAGAATAATAAAGCCCTATAAGCTGACTACGGCTTGAAAGGTCAATATATATATATTTTATATATATAATATAATATATAAGTAATTCAGTAATAAATATATGTAATATATATATTACTGAAGATATTAGTGGTTGATTGGCGATTTCTCTAATTTCCTCATTTGGAACGAATTAAAAAAAAAAAAACAAGGAAATTAGAGAAATTGCCAATCATCCACTAATATCTTCAGTAATCAAGAAAAGATGATGGTCATATGTTGCACATGTGATGAGGAGAGATAATAACCGAATAGCAAAGCAATCCCTCATGTGGGAAACAACAGGTAAGAGGAAGACCCAGAGAGACACTGAGAAGAACATTGATGAGAGAGGCAAGAGCAGCAGGAATTGTCTCCCTCAATGAGATAGAGCTGCTTGCACAGAACAGAGACAAATAGCGAGATTTTATAAAATATCTTTAAAAGAATTGAAAACTGCTAGAACAAAAATTCAGATAAGAGAGGGAGTATCTTGGTCTACGCCCTATGGGCTGGCTACGGCTCGAAAGGTCAATAGATATGTGTGTATATATATATATATATATATATATATATATATATATATATATATATATATATATATATATATATGTATATTTCATGACAAAATACTGACTTAAAGAGTTGATTTCACTGCACTTAAAACAAACCTTTAGATACTGAAAGCATTTGACAAAGTAAAGCATGTGGAAATAATAAATATGCTGGAGAAATTAAACATTAATGGCAAGGATCTGCGAGTCATAAAAAAACATGTACTGGCAACAAACAGCAGCTATACGAATTAATAACCAAACAGAACAATTCCAATATATAAAACAAGGAGTTAGACAAGGCTGTCACCGGATTTGTTTTCACTTTACAGCGAACATATTATGAGATCAATAGTAGACAAAAAAGGAAATTGAAGTTAATGGTCACAACATAAATAATTTGCGATATGCTGATGACACAGTCTTAATTGCAGAGACAGAACTACAAGAAATGATAGACATAATAGTAAAAGAAAACAACAAAAAAGGTCTCAGTCTGAATAGTAAGAAAACAGAAGTAATGTCAAAGAAAAAATCATCACCATCATGCAGCATAAAATTAAATAGGACAAATCTGAAACAAGTGCAACACATTAAATACTTAGGCACAATAATAACATCAGATGAAAGATGCACCACAGAAATAAAAAGCAGAATAGCTCAGGCCAAAATAGCATTTCAGAAAATGAAAAATATCTTATGCAACAAGTCTGTCAATAGAAGTGAGAAAGAGAGTTCATCTGTGCTATATAGAACCAATTCTGACCTTTGGAAGCGAATCATGGACAGCAGACAAACAAATGAAAAGACGATTAGAGGCCACAGAGATGGGATTTCTCAGAAGAATGTTGAAAGTTCCCTGGACAGCTGAAAAGACCAATGAGGAAATTCTCAGAGGCCAACACAAAAAGGGAACTCATAAAAAACATCAGAAAGAAACAATCAACATTTTTCAGGCACATCATGAGAAGAGGAAAGTTGGAATACTTGGTTACAACTAGCAAAATAAAAGGAAACAGAGATCGCGGATGACAAAGAGAGAAAATACTGGATAGCTTGGTGTCATGGCATGGAAAACAGTCAACAACAGAACTGATACGATGCACTGTAGATAGAAGATTGTGGAAGGACATGATCGCCTATGCCAACTGGTATGGTACATGATGATGATAGATACTGAGTCTTCCAAGAAACACAGAATAAACATGCTGAGGGTTTATTTACTTCATTAGTTATACATATTCCTAATTCATTCTTTCCATGCCTCTCAATCTCTTTGTACCAATCCTAACTCCTGATTCTTGAAGTCTTATAATTGCTCCCTCATCAGTTGACATTCCACTCTGTAATAAATTATTTTAGAAAGACTTTGATTTATTTCGTTTTCCAAGCTTAAAGGTATCTATTGCTTTGATTTATTTCTCTTTCCAAGTTTAAAGGTATCTATTGCTTTGATTTATTTCTCTTTCCAAGTTTAAAGGTATCTATTGCTTTGATTTATTTCTCTTTCCAAGTTTAAAGGTATCTATTGCTTTGATTTATTTCTCTTTCCAAGCTTAAAGGTGTCTCTTATATGTACCTGTAAGACTGGTTGTAGCGCTTTAAATTGCTGCAGTCTCCAAAGTTTCAATTCATTAAATCCATAAAATACTCCTAAAAATTGTAGTCTGTTAAATTGACATTCACTTGTGACAAAGCCATTAATATTTGTTACTCGTAAGAGAAAGTAGAAACTTCCTGACTGCCTGGTCAGTGAGATATATAGTTGGTCATCCCGCCTACTTATTTTACTTCATTTATAAGCTGACCACGCTCTGAACCACAGAAAAGTGACCTTTTTTTTTTATTTCCTTTCTTGAGTATCTAGCATATTATCACCATGTAGTTAGATTTGTGTATATATCCTTATATATATTTTTGTGTTGTTGTTTGTTGTTCTAGCTGAAGGCCTACTTGGCCGAAACGTTGACTTTTGTTTTGTTAATTACCACGTAAAGCTGTTACCATACCACTTGTTTCTTCTTTTTTTTTTTAAAATTGTCATTATCATCAGCTTTACAGCAGCTTCGCATCTCCATGCATCTCGATGCCTTTTGATGCCCTTACTCCTAGAAACTTCCTATTACTTTATGCATTAAAAGAATTATTTCAAGTAGGCATTATTGTATTCAGTATGTAGGATCAATTTTATTACAATGTGTACATATCTACATTATGTTTGATCAATTTTATTACAATGTGTATATATTTACATTATGTTTATAAAAGAAATTGCAGCATTTGTCATAGTGTCTGATCTCTCATAGGAGATTATGGAGGTCTTCAAGCAAAACCACCCAGTTTATAACACTATTAATGTTTTATGACTGATGGTATAAAGAATAAGAAGACTTGTTGTATGTAACAACACTGAATTCTTTCATGTCACTATAGTTTAAGTCCTCATAAATAATACATATTTAACAACTAAAGGTGTAATCGTCATATATTGACACATGTTCATTATTTATAAAATATTGTCTTGTAGCCAATTAAGTGGAAACAATTATACGACTCAGTCAACCCCCATTTGGAGAAGTGCCCATGGTCTTTGAGTTCAAATCTGACACGCATGGAGGAACTAATTGTGTTGAGGTGTTTCCGGCCAGATAAGGTTAGTTTTTTAAGTTAACTTTCAAGCTCTCTGTACTTATTTATGAAAGTTAACATTGGAAGTTTCATTTCTGCAGTCTATGGACTGAAACTTCACAAATTGTCAGTTCCTCATAGAAAAGCATTATTTGCTCTATGAATTACTTCAGTATGTCATCTTTGTTCATAAGAAATTTCCTCTCCAATATTTTCAGTAATGTAAAAAGAGATGAAATAATAGAATACTACTGGAACTGCTCAATTACATGTACTTTCTTGATTAGGTAAATATGCATTTGAAACATTTGAGAGAAGATAAAGAAGAGAGGAAAAAAAAAGAAAGAAAAATACCACTCAGTTGAAGAGGAATGATTTGGTAGGAAGCCAAAAGCAAAAATAATAAACAACCGTAGTGATAAAACATCATAGTGAGACATGATCCCACTATTTCAGAAGGTGAGGTACTTGGTGAAATGTGTGGCAACAATCATTTTAGATTGTTGCAGTTGAGAGTAGATGTTCAATTTAAGCAATGAATTATAAGTTAATATCTTCAATGTGTGCTAAAAATAATCTTGAATAAATTTGAAGAAACAAGTTTTTTTGTAAACCATATCTATTGATGTTCTTCTTAGATGGTTCCTGCAATCCAGAATTTCATTGTGGACAGAATGGGGCAAAAGTACATTGAACCTCCAACCTTTGACCTCTCACTGTGTTATGAAGACTCAAACTTTTTCTCCCCACTCATTTTTGTTCTTTCCCCTGGGGCTGATCCTATGGCTGGCCTGTACAGATTTGCTGAAGAGAAAGGTATGAGGAGTAACAAAACTAGAAAACAATTCATTTTGAAGAACACTTTTTGAGCTTTTTAACCAACTTCATATGATGTTCCCCAGCTACTCTTGTTTTTCTTTTCAGAACATCATAAAATATTACAACCAGATTAATATTAGTTGGTTTGTTTGAAAAAAAAATAAAATAAAGTACCCCCGTCACACCAAGTGGTGGCATATAGAGAATATGGTGTTAGTGACCATAAATTTTACAGACCTTCGGCACATGATTTTTGGGGTAATGTGGTCGGTATTACGCCCGTGCCACTTTACTTTCCCAGAAAAAAATCAGGTACACATTTAAGGCTGGGTGAACCCGGAAGCCGTCGGTTGGGGTCAAACCCTACCCCTTGTCCTTTGTAGTCCAGTTCACTAACCACTGAGCTATCGCTGGTTTGTTTGAGGTCAGACAAAATTAGATTTTTGTATTTAAGATCAGTTAGTAGTGTCTTTATCTAAGTAGTTAGTTGTAGGAACCAAACTCATTGCAGTCAATGCAGCTTTGAAGATGCTCAGTTTTCTTAGCAGATAACAAAAGGCTTACATACCAATGTAGCTAACCATCTTAGTCACTACCATTAATAATCATTTTCTGTTGTGTCATCCGTTACAGTTTCACATTAGCACACTAACAATATTAAATAGCAGTAATATTCTGTGATGTTTGTCATAGAAGAGTGAAATAATATTTCACTGTGCTAAGCCTTCCCTGTGGTCATTATTCTTCTCTAACATGGTGAGCCAGGTTTATAAGACAATGTTAAGATCAATTGATATTAAAAAAAATATTTAAAAAATAATAATAATTGATTGTGTCTGTAGATGTGTTTTATTTTAAACTGTTCAAAGTATTTTAAGTAAAAAAGTATTTAAGTTTATTTATAAGTATTCACTTTAGACAATTAGTATTTTAGTAGGCCTATTTAACATTTATTAAAACATTGTAACATTGTAAAGCAGATTTGCTGGTACACGTAACTATGGCTCTTATACATCTATGAATGAAGAGGAGAGGGGTAGTAACTTACATAAAATAAATCTTAGAAAGAAAATCCTTTTTTTTTCCATTGTACAACTTTTATATTTGAAGTTTACTGTATACCCATTTTTTTTTCTATATTTCTTTAGTTTACGTTGTATATATTTTTTTTTAAAGTGAAACACCTGTGAACTTCCCTGTTATATATTTCTTGCCTATACTTTAAAATATTTTAAGGACCCCAGGATGTATATGGAAAATAGCGAATTAAAACAAGAAAATATAGAGAAGTCACATTTTCTTAATAAGAAAATGTAGAGAAGTCAAAAGAATTGACTTTTAAACATTCATTTTTAAATGAATTTTTTAAATTGGTATTTTGAGGCATTATATATTTCATATACCAAGCCCTGACATAAACTTGTTTCGGTGCCTAATACTTTTGAATATTTTAATGAAAACATTTAAAAGTGGTAGTTGTTTTAATCTTAAGAACAGGTGGTTGAGTGGGTTGGATCTGTCATTTTCCAAATTAAGTTGACTCAGATTCAATTTCTGGTTAAGGTCGAAAGCTTTTTTCTGTTGTGAGTAGAATATAAACTTTGACCTGTCCACATCAAGACAGCTACACTTGGGCATGTAGCCTTTATTCTCCAACACCACAGAAACTTCTGCCTGCCCCACCACCCCCATCAAATGTGATAAAGGCTATAAAGATATATTTTTAAAAATTGACTATTAGATCACATTTGTTTCGCTTTTATTGATGTACATTTTTAGAAACCTTTGAGTTTTTACATTTAGGTTTCTTTTTAAGGAGAATTATTAGCTAAAGCACTATTTACATGCACAGCAGTGTGTTCTGTATGTGCTTTCTGATGAAGGATTTTTATGTGTAGTATGTAGTTGACAATGAATTAACAATCTAATTGTGTGATGTGTTAGTGAAAATATATATGATTTCATTTGCTGTGTGATTTTCCTCTCTTTGATGTTTAAGTTAAAGTAAAAACAGGATGTAACAGAGTACACAAACCATATAAAAAAAAACAAGCTACCAGAAGTTTAATAAGAGCTCAGGCTAGAACAAGCATACACAGTATAAAATAGTTTTTAAAAAAATCAGTTTTAAGAGAAAAGTGAGAAAGTTAATGGGTAATGAACAGGATCACTCAAGCTGAGACAAGCTTCATGATCATAAACGATAAATCAGTGTGGGGTTCAGAAATGAGTCTTGCAGCATTATACAACATTTTAGAATTGACTAAAGAGTTTAATCAGGAATACAACAGTTATAAACATTACAAAGAACAACTTGCTATAGTTGAGATAATGGTTTCTGAAAACAGGCAAAATTCTTGGACATAATTTGAAGCATAATGACCTGGCAAACCCAATAACAACAACAAAGATAAACAAGGAGAAAGTAGAGAGGGGGTGTATAGAATAACAAAGTGATTGGTAAAACAATAAAATGTGTGAAGTATTAAAATGTTCAAAAGGCAGGTAACTGTAAAAGAAATTGATGATCAAAACACAATAATTAATGATAAGGACTTATGAGGACCACTTATAGGGAACTTAATGAACTCTAAGTAAATGGATTCAGAAAATAAAGTATTTTAGGATCCTCATAGCTTGATATTTTCTCTAGTTACCAAAATTATATAATAAAATAATATTCACACTGAAACCATCAATCTGATGTTTCTCTCTTAACATGGAAAACTTAAAGACAAGAAATCATTTATTGAATTCAAACAAATCCGTTGGAAATCCTCTCAAGAGTTTCAGAATAACATCTGACATCCAGTATTAAATGAGTGATCTCTTGCACTAAATGCTCATTTCATATCCTTCTTGCAGTGAATGATTTCTTGCACTAAATGCTCATTTCATACTCTACCTGCTCTGAGTGGTCTCTCGTACTAAATGCTCTTATCATTCTGTACATACTGAATGATCACCTGCGTTAAGTGTTCATTTTATACATTATCTGTGCTGAGTGATTTATTGCACAAATTACTAACTTTATTGTGTGCTATTTCTCTGGGTGTTTTAACAAAATATGACCAATATCTATTTGCACAATTTATTTCCATTTGCATAATTTTATGTGTTGTGCACTGTTATAGTTCTAGAATTGTTTATAGTTTGAGATTTAATCACTATATCCTTGCACCCAGGCATGATTCCCTCTCCTGGGAAACGAAGTGAAGCAGAAGAGAAATTAGCAGAGGAAAAGCGGAAGCTCAGTATTGTTGGTGAAGAAATAAACCAAGCAGAAATTCTCATTCGTATGTTGATGTGCCATATATATATTTATACATCATTGGAAGAAATTAATTTAGCTGTTTATTTTATTTTAAAATCTAATAAATACATTATTATACATAACATATTATGTTGCAGAAGTGCTTGTTTAATTTTTGTCCTTTTCTTTTCTAAATTGCTTGTATTTTCTCAAAGGTGTCATAATTATACAGAATAAAAAGTTATTTGAATCTGTGACAAAGGTAATGAAGGATTACACAATAATGTTTATATGAGTGGGAAAATGTGCAATTATATCATTTGTTTATAAGTCTGAACAAAATTTAGGAATAACACAATTTCCATATAATATGAAAAAATGAAGAATTAATTAATTAAACTGAGATGGAAAAAAATTGACAATTACATCATTTGTAATCACAAGAAAAGAGAAAAATGACAATTTACACATAATTTGTATATAGTAGGAAAAATTTATGAATTACATAATTTCCATATTAGGTACAAATAAAAAAAATAGTAAGGGCATATTAAAAATTAAATAATTTGTAGCAGACTGGAAGCTGAGGTAAGACGTCGGCGACTGGACAGAAAAGTCCCAGGTTTGATTCAGACCACAGAATGTGGAGATGTTTTAAAACTCGAATTTGTAGTTTCCTCATGGCTTTACCCTTCTCCAGCCTTTAGGTAGTGAGATCTGATGTCCAGCCCCCTTGGAAAATGACGAAAAACAGGAGGCTCCATGTGCACATTAAATTTCGGACAACCCGTGTTCGATTCCCGCTGGAAGCAGTGTGAATCGTACTCGTGGTTGGAAAAAAAAAAAAACCCCCGCGGTCGACCCAGCCGTTGGCAGAAATGGGTACCAGGGTATTACCCTGGGAAGGTGAGGAATGTCACCTCGCTTCTGAGTTTCGATGCTTGAGGCGACACTATACAGAAATCTCCGAACATTTCTTGATAGGCAGCTGAGCACATATGGGTGTAAACTCGCATGCTAAGATGCTGGTTCAAGTCTCGTACTTTACCTTACCTTTACCTTTAGCCCTTGGCATTTTAAAGTAAGAAAAAAAGTAGGCCAGAAATGGTCGCTGTCAAGACAAAAATTGTCAAGCAAATCTATCCATGCCAAAGACAGATGTGTCTGGCCAAAAGGTGCAGATATCATGGCTTTGCCGTAAACAACACCATGCTCACTTAAATGGGAATGCTAAGAAAGAAGAAAAAATAATTTGTATATAAGGAAAAACAGGTACATAATTATTCTAATCCATGGGATATTTTCATTATTTGTATTTTATTGCAGTTGGGAACTTTATTTAACTCTTTCCGTACGGAAGCTTTTTATCGACGCAACAGAAGAGATTTTAGAGACAAAATTGTTCATGGTTTTAAGAATCAATCTACATATTTATATTTATCTAACACATAACATATTATATATGAATGTTTAGATAATTGAACAAGGTATTAGATTTCACCAATATCCATATTATACAAGACATGTAAAACGAATATGGTTTGGTGGTGTTCACACTAATAAAATTTAGCGTGGCGCACCATGCGGCAGATCGTACAGAAAGAGTTAACTGTTCCACCATCCATCACTCCATCATAGTATTTCCTAAATTCAAAAACATTACCTATGGCTGAAACTGTTGACATGGTTGACCATTGTGCATGCATAGGTGATGATTCCAAACAATGTCCATCAAAGAGGTTTCCACAGTAACTTCTTTACTCCAGTTACCAGTTTACCCCCCCCCCCCCCCCCACCCCCAAATAAAAATACAAAACAAAACAAGCAAAACATTTTAAGCAACTAGACCCTCAACAAAGGTATAATATGAGATACCACTGTTGGTTTATGCAGTTATCAAAGTCAAACTCCATGTAAATCATATTCATCTGCATGTGTGGCCATTCCATTTGACTTCACTGAAAAAATAATACATACAGCCATTTCGTTACTCAAATTTACTAACATAAATTTAAAAAAGCTTACTAAAAATTATGAAAATTGAAAAATATTCCTCCCGAGATGTCTCCACCTTATCTGGGTGAGAGGTTTGAGTGTTCCAATGATCCCAAGAACAATGCCAGCAGGGTCACCCAAATCAGACAGGTCAAGGGGTAGGAGCCAAATAAAGAGAGACATGCTGATCCTCCAGGTTGGGGGTGTTTAGTGTTGGGCCAGTGATCCACACATAGAATATTTACAATATGCTGCAGAAACACATACAAGAGAATCTACCAATCAAGTCTTGGAGGAATGTGTGGGAACGCAGGCAGAAAAGCCATCCATAACGGACAGAGATGAAAGTCAAATGGAGGTCCCTGTCTCAACAAAGTCCTTGACCTTTGGAGACTAAACAACAAGAAACATACATGATGAAATGATAGAGGCTGGCAAGAGTTGTCCATTCTTGGTCCAAACCGGAATGGGTGAAGAGCTCTTATGATTTCCTTATTCTCTGATCAGAGTTCGGAGGATTAAGAAGTAGAAAAACACTAACATACTTTGTAGAGATCCACATGTCATCTTTTTTCTGGAAGACAGGTATAGAATTAAATAATCAACATTCTAATATCAAAGAGACATTAAGATGTGAACTAAAATTCATGGATGGTATGTGGTAAACAGAAAAACACTTTAAAATAACTTTTTTTATATATATTTTATTTTGAACCAGACATCTATTAGTCCTAACATTTCCATCTATTCATATATATTTCTACAATTCTGAGGTGTCTTTACAAATATTTGGTTTGATTTTACTTACAATTTATTTAATTTTGTCTTTTTTTTGCTTTTATATTTTTTTTTAAAACCTGAAACATCTAATTATTAACTTTATGTACCATTGTTTCATTTTTAAAATTGGCTTTACTCAGTTAAATTTCCATCCATTCCTCTCACTTCTTAAACCTACACTTCATTTCCACCTTTAATGTCATTTTCTTCAGGCTGAATACAATTGTATTTATGTGCATATATTTAGGTACTGGTAAAAGCAAGTTGCAGACTGTATCACTAGGTCAAGGCCAAGGCCCAATTGCTGAGAAGATGATCAATGCTGTGAGTTGTTTCTTGCTAAAGTTGTTTATAATAAGATAATATAAAAATCATCAAATAGCCAAAAGCATTAGACCATAACCTTTTTATTGCTAAAACCAACCAGTTGTTGACACATTTAGCCCATTTCCGTAGCCATCAAGTTATAGAACACTCTTTATATCAGAAAAATTCTCTCTCTTGAGCAAATATTTTAGCTATTTAGCTTCTTGACAGTGTAAGGAGGAAGGAGAGTCCACCAGGGTCATAACTTCCAGGCATCAGCCTTCCAGTGCATTTTTAACTTAAAGGCCTGTAGATCAGACTATACTAGATCAAATCATAGCCTGCTCAAAACTTCCTGATTAGATCTCCTCTTTACATCTAGTCATAACTACTTAACAAACACTTGTAACAACCAAACCTTTAACATCGCTGGATGTTTCCTGTGTCCAGAAAGTTTACTACCCCTGATTATGTTAGTATTTTTAGATTTGGCTTAAATACTTGATGATCTTGAGATTTGTGTGTATATTAATTTGCTCCTTCTGTATCAAAAATGTTTAGAAGAAATATCATGCAGAATTAAAAATAGCTATACTTATTTAGATGTACCAAGCTGATCCTTCTATTGAATAAAAACCTGACATCTCACAAGTAGAATGAGATCTTACCTTTCATATTTCTGTCTCCCATACATTTTTTTTAATAGTGGCATTGAGAAGGTCATTAGGAAGGGCATAGTTCCAGTTAATGAGGGAGTAAAGACTAAGGTGGTTGCAAGATATAAAAAATGAGCTGGGATTGACTGTTGCAGAAGCTAGACATCTTGTGCAGGACACAAGAAAGTTTCAGTCTTGGGAGTCAAGTTCCAACAGGGGCAAACAGGACAATGAGAATGTTAATAAATTTTGTTGTCATAGCCATATTTTGTTGATATACTATTTACTTTTCTAAAAAGGTTTATACATGTTATAAATTTAAACAACAAATGTCTGAGCTTATTTTGTGTTGTTTTTATGGTCATATGTCTAATGTTAAAACAATTTTGGAAATTAGTAATTGCTTCACATACATGATCTTTTTCACTGTAAGCATTGGTGTGAAACAATGTAAACAACTGCTGTTATTATGACAGACTGGGAAATCTTGTACAGCTAATGTGTGCCTTCTATTGATTACATCAAATGTGTTTCAACTATTCATCTATAAGCATGGATGGTCTTGAGGTTCAAATCAGGTTTGAATCCTGCCACAAGCATTTTAAATTCCTCTCTTTGAATCTGTTATCTCTTTATGGTTTTAACTTCTGGGGAGTGAAATTCTATGTCTAGCTCTCTCTGATAAAAAAGCAAGAGGTCCAGCATGCACTCTGCACATGTTAAAAAACCAATTGGCAGTTTAAAGTCTAAACAAATGGGTCAAAATGACTGCTGCCTGGGTAAAATTGGCAGTTTAAGAAATCTACCCTTATCAGAGAGATCAACAACAAAATAATAATAGATAATCAACAAATGAAATAATACTAGATAATCAACAACAAAATAATACTAGATAATCAACAAAAGAAATAATACTAGATAATCAACAAAAGAAATAATACTAGATAATCAACAAAAGAAATAATACTAGATAATCAACAAAATAAATAATACTAGATAATCAATAAAGGAAATAATATTAGATAATCAACAAAGGATTACTTTGAAAGGCTAACACAAATATGAATTTCCACTCTGTGATACTAATTCACAGTCTTGTCACTCAGGTGCAGGTCTTCTCAGATTCCTATTGGTGCCAACATAAATAATCCTAGCAACCCTCTTCTTTCCATCCATGCATCTCATAAGCACTTAATAATGTCATGCAAGTAATATATATATATATATTAATTGTTGTTTTTTTCTCTACAATAATGAAAGGCTGTGCTAACTGGCACATGGGTTGTTCTACAGAACTGTCATCTAGCAGCATCATGGCTGCCAGAGCTTGAGAGGATATGTGAGAGTGTAAGTCTGTGTTTCAGATGTCTGTAGATATTTGCTTCTAAAATGTTGTGTTTATGTGAATTTTTTTGTCTTTTTTTTTTAATATAAAGTGAATCAAGAGTATGACACTGAAATGTTTATTATAAGTTTTCCAAGTGTCTTCTCCTGTTAAAAGATAAAAAAAATTATTAAGGGGTTAAGGCAAAGAAATGCAAATGAATGCATAAAAATGCGAAGCTGCAGTAAAGCTGGATGCGAGGAAGAATTGAAAAAAAAAGAAAAAATGGTATGTTAGAAGCTTTACGTGATTAGTAGACGACACAGATTCGAACGACATTTTGGCCCAATAGGCCTTCAGCAGGAACAAACAAAAAACACACACACACTCATGGATATGTAAGTAAAACTAATCATACATAATCCTTTCCCCTTATTAAATTATTACCCTTGCTACTTATAAAACCTTCTTCTCAGTTCTACATCTGACCTTCAGGCAGAGCCTAGATATGGGATGACACATCAATAGATAAGTTATCAGTTTTATTAGTTTCTAGTTTTATATTAAAATTGTACAGGTAAATAAAGGCAATTTGGAAACAGAGATTAGTCACACATATGAGTAAAAATGTAATATTTTATAAGTTCCTTTAATTTAGTTTTTTTTCTTTATTTTGTGAAAACAATAAATTGTTGGTAGTTATTATAAATAAACAACATTTTAAAAAAATAAGTAATTATTTGAATTAAAGTAGTGACTTTTGATAATAACATTAATTTTCATCCATTGATTCACAAGGAAACTATATGTTTGTTTATTTATTTATTTTTTTAAACAGGTAATCACAGACTCTTCAACTACTAAAGAAACATTCCGGCTGTGGCTGACCAGTTACCCATCTCCAGTTTTCCCAGTGTCTGTCCTGCAGAATGGTGTGAAGATGACAAATGAGGCACCAAAGGGTCTCAGAGCTAATCTGTTGAGATCTTATTTGAATGACCCCATATCTAACGCAGATTTCTTTAACAGCAGTAACAAACCACAGGTTTGTGGATAACCATTCTCTTCTAAGAATAATGTGTTACTGTTGTATTTATTTTAATAGAACAATAGTAAAACAACTCTTACTTTATATTTGTTTCTACCATTTGAATGGATTAGCTGAAAACAAATTGATTGTAAGTAAATTGTAAAAGCAGAGAGTACTTATATTTTAAAAAAGTGTTCATGCAGTTGTTACCTTAAAAAAATCTTTAAATTTTAAGTTGGGAAAGGTGACAACATAGAGGAAAAGATGTGGCCTTTCCACCACCAAATGCTGTGGTCTGATGCCGTAAAGTCTACACTTCCTTGTGACAATACACACTTGTTTGTTACTGTTAAGATAAAGGTTTCACTGACTCACATACTAACAATTATCTTTTGATTTAATTTGTTTTTTGCATTATACCATGTGCATATGAAGATTTTAACATACATGTACATTTTAAAATGTTTCTTTGGTTTCTTTCTCTTTAATTTTGGATGCTGTTATCACATCAGATTCTTTCATCAAGTTAAGTGCCCTCATGAAAGTTGCATAGTTATGCATAAGTTATGTTGTTCTTCATTACTGTGATATCTGCACCATTTAATAAAACATGTCTTATGCTTTTGGGCAAGCATTTTCACTGGCACAATTTACACTCTAACTTTTCCAAGCCTTCTTGATAGGTAGCAGATGAGTTGAGTTCGGTTGAGGAGCTAGACTTCTCTTCTGGATCTGGATTTTATTCTTAATGAAGTACAGTAGAATTGTAACGATAACCTGTTATTAGTACTGTATAGCTTGATGGACATTTCTACAATCACCTTCTATTTATTTCATTGAAACAACCTGAAAAGATTGAGAACATCTTCAGTACTTTTTGATTATGATAAAGTTAATTAATTTGTTTAAATACACTGTCCAGGTATTTGAAAAGTTGCTGTTTGGGTTGTGCTTCTTCCATGCTCTTGTTCAAGAGAGAGGAAAGTTTGGTCCACTGGGCTGGAACATTCCTTATGAGTTCAATGAGTCAGACCTCAGAGTCTCAGTGCAACAATTACAGGTGATTGTTTTCTGGAAGTCTATCAAACAAGGACTTACAAAACATGATTTACGATAATTCATTTTATTGACAGATTAAAATCCATATAGATTTTAGAAGCCTTGAAAAGTTGTGGAAATCAAAACTCATTAGCACAAACACAAAACTTAGGCTATTCAAATCAAATGTACTATCAACCCTTACGTATGCGTGTGAAAGCTGGAAAACAACAAGAGATATAGAAACAAAGTTGAACGCATTCGAAAATAAATGTCTAAGGAAAATACTTGGTATAGAATGGAACGAATTCAAAACAAACGAGGAAATTAGAGAATCGCCAATCAACCACTAATATCTTCAGTAATAAAGAAAAGACGATGGTCATACGTTGGACATGTGATGAGAAGAGATAATAATCGAATAGCAAAGCAAGCCCTCATATGGGAAACAACAGGTAAAGAAAAAGAGGAAGACCCAGGAGACACTGAGAAGAACATTGATGAGAGAGGCAAGAGCAGCAGGAATCGGCTCCCTCAATGAGATAGAACTGCTTGCACAGAACAGAGACAGATGGCGAGATTTAATAAAATATCTTTAAAAGAAAACTGCTAGAACAAAATTCATATAGGAGAAGGTGTATCTTGGTCTACGCCCTATGGGCCGGTTACGGCTCGAAAGGTCAATAGATAGATTTGAAGATATGAACCATTTTATCCTACTACTGATATAACTTCTTCTTCTTCTTATGTTCATATTTTGGTCATAACTCTAATTTTAATTTAAAAATAAATTTAAAAAGAAAATAATAATAAAGGGTTCACTCCATGCCTTAAGGTTAATGGGAAATATTATGGTAATCCCCATATAATTCAATGACTAAAGACACATTTTTAATGGGTGGTATGGTCAGTTTTATGCCAAAGCTGAGGTATCATCTGTGAAAAAATCTGGTACTCTAAGTCTGGGTGAACCTAGCAGCTATCATTGATCCCCAACCTTTATCAGATTCATTATATGAAGCTTGTAATAAATTTGATAGCTTTCAATAACTCCTCTTTAGCTCCATTCAACTTTGGTGATAATGTTGAATCTTTGCACTAATTCATTCTTTATAACTTATCAAATGTGGGGTGGTTATATATGTTCTATGGCTTAATCTTTCAACCCACATGTGTATAGCAGTGTTTCTGATATCCAATATGTGATGTGTTTATTAAGTTGTTATGGCCAGTTAAAATCCTTAACACTAGATTAAGATACCTATCTATAACTCTCCTAGTTATGATACCTTAATAAAAATTACTACCACTTAAATGTAACATTAAGTGTTCTAAAAATAGTAATTTCTCTTAACTCTTGACACAGTCCTATGTGTTCACACTAGCAAAACATGAGGACTCAAAATTCCTGACTCAGGTTGATTTAGGATCAGAGTTTCACCTTGTGGATGTGTTACAATGCCACTGTAAGTCTGTCAGTATGTTTGGTGACCACATAGTGTTACTCACTGTATTTCCCGAGTCATAAAAGGTTGTTTGATGTTTGCCTGTGACCAAGAAATTTCCCTGGTCAGAGAAAAAAAAATTTCAACAGCAAAAGGAAACAAATTAAACACTCACGGTTCACCGAAAGTGGTAATTAGGAAGTTACATGGATCGGGAGTTAGTTTGAATATGCAAAAATGTCATTTGAGAAGTTTGTGTTTTGATGTGGTAAATTTTACTACGGTATCGTAATCTAGGGTTAAGATCTGTTTGTCCTAGTTGATCAAGTGATACATCTATATTTAATTTTATAAAAAATATTGTCCTCTGTTTTTCAACACTTGACATCTATATTTAATTTTATAAAAAATATTGTCCTCTGTTTTTCAACACTTGACATCTATATTTAGTTTTATAAAAAAAAATATTGTCCTCTGTTTTTCAACACTTGACATCTATATTTAGTTTTATAAAAAAAAATATTGTCCTCTGTTTTTCAACACTTGACATCTATATTTAGTTTTATAAAAATATTGTCCTCTGTTTTTCAACTCTTGACATCTATATTTAGTTTTATAAAAAATATTGTCCTCTGCTTTTCAACACTTGACATCTATATTTAATTTTATAAAAAAAAAAAACATTGTTCTCTGTTTTTCAACACTTGACATCTATATTTAATTTTATAAATAATATTGTCCCCTGTTTGTCAACACTTGAGTGCAGATGTTTATTAACAAATATGAGGATCCACCTTTGGAAGCTCTGACATACCTAACAGGTGAATGCAACTATGGAGGTCGTGTCACTGATGACCTGGACAGAAGACTCCTACTTAGCCTGTTGAAAATATTCTACACTGTGGAAATTATTGAAGATGACAAGTACAAGTTTTCTGACAGTGGACTATATTTTGCTCCTCCTAAAGGACACTATGAAGATTACTTGGAATACATCAGAAATCTTCCAATCAATACTCACCCAGAGGTTTGTTGACATTTTAATATTTTAATAAATATTGAGTATTATCATTATAAAGAAATGTACTCATTATTGTTTGATTTTTAAATTTTTATCTTTGAGTTTCCTTGTTATATTTACTTTCAGTATGTTGTGCCATGTCATGTCATGTTATGTGTGTGATAAAAATCTCTAAACATCAGCTATATGTTCTTTCTACAATAATAGCAGTGTCTGGTATGCTATATGCTGTGTTTGATAGGATGAGTGGGGAATAATTCTAAACATCATTTTGAGTGTGACATCATTGCCTACTGTCTTCAAGTTTATTTAACACTTTCTGGAATAAGTAATGAGTTAAGCTCTTGAAGATCACATGTGTACAGTTTATCCAAAGGAGGAAAATCTGGAAATGTTGTCAGTGAAATAGACAGGTTTGCAGTAGTAAATACAAATTGTCAAATCTCTGTGCCAGAACAAATCATACTATGCAAACAATCAATTGGGCATGAAAACTAATACTGATAGAATGGAATTAATGAACATCTAAAAAAAAATAGAGAGAGAAACAATGAATTAAATGGTTGGGTCACAGTTATCATGAAAGAGAAACAGCTCTAACTTTAATTTTACCAATTATGTAGACATATATGATGTGGCCAGACAAAGCAAGAAGTGAACAACTAATAAGACAGTTATGGATCACTCCCACAGTAAAATATGTAAAGAATCAACAAATTAGATGATTTTACTACATAAAAACTAAAAACATTCACACAGCTGTCAATAAATGCTGTGAAGACAACAGACTGTGAGAACATCTTTGAAAAAGGTAGTTGGTATATTATAAATGCTGAGAAATGTGACTGCAGTAGATACATCTTAAAAGTAAATGATCACAAACTATCTCTCCCCTCGAAAGTGAAAGCAAATGAGAAAGGAAAGAAGTTTGGGAACAAAGGTCACATGCTCGGCATAGTTGTCTCATAGTGTATGAGGTAGGATTTTTATTTTTTTTCCTTCATAGAAGTAACCTTTCACCCTATCAGTAATAAATGACTCATTATGACTCTTACAGTTATATAATGATGTTTAAATTATTCTATCTATCTATTTATTGTCCTTTCAAACCGAAGACGGCACATAGGGCAGAACCACAATCTCAAAAACAGAAACCTTGCGTGCCAAAATGGCACTTATTGCAGAAATCACTGCTTCCAAAATCTATGGCTATGCTTCCATAGCAATACTTTTTACAATGACAACTTGTGAAGCCATCGATCAACCTCCTTAGTCGCCTCTTACGACATGCCCTTGAAGGTCACACTGTCACTATTCTTAACTTCCCTCATAATGAGGCCCCGGTAACACACAGGAATTAAATTATTACCTAACCTTTATTTTCATTATATGAAGTATATTTTAATTTCTATCTATCTATTAACCTTTCGAGCCATAGCCGACCCGTAGGGCATAGACCCAAATACTCTTTCTCTTATCTCAATTTTTATTCTTGCAGTTTTAAATCCTTGTA
The DNA here is from genome assembly GCA_032433765.1 of Megaustenia siamemsis. Taxonomy (NCBI): domain Eukaryota; kingdom Metazoa; phylum Mollusca; class Gastropoda; order Stylommatophora; family Ariophantidae; genus Megaustenia; species Megaustenia siamemsis. The sequence goes on along the minus strand of JAVIAB010000125.1, from coordinate 71,491,035 downwards.
AAGACCTTTTATCAAATCTCGCCATTTGTCTCTGTTCTGTGGAAGCAACTCTATCTCATTGAGGGAGCTGATTCCTGCTGCTTTTGCCTCTCTGATCAATATTCTTCTCAGTGTCTCTCTGGGTCGGCCTCTTTTCCTCTTACCTGTAGTTTCCAACATGAGGGCTTGCTTTGTTATTCGGTTATTATATCTCCTCATCACATGTCCAAAATATGACCATCGTCTTTTCTTTATTACTTAAGATATTAGTAGTTGATTGGTGATTTCTCTAATTTCCTCGTTTGTTTTGAATTCGTTCCACACTATACCAAGTATTTTCCTTAGACATTTATTTTTGAATGTGTTCAACTTTGTTTCTATATCTCTTGTTGTTTTCCAGCTCTCATATGCTAAGGGTTGATAGTACGTTTGATTTGAATAGTCTAAGTTTTGTGTTTGTGCTGATGAGTTTTGATTCCCACAACTTTTCAAGACTTCTGAAAGACATTGCTGCTTTAGCTATTCTTTATTTTATTTAGTATTTAGTAAATTATATACTCATGTGTAAAGCAGTAGTATATATATATATATATAAATATATTGTGTTTTGTTTGTTGTTTTTTTTTTTACAAGATATGAAATAAATAAATAGTTTTTTATTTTTAATTTTCATGTTAGAAATAGGCCTACATTGCATTTTAAAAAAAAATAAAATAACCCTTACCAACACACAATCATCTAGATAATGAGGGAAAATTTGTATTTGGAGTTTTAGTTTTTTTGTTTTAATAAATAATTCTTAGATATATACATTATGATCATAAACAAAGAAAATTCTCAAGACCTACAATTAAATATCAAAATTGAAGGAATACATCTAGAGACAGTCCAGAGCAACAACTACCTGGGACATACTATAACCAGTGATGGAAAATGTACAACTGAAATAAATAAAAGGATAGGAATGGCAAAAAGTAATTTCAATGCCATGAAAAATATACTAACATCAAAACAAATAACACCAGGGCTGAAACTAAGAATAGCAAAATGTTACATTTTCTCAATATTCCTCTATGGTGCAGAAACATGGACATTAGACCAGAAAACAGAACAGAAAATTGAAGCCTTTGAAATGTCGATTTATAGAAGAATAGTTAGAATTGGATGGAAAGAAAAGATAACAAACGAAGAAGTTTTAAAACAACTAAAAATGAAAAAAGAACTACTAAACACAATTAGAGCAAGACAAATGAAATTTTTTGATCATGTTAAAAGACACAACAGTCTAATAAAAGTAATATTAGAAGGGAAATACAAGGGTAAAAGAGGCAGAGCCAGACCAAGACTAACATGGACGAGTAACATCAAAAGATGGACAAGTCAGCCTATGGCAATCTGCACCATCAAAGCAAGAGACAGAGTGGAATGGCGCTCCATGGTAGCCAACCTTCGATGCGGAGAGGGCACTCGATGATGATGATATACATTATGCAGTGTTTATAAACTGTTTTCACTTATAAATTTTTTACAAACAGTTTTTAGCTGTATGAATTATGTAGTTTTTTACAGATTACACGTAGTTGTATAAATTATGCATTTTTTCAACAAATAATCCATAGTTATATAAATCATGTGATTTTTTTTTTCAAAACAGTACTTTGTTGTGTAAATTGTATGGTTCTACAAACAATGCTTAGTTGAGTTAATTATGTTGCATTGCATTATAAAAAAAACATGTGAAAGCTCCCAGTTATAATTGATTACACTTTAGGTATTTGGGTTACATGAGAATGCTGACATTTCCAAAGATCAAAAGGAGACACAGCAGTTGTTTGATGGTATTCTCCTTACTCTACCAAGACAGGTAAACCAAAGCTCATTACTCTCCCTCTATTGCTTTAGTGTTTATAGAGTTACTAGTACTTCTGTTGGTGAGGGAAAGTTAAGCTTCACAAACAAACTGGACTGCAAACAGTGCACTATCACATCTTCATTCAAGAATTACAATGTACTTTAGGAATAGGAAATACTACATTTTCAAATAGGAGATGCTGAATGGAAATTTTAATAAACAAGGCATCTTGAGTTATTTGTGTGTCATCATCATTGCTTCCGAACATCTCCATATTGTTATGAAGTACTTGCATGTTTTATTTTAATAATAGCATCATAAAGTTTGATTTTATATAAAGTATATTTATCAGAGTTGCACAATAAATGATCAGGACAAACACTTTGTTGGTTACTGGAACAGAGGCTGAACAGATATGGGAATGCCTCGCCTGCAGTGAAGCCATTCTGTTCTAAGATCTAATGATGCACACAGAATGTATAATCTAAACATAAATGAATTGATTAGTGTTATTAGCAATATTATATTATACAATATTATATAATATAATAATAACATAATAATAATAATTATTATATAATAAATAATATATACAATTATATTATACAATATATTATTGCTAACAAGAGTGACTAAAGTATGTTTCTATTTAGTCTAGACTCTGTTCTAGTAACATTTCATTTGCTCTTTTAACCTAACAAAATAATGTTTATGATTTAAACAAATATATTTGTCAGACATCAGGTGCAGGGAAATCGTCACAGGAAATATTAGAAGACCTTGCCTGTGACATCTTGCATAAATTACCCCATGACTTCAGTTTGGAAGAAATCCGGGTAATATAAATGATTTGGATAATAGTGCAGTCTTATGATTATGCAAGCTCATTGATAATTTCCATGCTACTTTACATATGTAAATACATTATCTCAAGCAAATACTTAAGAGTGGGCATCTTGTTTAATTATGTGAGAAATAGGATATATTATTTTCTATCTTGTTTTGTTATTTAATATGAAAAAATGTTAGTTGTCTATTTTTATTTCTAAATGTGAGTAATCAACTACCAGAATTTCATATTAATATATATGGTATATATATAAAGGAATTATTGATATTACTCTCAAACATTGCAGAAGGATTAAAAGAGACAATTGAGTGAGTTAAACAAAAACACAGTGAAGAGCAAAACCTCTATCTAAACATAGGGAAAACTAAGATAATGTCCAGTGACAAAACAAAAAGCCAAGCCAAAATCATCATCAACAGTGAAAGACAAACCTTGAAATTGTAACAAATATGAATATGTGGAATCTGTAGTAACTAACAATGGAGACTGCCAGAAAGAGATCAAAAGAAGATTAGCAATAGCAGCACAAAAATAAATTAAACACCATGAAGAAAATGTGGTACAACAATACCAGCAAGGCAGTGAAATTAAAAATACTAAGGACACATATCTTCCCGCATGTAACATACGGTTGTGAATCATGGACAATCTCACAAGCAACAAGGAAAAAAGTCATTTAATTCAAAACAAAATGCTACAGAAAATCCTTAATATACCTTGGATAATGAAAAAAAGCAATGAAGACATATTAAAAGATTTAAACATTAAAAAGAACTGGTTTATAAACATCATTTTACAGAGGAAATTAAAATACTATGGTCATGTCAAAAGACAATGGGCTGAAAAGAACAATAATGGAAGTCATAGTTCCTGGGCAATGCTTCAGTGACAGACCAAGAAGAATGTGGTTTCAAGACATCAAGGAGACCTTGAACTTGACAACAAGAAATGGGAGATCTGGCTAGAGACAGAGATTCTTTCAGACTGGCTGTGGTGAATGCAATGTTCTGCAAAGGACATGCAACCTGATGATGATATTACTGTGTGGTAAAAATATTTTTTATCTTATGTTTTCATCGGTTTTTTTATTTGCTGTTTACTTTATAAATAGTTAATCTAATATTGTTATTCTAATTTTAACCATTGTCATTATACTGTGAGATATTACTCCTTTAATTAGACGCATGAAGTTTACCCATCCTCTAAAAATTGGTACCAGAGATATTTCTGGGAAGTAAAGACGGCCTGGTGATAATACTGATCACATCACCCAAAAATGTGTCGTTGGTCAACACAAAAATATGGTCACTAACACCATATTCCCCAAATGCCTAGCAAGGCACAGAGGGAACCATTACTTTATTTATATTGAATTACACCCACACAAATTTTCAGGTATTTGTGTTGACTACTTCATACTAATGTACAAAACCTTTAGACTGACCAAAAAAAAAAAACAAGCTTGATACACAACTGTATCAGTTTTTCATCAATTTTTTTTTTGCATAGTAAACCATCACATGCCATGCACTCACAGGACATTTTAACCAGTAGTGTGTCTTTGCATTGTCATCTGCCTTAGCAATAGCAATTTCTTAGTAAAATGCAAACCTCTTTGGTCAATCCTTTTATGATAATATTAATTGCAAAAACCCTCTCTAATCTTATAATCTAATCTTATAATAATTATAAAGTTACACATTGTACTGATATCTCCCTGGGAGATGGTATGAAAAGATGGAGTGCATTGGTCACTGCTCAAATACAATTATCTTCTTTTTATCTTATTTATTTGCTTTTCAGTATCAAGAGAAGATATGATTTGTAGTCTTTAGCTTTTCTGTTGGCTCTTTCTATTATGTTTCCTGTGGCCTAGTGTCTCTAACATTCCCTCAATCCATATTTTGTTTTCAGTCAGCTCTTTAATCTAGTGTATTCTCAGTTTTTGCTGATGATTCATTATGCATGTCACATTTAGTTCTAACTTATATGGCTAAACCATTTTATTTGTTGTCTCTCTATGTATGCAGCAAAAAAAAAATACAATCATTACGGATTTATCCCATTACTGGGGTCTGCCAATGGGACATATAGGGACCAGAGAATAAAGGCAGTTTGTTCTGGGGAGCCACCACAAGGTGTTTGGGTCTGAGTTTTTACTTCACCCTGATACAAAAACTATTAACCTTTCAGGAGTTCAAACCTGCCTTGTGTTTGGCTTGGAGCACGACGAGTTATCGATTCGTCCACCCTCTCTCCTATGTATGCAACAGTGGGTATTATTCCTAACATTTTTCTCAGTTTGTTCATTTCTGATTCTATGTTTTAGGCTGTTTCTTGGTATGTGTCTAAAACATATAATTTTGCTGGTGATTATTTTTCTGCTTTTTCTGGAGTCTAGTGTCCATGTTTGGCACCACTTTAACAGTGGTAGAATGAGGATAGTTTCATATGATGCCCATTTTTCCTATATGATTATTGACTTATTGGACAATATTGGTGACATTAATCCGACAGTTTGGCAAGTTTTGTTGATGTGCAGTGATGATGGTTTTATATACAAGAACAAGACCCCAATTAGGAACTTGAGCTTGATGACAAAAGGTAGTTCACAAGTTCAAAACGAATAATTACATCCAAACCAGCAAAATTATTACTTGCATATTAAACCATCTGCAGACAAAGTTCAAAGTGATGTATATGGAGTCAATGAATACAGTGCTGATTCAGGAGCTTATCCGCTTCAACCGACTAATTCGTGTGGTTCGCAACAGCCTTCAGGATATATGTAGAGCAATCAAAGGACTGGTGGTCATGTCCAATGAGCTGGAAGATGTATTTAATAGCATGATGCTTGGAAAGGTTTGTACCTTCTACCAAAAACTCTGCAGTCTTCACCGATGTCTTATGCGTGTATGTGAGGTTGTTCATATATGTGAATAATAGACTACTAGTTAATAGACTACTAAATTAATCTTTTACTTATTGCCACTATGTAAACATTTTACACTTATCATTATTTGAGGTTTATGTCACAGCTAGGGCTCATTAGTTATATCCAAACAGTGAAATAGATATATCAGGATGCATGTGAGGTGGAGTCACAAAAATACCATGATTGAATTTTTGATGTTTGAATGGAGAGTAATTAAGACACTAGCCATTAGTATCATGACCCCGTTGTTTGAAAGTGATGAAAATAAATATTTTGTGTGTGATGGATGTGATACAAACATATTCTTATTTAAAACATGTCTTAAGCACTGTCTGTGATTTGAGACTTTCAGATTTAAAAGAGCAGTGTGCTTGCATCAAATTTTGTTTAAGGTTAGGAACAATAGGTACAGAAAGCTATGAAATGTTGAAAATGGCTTTAGCGGAAAAGGCTTTGTTATGTTATGATGTTATTTTAGGAACAACATAATTGCACTCAAGACAAATCTGTGGTGCTCCTATTTTCTCATTGAATTATTGGGAAACTCAGAGGTGAACCCTGACCCATGTATACACACATTGTAGCACAGCCATCAGTGTTGCTAGGCTTTTGCTGACCTTTTTTGCCAAATCAGGGGCTATCTTTTTTGCTCTACTATTTTCAGAAATCAATGCAGGCTTATGTAATGCTGAATACATTATCCAAAAAATATGCTAATGGTCAATAAATTTGGGAATTTACCCAATATTCACTATACACCACACTTAAGGAGTGCTTCTTAATATTTCTGTAAAAAAATAATGATATATAAATCAAATATTGAATTCTTCTTTATATATTATCATAATCATGCGACATCCAACTATTTTCATACTTGTTATTTTTTTTGGTTAAGTTTTTAATTGTTGTGTCCTTAATGTTATTTTAGATCTGCTGAAAAAGACCAACTAATGTCTTTGAATGCAGGTGTTACAGAACACTAAAAATATGATGGATAGTTTAAAGGACAAACAAGTCCACTTTGCAGCATCTAAGTATTTCCAAAAACTGGTCACTAAGGAATATAAAAACAAGGAAAATATAATATTTTTTTACAATAAGATGACCTAGAGAATATCATTTTGGAAGCATGGTATCAGGTAGAGAAGAGAGAGGAAGACCATGAAGTAGGTAGGATGTGTGATGTCACAGACAAACTGTGCACTTGGCAGTAAAAGACTCTGTGCATCTCATACATGATAGAGAAGAAGAGTAACAGTCATAGAAGCCAAGTTCAAACAGTGATAAGCTAGATGATTAGTGTTTGTTTATGATCAGAAGTTTCCATAGAACTATAGCCTTGCAGCTTATAAACCACAACAGATTAAACTATGTGGAGGGCTATTAAGTTGGTTCTAAATTTTGAAATAGAATTCTAAAAACATGTTTTTTTAAAATTGCATATCAGATTAAGTATATTCGATAATAACATTTGTAATATAGTACTATAGTAATGAAGAATTAACTCACTGAATTTGATAGCTTGAAAACATTGCGTAGGTTTGTAGCTAGTTTTGCTACAATGATAATCCATCATGTAGTTAATTTCAATGAAGTTATCATTTTCATTACAGGTTCCAGCAATGTGGATGGCAAAGTCTTATCCATCCCTGAAGCCTCTAGGTAGCTATATAACAGACCTGCTATCTAGACTTGCATTCTTTAAGGTAAGATTCTAGTATTTCTCTCTTCAAAAGCTTTGAAAAACAAAGTTAGCATTTCAGTTCTGCATTACTTTGAAATCTTTAATATGAGGTGTTTAATTTTGTTTATTAGGTAATAAATATATATGTAGTTTAGAGGGTAGTTACAGGTGCGACATCGGCCTAAGGACAGGAAGGACTCGGGATCAAAGCCCACTAGAAGCTGTGGTGATTTATAAAAAATAGGACAAATTAATCTGTGGTTTCTTTATAATGTTACCCTCCCTTGATCGCTGCTTGGGTATTGAGATCTGATGTCTAGCTCTCACGGATAACAGTAGTAAACAGGAGGTCCAGTGTGCACTTACACACATTAAAGAACCCTTGACAATTAAAATAGAAAAGTACAGGCCATAAATTTGGCCATTGCCCAGACAATGTCAGCAGAAACCTACCCACACCGTGGATCTCAGACCGTGCTACAGAGTTTGTGCACGTGTACTAGGATTCTCTTAGGTTTTTCTTGAGAGGGATATTGGAGCATCTATGGATTCGTCCAGTGTGCAGTGATGTCCTAACAGCAACAACGATATATATATATAGAGTATACATATTCATTCATTTTCCTCTCAGACCAAAAACAGCACATAGGGTAGAAGTCATAGTTCTCCAAATATGACGATCTGCTGCTAGTTCTTGTAGCTCTTGGTTGTTTCTTAATCCCATAGTTAAGCATCCCCTAGTAATTGTTTTGTGTAGTGTTTCTTTTGGCCTTCCCTGTTCTCTTTTACCAGATGATTTCCACAATATTAATGCCTAATGAGGAAGTCTTTTTTTCATCCATGCTGAGCACATTCCCGATGTATTTCCAATGTCTTCTTCTTATAAAGCTTGATATGTATTCTTGTTTAGTTTTGTTTCCTCTCAGTTCGTTTAAATTATATTCTCTCAAACTTATATTTGAGATTCTTCAGAGATATTTGTTCTCAAATGAATTTAGTTTCATCTTTATGACTTTCAAAATACTTTTTGCACAGAACCAGCTAAACATAGCACTTGTATTTTGACACAATATTGAACAGTTTTGTTAAGGTGTCAAAGCTGATTTACATAGATTTCCAGTTTGACAATCAGACTACTATGACTTAATTTTTACTAAAATTAGCTTTATTTAAACATATTTATTTTTATAGTTTACAGCCAATTAGAATGTTGTGCTATTGTCTCCTTAACCACATGTAATATCTTGAGACTTGTGAGATATTGATGTTCTCAATTAGTTGTATAAAGACCATATGTGACTGTGACATATATAAAACCAGTGAGTTATATTTAAAGGACATATCAAAGTGTGTCGATTAAACTAGACTAAAGGATGATGAAACCTTCTTGTGGACCGATTTTATTATATTTTGAGTTCTCTTTCTTGGTCAGGTGACAAAATGTGATGAATTATGCCAGGTCATGGATTGAACATACCAGCTTCATACATTTTATTTTTACAGTAATTTATAACATGTTCTTTACAAAATTAACACTTAACCTTGTTTTTGTGTAGCAGAAATTATTATTTTTATTCTCTTTTTTTCATTATCAGATATTTTATATAAATGTGTTTGTCTTTTGACTGTAATTATTTTCTGCTTTGATACCTTTTCTTGAAACCTGATCCTTGTAATATACTACATAATCATAATTGGTGTTAGTTTAATTCAAAATAAATTTCCTGATATGATGTCTTTTTTTTTACTTGTAGGATTGGATAAACGGAGGCACTCCCATTGTTTTCTGGATCTCTGGTTTCTACTTTACTCAATCATTTTTAACTGGTGTTCTACAAAACTATGCAAGGAGATTTAAAATCCCTATTGACCATCTAGGCTTTGAATTTGAAGTTACAACACATGAGACAAATGTCCCACAGAAACCAGTAAGCTTTATACATTCATTGTTATTATGGTATTACTTGCATTGTTTGCATTGTTAATAGCACAACCAATGAGAATATATTTTTATAAATCTGAAATAGTATGCTAGACAGAGAAACAATTTTTTTTAATAGTCTGGACATGGAGTTTAATGTCCTGAGACACATATTTTATAAATAATTGAAAACTAGAATTGCCACCAGTTTACATTCACATGATAGGGAACAGGTAAATAATTGCAGTGCTGCGGTAAAGCTGGTAGCAAGGAGCCAGTAGTGGGGTGTGATGTACACTCCTACAAGGTATTGTGACAGCTTTACAAAAAAGGTCTACAGTCCACGTCTACATTCTCATGATAGAGTTATTAGCAACAATAATACAAATATAAGAACACAGAGTTTCAGAGTCCTGATCATTTATTTGTTTTATGTGGTGATATAATAGAGTTCCTGTAAACTTTATTTTAGAAAAAAAATTACAGCAGAGAAATATATTCAAAACTTTCTGAGCTAAACACAAGGCGATTAAACAAAAAATTGTTACAAAGACGAGTGATGGTGAGTTATATATTTTCTGTTTATGACCAAACCTAGATAAGTTTGCTAAAATTTAATTGTTCAACTTCTCATGATTATAGCTTTTATGTGTTTTGTAGTTTGTGCATGTTCTGTCACTCATGACTTGTGTTTTATCATTTTTTTAAATTGTGATGGCAATTGGTACATTTAATTGTCATGCCATATTGCTGCATGTCTCATCAACAAGGGACTACAGCATGCAAGACATTTAGAAGAGTAACATTTGAACAATGGAGACTAGAAGGATTCAAGAACCGGATCCTCTACCAGCAGCGGCTACATCATATCCTAGATTATTCATGGCTTGCTTAAAACAATTATATTCTCACATATAGACTAAACTAACAACTGGATTAAATGAGTGACCTTGAATACCCATGATGGACTAACAACAATATTAGTAAAAGATGTCCCTTAACATATGTTTTAAGGGGATGAAGTATTAAACTAAGTCGCCATACTAAGTCATGATATTTGAAGGTGAGGAGAAAGATAATGTTCTTCCTCACTGTTAATACCTTCCCTTATTTAGTGAGCTAGGCATTTTTTAAATTTCAACTGGATTAATCAATCCAATTTGGAGAGTGACAAGCTAATATTGAGAAATGTCAATTTTATTGCTAATCCAATATTACAAACCATTGTGCTATTTGCTTTTATGGAGCATCCCAAACATTTTAAATTATCTGATAATAATAGTGAGGTAATTAGGTCCATGTTTCACTTTCATTTAAAATAAATATTTTTGTGTGTATAGGCAATTGGTGCATTCATTCGAGGGTTGTACATGGAAGGTGGACGATGGTGCCGCAGAGAACATGTTATTGCTGAAAGCTTTCCCAAGATACTATATGATCAAGTACCTGTTGTATCCTTGCAATTTAGGAATAATATGTTCAGTTTTAAGCAATAATTTTATTTTCTTTTGTCTGAGCTCACTTTTCTCAAAGTCAAAACTTGAACCTAGATTCTAGAACAAACAATAAGATAAATGCTCACAGAAATTAAATATCTCAGTTTTATGATTAGAGCCAGCTTGAGAGACAAACTTTGAAGTGAAGAGCTAAAATTTCAGTTTGATGATCACATTCATGGTAGAATAAATAAAGGAACAACAAGTTAATTGATTTGGTCACATGGCAAGATAGAAAACACTAAACACAATCCATATATTTCACCAATAAATATTATAAAAGCAGCAAAAGAAGAGAACATTTTCAGAAAAGATGGATAGACAGAATACTAGCAATGTTTGGAAATGTGACAGCAGAGAAACCAACCAAGGAGCAAAAAACAGCTGAAAGACAAATAAGAAGGAAAGAAGTCTATACTCACAAACCTGTTTGTTGTTTAATGGAATTTACATCTATTTTTTTTTTTTAATATTGTGAGCAGACCAGTGCAGAAATATAAGAATCAGGGCTTCCCTGATAGAATTCTATGTCAACAAATGAATTAGGAAAATCTGACATCAGATTGTACTACAGAGAATGAAAATAAGGAATGACACATCATTCAAGAAAGAGATGAAGGGAAATTATGCCAGGCACCACAAATGCATCTTATTCATTACGCAGTCAAATCCATCTATTCAATATTGGCAGATTCATTCATGAGAGAATCTGCTCAGTAACATCCAGCTTAGTATAGTAATATTTTACCAAACTACTGACTAATTATGATTGCTTGCTACCTACCATCTGTCAGGTACCAAAGGCATATGTAAAGTGAGAATGTTGAAGAAAATGAAAATATTTAATATTTAAAATACTCTTAACAATAATAATTTTTTGGACAAAATGCTTTCAGGGAAATGTGTCAAGTGCATTGTTTGGGAAGTAAAGAATTAAATATCACTTTTAACAGCTGTGACTTGTGACATTCTTGAAATCCACTGCATCTGAGGTATTTCTACATATGATTCTATAAAAATATAAATATAATGTTAAAGATGGCCATCATGCTTTGTAACATATAGGAAATATAGTGGGTAAGCTCATATTTTTCATGACTCTCAATACCTCAGAGAAAAATCTGTGGTACCCATTTTCAGAGATTGTTGAACCTCAAAGTTGTGTCCTACCAAAAAAAAAAAAAAAATGTTTAACATTTATAAATTGAATCCTGACTCACCTTGTTAGTAGACAAGTGCACTGACCATTATACTACTACAGCTTCAACATCTTTATACATAATTATAAGAAAAGTTAATGTGCATTTAGTAAGGACTTTTATTGTTGTGTTAAATTTAGTTCATTTTGATTTACTTGTCAATTTCTGGTGTCATTATCCTTGACATGCACACAGATATGGCTGAAACCGGGAGAATTTAGCAAGTTCGAAGAGAAGTGTTACTATCACTGTCCAGGTTGGTTCAAAAATTGTTTAAATATTACATTCAAGTTACATATACAAACAACTAGGTTATAGAGTTTACACTGAATTTTTTAAAACACCTATTCCATCCATGGAGTTATTTTCACTGCAATCGGGAATTCCCCATATCCACTACACCTCATGTGACAGAATTTCTGAAAGTCCGTCAGTAAATTCTGTTGATCTCTGTGCATGTCCTTTTTGACTGCACAGGTGATGATTCCAAACAACTTTCATCAAAAAGAGAGTATTTGCACAGTCACTTCCTCACATGGGATCCCTCCGAAAAATACACTGAAGACTAACAAAGCAACTGATATGGTTTAGACAATGAAATCAGTGTCTGCAAAAATCCAGTGATATATATCTTGGGCCGCCATTGTCGGTTTTGCAGTTAGCAAAGTTAAATCCTGTGAAAGTCATATTCATCAGCAAAAGTGACAATTTCAAACCACATCACTGTAAAGAGAGTACCTACGGTCACTTCACTACCCCAGGTGTGTTCACTCAAATTTAAAAAAAGCTACACCAAAAACTGTCAAACAACTGAAAAATAATATTGGTGAATGTACTCCTATGGTCTTGCAAACATGGATGCCATTTTTTATGGATATAAAAAGAAAGTTTAAAATCTAAAACACTGTAATAAATTTTGAAGAAATGTGTACACATGCTATTACAATTAATGCAAACAATATAAAGTTTCATTTTACTGTCACATATTTTACATTAATTTGAGTTGTAGTCATGTTCATCCAGACTTAATAAGTGCACAAAAATTTGCTTCTGAGAAAGAAAAACAACACTGTAATGTTGGCCACATTAACCAGAAATGTGCTGTTGGTTACAATAATGAGCCACTATCATCATATTCACTATATGCTATGGAGCATGGTGGGGTTTGGCTCGGTAGCCTAGTTGGGAAAACTACCCGACTGGACTACCGATGTTCGGACAACCCGTGTTCGATTCCCGCTGGAAGCAGTGTGAATTGTACTCGTGGTTGGAAAAAAAAAATACCCCCATGATCGACCAAGCCGTTGGCAGAAATGGGTACCAGGGTATTACCCTGGAAAGGTGAGGAATGTCACCTCGCATCTGAGTTTCGATGCTTGAGGCGACACTATACAGAAATTTCCAAACATTTCTGGATAGGCGGCCAAGCACACGTGGATATAAACTCGCATGCTAAGACGCCGGTTCAAGTCTCGTACAGACGGTATTTTTCCATTTTGTTGACAACTTATCTTAGTTTGGTCGGAGCTGCCATTGTGTGATCATTTCAGTAGCCTATTCGTGTTAGTGCTTTTGAGCTGATGATATTCGCCATACTACTATTTTCTTGAACAGGTTTTTCGGCATGACTCATTTTAACGTCACAAAATTCTATAATCATGATGGTTTCTCCACTTTGGGTTGCCCCGAAGCGAGTCTCAAGGTAAGGTTGTCAGCCTCATACCCAACAGTTCACGCAAAATGGGATATAAACAAAGTCTCCATCTTGGAACTTACCAGCACTGCAAAGAAAAAGACTTCTCCAAAATGCACTTTTGCAACAAATAGGACAGTATTAAAAGAGATCAGTGAATTCAAGAGCCTAGGAATGATAATAATATCAGATGGTAGATGTACAACAAGGGTGAGTCATAGAACAACTTAGGCATATGCAGCACTCCAAAGAGTGAAAATGATTTTGCACAACTCACCTCTGTTAATGGAAGTAAATAAAAAATGGGAATCTGGTGAAGACCTCAAACATGCATCTTGTTTGTGATCCATGCTGGTCTAAATGCATAGCAGTAGCTGAACTCTGAAGAGGAAATAAGAAAAGAGTTCTTTATTGTTTGTTCTGACATAGGGTAATGACTTCTGGACAAGCAAAACAGAACAGAGAACCTTTGGTGATCATGCACATGAAATATTAGTTATTGAGACAATTTGAAAATTTTTTAGAAGAAAAAAGAGAAGGAACAGACAGAGAGAACAGATACCAGACAGTTTAAGAGAATGGCACTGTAGAAATCGACAGCTTAAATGCTAAACAACTGTAGAGAAAGAAAGTTCTAGAGAGACATGATCACACAAACATCAGACATAATACTTGATGATAATGATGAGTAAACCAGTTAAATGTTTTGGGGGAAGTCTTCAGAAGACTAATATGGCAATATCATACTTTTACATCATATATTTAGTGAGCTGATCCTAGATACATTTAATATAGCAGAACCTGTTTGTTACACATTTTAAAAATACTACTTTCAGTGTACAAAACCAGTGCAAGACGTGGAGTGCTGTCCACCACAGGTCATTCTACAAATTATGTGCTCACCATGACTCTACCTAGCAATAAGTCAGAGAGTCACTGGATAAACAGAGGCGTGGCTGTGCTCTGTCAGCTGGATGACTGATTTGATTGGTTAATCAGAGATGTGGAGGTGCTCTATTAGATGGATGACTATTTTTATTGGTTAATCAGAGATGTGGATGTGCTCTATCATCGATAACTTTTGACTGGTTAATCAGAAATGTAGCTGCACTCTGTGATCTGCTAGTTTTATAACTGATCTTATTGTCAGGAGTTAATCAGCATTACCTTCATATTATCAAGCAGCAGGCATCACTTAGACCATTGCTAAATATTAAAACATGAATGAACAATCATTTAATTAATATTAAATGGCCAATATTAGAATGGGGTAAAATGTTACATATATTTTTATAGTAGAAAATATATTAAAATTAATATTATCTGTAATCAAAACTGCAAGAAGCCAGCACTCATAATTATGAGTAGCCTGAAAAACAAGTTATGTATTACGTAATCATATTGTCATTTCATCTGCACCTGGACACCTTTTTGGTTATTTGCTGGCTTGACAATCCACAGATAATGAGGTGATTTCCTCGTGCACATAGCCCAGTTGATCCCACCTTAATAAAAATGCATCAATTCAGATTTTAAAATATGAAAAAACTAGAGATTAAGATCATTTCTATGACAACTGGAATAATCTGGTTTTTACATTTCATATTAAAAATGATATAATTGCTACTTATTATTTAAAATATATATCTTACTTTTGCACTACTGAATATTGTAACAGTTTAAATGCAGTTTACTCTTAAATTACATGGAAGTACTGTTTGTTTGCAAAATGTTTTTCATTTTCTGTATTTGTTCCTCTATTCTTCCACTGCTACTTTGAAGTTTACACTGAGCAAATATTTAAAAACATCACAGAGATGCCAGGCCTAAACATTAATAGAAAGATAATCAATAACCTAAGATATGCTGATAACACTGTATTACTAGCAGAAAATCCTAAAGATCTACAACAATTACTTAATGAAATAAACATGACAAGCGAAAAATATGAACTGGATATGAATATCAAAAGGACTAAACTATGATCATAAACAAAGATAATACTCAAAACCTAAAAGTGGATATCAAAGTTGAAGAAATAGACCTGGAGACAGTTCAGAGCTACAACTACGTACATACTATAACCAGTGATGGAAAATGTAAAACTGAAATAAACAAAAGAATAGGAATGGCAAAAAGTAATTTTAATGTCATGAAAAATATACTAACATCAAAACAAATAACAACAGGGCAACAACTAAAAATAGCAAAATGTTATATCTTCTCAACATTCCTGCATGGTACAGAAAAATGGACATTAGATAAGAAAACAGAACAGAAAATTGAAGCCTTTGAAATGTTGATTTATAGAAGAATAGGAAGAGTTGGATTGAAAGAAAAGAAACAAACGACGAAGTCTTAAAACAATTAAAAATGAAAAGAGAACTACTAAACATAATTCAAACAAGACAAATGAGATTTTTGGGGCATGTTAAAAGACACAGCAGCCTACTAAAAGTAATGTTGGAAGGACAAATACAAGGTAAAAGAGTCAGAGGCAGACCAAGACTAACATGGACGAATAACATCAAAATTTGGACAAGTCAGCCTAAGACAATCTGCACCATCAAAGCAAGAGACAGAGTGGAATGGTGCTCCATGGTAGCCAACCTTTGATGCGGAGACAGCACTCAATGATGATGACTTTGAAGTATAAATTATACTATATACTGAAATAAACTTGATTGTCCTATCCCTTAAAAAAAAAATTGTAATATAACATGTCTCTGAAGCTCTGTTGTACATTCATTGAAATAATTTTGTAATGATTAAAACTATATATTACCATTATGTTTATATTGAAATTATCAAATTGAAATTAAAAACAGGCAGTTAGTTGTGAAGTCCAGTGACTATTAAAGTCTTATTAAAAGTTTATTAGAATGTGTCATCTATATATTTATGTATAATGAATTAAACCTACCTAGATCTGCAGTTGTCACATGCAGCAGCATTATAAAATTACATTTGAAAATTGTTGAACTCAATCACTAATACACATTTATCAGCTACATTTTTCACACAACTCCTTCGCTGACCAAAGAATGTTCTTCACACTGAAAAATACTTGATTTAATGCTTTGAATATTCATGCTCACAACCATCATTTGGGAGGGCTGGGTAGACTTGAGATAGGATATCTACCTCTGGACAGGAAGGAACTGGGCTCAAAACCCACCACAGGTGATGGTGATTGTTAAAAAAAAATTTAAAAAAGGAAAAATCCATGGTTATCCATGATGTTACCCTCACCTTGATCTCCTGGGTAGTGAGATCTGATGTCTAGTCCTCTCGAATAACAGCAATAAACAGAAAGTCCTGTGTGCACTCGTGCATGTTAAAGAAACCTTGGTAGTTAAAACTGAAAAGAGTGGACCATAAATTTGGCAACTGTCTGGGCAAAATTGTCACCAAAAAGTCTACACACACACTGTGGATCCCAGGCCATGCTATGGGGTTCATACACGTGGATCAAGGTTCTCCTTTGAGATTCTTGAGAGTGGGGGAGGGGGGGGGGTCGTCGGAGCACCTTTGGATTTGTGCAGTGATGATGATCCTAACAACAACCGCTGTTCTATTCTATTCTATTCTATTCTATTCATGGAATCAGTTTCATTACAGTTGTGCCATCCTCATATCTGGTCCACCACCTAACCCAGCCTTTCTCAAAGCATATGCAGACTGATTTCACAACTATTATGTATCTAGTGATGGAACTGGTGTTGGAACATCATGTACAAATAATTAGTTACATTTTTAATTGACTATGTATAGAGAAACTTTATAACAAATATTTTGCCAGCTGGCAAAATTCATGAATAAAGAAGCAGGGAATAAAAGAGACAGAGGAAAATGAAATGGCATTAGTCCCTTCCCATGCACCTACTGACATGAAAAAGAAAATGCCATTTTACTAAATATTTTTATACATTTCTACATATTTCTGTGATATTTCACTTTTATTCCCCTTTGTATACATTTTTATGTCATTTTGCATATTACTCAGCATATTAAAATCAATATTTTTTGTTAACTCTCACAGTACAATTAAAACATATCTTCTCAGGTTTTAATATCTTTTCATACTGATACATATGTTAGTTATTGGATAATCTAATGTCCAGTAGGATTGCACTTTTGTTTTTACCTTTTTACTGATGACTTTAAAGTTACTTTATGATGTCCATTGAGTTGATGTTATTGTTCTAGAACCCAATTTTATTTACTTGTCAAAAGTAGTGTGTTTATATTTATTTAATTAATAATGTACTACTAGAAACCTATTCCAAAAGGAATCTTCATGCAATTATTACAAAGAAGCAATCTTTATAGTTTTTATCAATTATGAGACTGGAAAAATTGGTTGAAAAAAATTCAAATGAAAGAAAACTTTCAGCAACAAAACTGATAGACAGCACTAGAGGCAGTATATATGTGTACAAACCTCACCTATCAATTACACCACTCTGAACGTGTAAATTAAAAGAGCAACTTGCAGAACATATGCTACACAATTCCCTCATACTCAAGAAATCAGAAGAAAATAGATAGTGGGTGTATGCACACACACAAAAAAAAACTCTTACCAGAAACAAGGAGTGCACAAAAATGACATCATCCTTAATAACACACAGCTCCCTGATAATATCAACAGTGTTTCACCACCACTATAATTAATCCAAGAATAACTAAATAAACTATATCTTTTTGGGATTATTATAAGATCTACTTGATCACAATATCCTTACAATAGAATATATTACCAGTGTAAGAGACTGTAGACCTTTGCAATAGGAGGCATTGTGAACATCAGAAGTAAACCCTATCAAGCAAATGTTTTAGATGATTAACTACTCAACTGTTTAACTCTTTCAGTTTGGAAGGTTTTTATCAATTCAGCGGTAGAGATTTCAGAGACAAAATTGTTAATGTTTTAAAATATTAATCAACATGTTTATATTTATCTAACACATAATATATTATATAAGAATTTTTAGATAATTAAACAAGGAATTAGATTTCACCAATACCAAAATGATACAAGACATGTAAATAGAATATAGTTTGTTGAAAATTTTTAACTAATCAAATTGAGAGTGACGCACTGTGCGGCGCAACGTACGCGACCGTAATTGACATGGCACATGGTGCGGCGAAACGTACGGAAAGAGTTAAAGGAGGCAGGGTCATTACTCTCAGATGTCATCTTTCTGTGGCATTCTGAGCTTGTAACCTCAAGAAACATATTCATAGATTATATTGCAAAAATCTCCTGAGCTTAAGTAATTGAACATAGAACAAATGGAAAGTATTTACTTTCCAGCAGAAAAATGTAATTCTGTTTCAGTTTTTATTTTTGTTTCCTGGCATGAGCCCTCTTATTCCTGATTTCTTCTCCTTGTTCTGTCTACTGCTTCTCTATGGAATTGTACTCTTACTTACTTCCTAACAATAGAAGACCTACAAGAACACTTAAACAAACTCAACAGCTCAGGCACAAAATAAAACATGAAAATCAACATTGACAAAACAGAAGTCATGAATGTCGCCAAAAATAAACTGAACATCAACATAACTATAAGGCAGGCAACTAAAACAAGTAGAGGAATTCAAATACCTAGGAAGTTTAATGACAAATGATAATTCACAAACAGCAGAGATAGAATCAAGATGCAACAAAGCTTGTCAAATCATTGGACAGTTATCACCACTATTGTCCAACAAGGAAATACCTCTAGAGGCAAAATGAGCACTATACAATACAATCTTCATCCCAACGTTGTGCTACCAATGCCAGACCTGGACCCTAGATGCAAGAACAATAAGAAAAATAACCTCTACTGAGATGAAATGTGCTAGACGAATAACAGGAAACAGTCTGAGAGATAAGATCAGAAATGAAGAACTGAGAAAAAAGCTAGGATTAGCCTCCGCCATAGAATATATAAAGCCGCGATAGCTCAGTGGTTAGTGAACTGAACTACAAAGGACAAGAGGTAGGGCTCGATCCCAACCGATGGCTTCTAGGTTCACCCAGCCTTAAATGGGTACCGGATTTTTTCTGAGAAAGTAAAGCGGCACGGGCGTAATACCAACCACATTACCCCAAAAATCATGTGCCGAACGTCTGTAAAATTTATGGTCACTAACACCATATTCCCTATACACCACTTGGCATGACAGGGATACTTTACTTTTTTTTTTTACTTATAGAATATATAAAGAAACAACAGATAAAATAGTTTGGCCACGTGACAAGGCACAAAGATCAAAACAACACAACGAATCTTCAGCAAACATTGTAATAATACCAAACCCAATGGTCGACCACGAAAAAGATGGATGGATGGCATATTAGAAACACTAGTAAATATAACAGCAGCAGAAGCGTACAGAAGAGCAAAAGACCGCAAATTATATCTCCCCTCGACGCTAAAAGGCAAATGAGGAAGGAAAGAAGAAGAAGACTTACTTTCTGGATACCAAATTTCTTGACCAGTGGTGTTAAATAATATCACCAGGGCTCCAGCTTCTGCTGAAATTATGCCATTTAAGGTGATTATCTATGTTATATACATTAAGTTAAGTAAGTTTAAGCCAGTTGTGTAGGAATTTTGTTAGTAATTTTATGCTAAATTATTATAATTGATAGTGAGGAGTTTGCAGTGAAATGTACTGTCACATTTGTACTTTGAAGTTCTCTATTATATGTTAACATATTATTTAGACATTAAATATTTTTTAAATATTTGTTTTATAATAATTTATAAATCATGCTTTTTATATCTTTAAGTTCGTGTTTAGATTTTTGTTTGTATATGATGGCCAGGTTATGTTTCTTAAATTCTATCAGCATGCAAATTTCTGTTTTATTTTCTATTAATCATCATCTAGAAAAGTCATGTTTTACCTTTCTTACCTCATGACAACCACCTTACAGTATTCTCTGTCCTGTATGAGATGCTGCAGTCAAGCTCACTTTGTATGGACATCTTGCACTCACCTTCTTCTTCATCTCTTACCCTTGTACCCTTCTGGTACCATGTTTTTCATAATTTTCTCCTGACCATTGTATTTTAACCGTTCAAAGTATTCTATTTTCTATGTTCCTTATAACCAGCTCTCTGTAACATTAAGCTGTTGCAAAATGTTAAGTTAACTAGAAGTTGACAAATCCATCTAAAGACAGTTGTTATTCAATCTTTTATTATTTACTCATACATGAGACATGAAAGAATTTGGTTTTTTTTGTTTGTTATAAGCAGTTTACAGAAGGTTACATCAAGCATGTTCCTAAAAGCAAAAGTAAGATGTTGCCTATATGCATGTCTACCAGCCACCGGCTGTGCACTTGAGACCAGTATATCAGTTCTTTCATTCCTGCAAATCCTGTTTGGCCAGAGCAATATATCCATACAATGTATTGTAAAGTTTAAGACATTTAAGTATGTTATCCAGTAATAGAGAAGACATTGGATGTGTCCATACTAACAAGAATTGATTTCCAAGAAGATGGCAACTATATTCACAGGCCTTTATGAGTACCATCACTTAAAAAAAAATTGTTCAGTTGTTTTTTTACAGCTTTGATGTGTTTTCTTAGATTTATTTGAGTGAGTTGGAGGTGACTGTGGGCACTCCTTCTTGGTGATGTTGTCTTAAATATTGTCCATACAGCCGACTCGCTTGCATTGGAGTTTGACATTGCTAACGCCATAACCGACAATGGAAAATGGCTGCAAGTCACCTTGTTTTTATAGAGACTAACATAGTCGCTTAAACCATTTTGGTTACATTGTTTGTATTTAAAAAAGCATTTTGGGGGAAACTGAAATGAGGAAGTAACTGTGCACTTTATTTTTTGATGGAAGTCACCTGGAAACTTTACCAGTGCCACCAATTAAGGGTGTATGGTAGTTAATCTTGTCTACAGAATTTGCCAACACACTTTTAGTGGCTTTGGCAGGAGCTCTGATATGTGGTGGAATGGACACTGGGTGGAGCGGATATGGGAAAGTCCTGACTGCAGTGAACAGAATAGAATTAAATGTAAATATACATGATCATGGAAGCAACATTGCGAGCGAACCTTGCTTTACAATCCAGATGTCTTGGGTTTGATTAATGCTGAACTTGTTTGACTAAGTTTTAAACTGGTTTGCAGAATTACAGAGGCAGTGACACAAGGAAAGTACTAGCCCTTTGACTTCAAATGCAGCCATTTAGTTCTGTGATATTTTGCACTTCACACTGCTGAAGTATCATATACTTGCATGATTATTTTTTAGAATATACCATATTTATATAAATTAAATAAAACATTCCAATATACTTATTCATCAAGTTTGTAGTAATTTTGACTTTCTCCACTCTTTTCTGTGTATTTAGAGTACTGATACGACTTGTTTGTATTTTTCATGTTTCTGTATTCATTTGTGTGTGTTTTTGTACTGAGTTCAAACTTTTCAGTGAAGATAAATATGCTACTCAAAGAATGTAACAAGAAAAAACAGTTGTTATCTGGATTGACAACAAGCTTACCTTCCACAACAAGCTTGCTTACTTTCCTCCACCTCTGTTGCCTTTCAGCAATGGTGCAAAATGGAGTACTCAGGTCAATGTTCTTTAGTGTGTCTTATGCTTGGTACTCATCATGATGTCTGATATTTCATTTATCTTCTAGGTCTGTCATTTCTTGTTGATTGTGAATGTTAATGCATTATGGAGGATGCATATTGGTTGGCGGTGGTCATGTTACATGTCCAGACCATTTGATCTGTTGTTTCTTGATATGATCCACTTCTGGTGTAACTCCTTATAATGTTTATTGTTCTTCTTAGGCATCTCACTTCCATTGTAATGATTTTTTTTATTTGGCTGTCAGTGTTCAACTAGGGGGACTAGCTAGTCTAGAGATAAGGCATCAGCTTCTTAACAGAAAGGTCCCAGGATTGAATGGTGGGAATTTTTCAATATTGAATGCATGGTCTCTTCGTAGCTTTGTCTATCTATTGTCCTTTCGAGCCGAAGACGGCACACAGGGTAGAACCACAATCTCAAAAACAGAAACCTTGCGTGCCAAAATGGCACATATTGCAGAGATCACTGTTCTAAAATCTATGGCTCTGTTTCCATAACAATACTTTTTACAATGACAGCTTGTCAAGTCATCAATCAACCTCCTTAGTCACCTATTACGACACGCCTGGAACGTCACAGTATCACTATTCTTTACTTCCCTCATAATGAGGCCCCAATAGCACACAGGTTCTTCATAGCTTTAACCACCCCAAATCACCTGGTTTGCTTTGCTACTGATCCTTTCTCTCTTGCTATAGGAGCAAGCTTGAACATTTTTAGTAGATTTTTGTTGATGCTGATATAATGCCACAAGTCATTAGTGTTTTGACCCAGGAAGGTGATGTAGCTTTTCATGATTTTCCAGGTTTTGTAGCGTGTCCATCCTAGAGACGATGTATTGCAGGGTATTCTTTTCAATAGATTCCACCACTGTTGGGGCTACAGCCATTCTAATCTTGTTGACCTGTATGTTTTCTCCACAAACTATTTCTGGGGAACTTCTTTGAAAGGTAAAGTGACCTCTTATCAGTTTTGGGTTGCTAACCTTATAGAGCGACCAAAGTTCACCTAGCTCATATTATATTTTTCTCTACAAGAGATGCTAAGAGAAGTCAAGACATGATATGTCATATTTTACATGTTTTTTTTTTTTTAATAACAGAAAAAATGGTATAAAGTGAAGTTTTGTCACATGATATAAAGACATAGTAAACAAATTATGATATTTAATTCACACAGTTTTAATGGTCAAAATTTTTTTTTCAAATAACACAGCAATTAAGAGAGATAGAGATGCAACAGTTAAATTCTATTTATCTATTGGCCTTTAGAGCCGTAGCCGGCCCATAGGGCATAGACCCAGATACTCTTTCTTTTATCTACATTTTTATTCTAGTAGTTTTCAATCCTTGTAAAGATCTTTTATCAAACCTCGCCATTTGTCTCTCTTCTGTGCAAGCAACTCTATCTCATTGAGGGAGCAGATTCCTGCTGCTCTTGCCTCTCTGATCAATGTTCTTCTTAGTGTCTCTCTGGGTCGGTCTCTTTTCCTCTAACCTGTTGTTTCCCATATGAGTGCTTGCTTTGTTTTTTGGTTACTAAAAGATAAATTACAGAACTAAAATTATTGAAAAGATGTGCAATAGATAGTTCATTTGTATAGTTTATATTTCAATGAAGAAAGAATTCATTGTTTACAGCTGAAATGGTTTTTCGTCACAGCACATTGTGCAAAACCAATAGGTTCTATCAACAGATGATGAAGTTAGCACACACCAGTGTCCAAGAAAATTATAATTTACAGGATTCAAGGAAAATATTAAAATGGTATTTTTGATACATTGTGCCAAAATTACAACAGAACCAAAATATCTGCACCCTTATGATCTAGAAACTGTACATTGAGTTGTATTAAGAGATTGGGTAAAATAAACAACCAAGCTTCTGCTAGATCTTTATTATTTATAACATTTTAAAAAGTGTTCCTTGGCTGAGACCTAAAACAAAGCCAGATAATATCAGAATTGATATCTCTTGATAACCTCCTTTTCTGTCAGCTCTAGCTGCATATTCTTTCATTTAATTTATGATGAAGCTTTTTTTCCTATCATTATTTAATTTAATGAAGGGCCTATGGTGGACTCTATTGTGAATGTGTTGGGATGTGGGAGAGAAACATATGGTGTACATATTCTTAATCTGTAACTTAATCCAAATACTAACTGTGAAAAGCTTTATGGATTTTGTTATATTTATATGTGCTATTTTATTAATGTCATAGAAGAATAAAGCATTAAACTTCACCATACTAGACCAAAACATTTGAAAGTGAGGGGAGCTAGTGCTTTCTCTAGTTGTTAATATCTTCCCTAACTAAACAAACCAAGAACCCATTTTTTTTAGCTGGATCAATTGTAGAAGTCAAGCACGGAACCCACATTCACTTTATTGGCAATCTAGTGTACCAACTGTGGATCCTGTGCAAAGCCTGACACTTTAATAGCTAACATTCCTGGACATGGAAAGTCTAGAATTCCTTCCCTGTGTGCCACCTTTGGCTTGAAATGAAAATAAATAGAATAGATAGTGTACAAACCATTTTTCTTTGATATGATATATTATGAGGACATGCTTTATTTAATAACATTTTGTATTAAAGCAATTTATATTTTATTTAGGAGGATGTTTCAACCCTCTTAAACCTTATTTCCCCCCCCCATGATTAATTATTTTGTTTAGCAGATCTCATTACACACCCTAGGCCAACCAAAAGATACTTAACTCCTTTCTCAGCATATGATATAAGGTCTAGAAGCATAGTTTTAGCTACATAATTTTAAAGTGAATACTGCTAGGTACATATAACATCTTTGATTAACAAAAATGAACAAATTATGAAAGTATTCTCAGCATGGCAATTTTCTTCATTCCCTGTGGTGAATGTCCCTATGTAACAAGACTAAATTAATTGAGACTATTTGAGCATGTATAATCACAATCAAATGTAAAATTACACAATGAATATTTTCAAAAATGTACAAATAATAAATATATTAATATTAAATGTGCACACTTTGCACACAAATTTATAAAAATAAGAAAAGTAATGAAAGATGCGAATGCAGTTTTCTTCCTTTCAACTCCCAGTGGAGCATAGGTCTTCAACAAACACTTACCAAGCCATTCTGTTTCTTGCCATTCTTTTAAGATAGATTCCATGTCTTCCCCATTATCTTCTTCTCTGATTCCGCTTGTCTTCTCCAAGAATATTTTGGTCTTCCTTTTTGTCTCTTCCCGTGGTGATTCCAAAAAAGGGCCTGTTGTGTAATACTCTCAGGTGGCTTTTGCAGTGTGTGTCCTATCCAGCACCATCGTCTTCATTGTATCTCTTTGTCCACTGGTATTTGACTGGTACTTCTCCATAATTCTACTTTAGTAATTTTGTCCTGCCATTTCCATCCTTTTATTCTGAGCAAGCATCCATTAATGAAGGTCTGTATCTTCATGATTGTCGTTTTTGTTGCTCTCCATGTTTCACAGCCATACAATAGAACTGATTTAACACTGGAGTTGAACATTTTAATTTGTGTATTTAACCTAATTTCTTTGGATTTCCATATGTTTACAAGTTCAACAAATGCTGCTCTTGCTTTTTGTATCCTTATTTTGGTATCATTCTATATTGAATGAAGTTATGCTTTTATAAAATTATTAAGTAAAG
This sequence comes from Megaustenia siamemsis, assembly GCA_032433765.1. NCBI lineage: Eukaryota > Metazoa > Mollusca > Gastropoda > Stylommatophora > Ariophantidae > Megaustenia > Megaustenia siamemsis. Next base: position 71,465,125 of record JAVIAB010000125.1, on the reverse strand, counting down.
TAAAGGTTCCCTTCACGCCTTGCTAGGCATATGGGGAATATGGTGTTAGTGACCATATTTTTCTATAACCACGGCACATTTTTGGGTGATGTGGTCAGTATCACGCCAGGCCGCCTTTACTTCCCTCTGGTACCCATTTTTAGAGGCTGGGTGAACCTCGGAGCTCTGTCAGTCCAAAAAAACAATCCACCACTGCTGGGGATTGAACCCTGACCCTTCTAGTCAGGAAGCGAGCACACTAACCACTCAGCCACTGAGGCTCCATAAAATTATTACCTAATATATCTAACATACAGAAACTTATTGATATTTCATTTCTTATCATTGTAAATTGTTACACTTTAATATATTTTTATAATAATCCTACTTATGGACTCTTAAGCTCTGGCCCAATGTTTTGCTGATATTTTAAAACTAATATATTATAATATTGTTGGATTTCATGTTGACAACATGCTGTAGTAAGACACTATTATAGTACAAGAAGGTTTTGTGGAGATTGCCCATTCTGATTCATTATTTTGTTGTTACAAATAGTGTTTCAATACCATGATAATGGTTAACAAGGGCCAGTTGACCAACAGATTATGAATAGGAAACAGAGAGACGGATTGGACACACTAAGAAAATCTGATGCCATCACAGCAAAACAGACATGGAACCAACAGGTAAAGAGAAAACAGGGAAGTTTCAGGAAAAATACAAGGAGAAGTGAAACCATAAAAACCATATTCAACATTGGCCTTAACATCATCGTCAACATTGAGTGCCGTTCACCAAAGGTGAACTACCATGTAGCGCCATTCCATTCTGTCTCTTGCTTTGATAGTGCAGGTTGTCAAGGACTGACTTGTCCACCTTTTGATGTTACTCATCCATGTTAATTTTGGCCTGCCTCTTTTACCTTGTGTTTTCCCTTCCGTGATTACTTTTAGTAGGCTGCTTTGTCTTTTAACATGCCCCAAAAATCTCATTGGCCCTGACAGGAACAGAAAATTGAGAAGATGCTTCAGAAAAAGGACCGATGGAGAGGTCTAAGCTTCTAAAAGGTGCCTGACTGCTTTTGCCTAATTGATTGATGATAATGGTTCTATACACATGGACAAGAGTTATTTTTGGCTCTAATACATAACCAAAAGTTATTGGCAATAAAATTGTCCCAAACTAAGCCACTGATGTTTGGTTGCATCATTAGATGACTTTTAAGCCTCTTTTCTTTGACTTATTTAGTCTCATTCTCATCTATTTTTTTATTCATAATGTAGTGCAGAAGCTAATGGTTTGGTTTCCGAGGCCATATTAACTTATTTGTTGCTGCATGTCCTAAGCTCTATGTCACAAGAATATAATATATTTTGTGTGCCAAGGACTATTAAGACCCTCAGTTTCGTTTCCAACTGAAGGATATTCTAAGTAAGCACTGCTATTTTCAGTGCAATATTTCAAGTGTAAATCTGTAAAAATGTCATCATATACATTATAACATCATTCATTTACAAATGAACTGAATATGATATCTTATTACAAAATCAAAAACATATAACAGCATATAATACTCAAATGTTCTCTTACAAAATGTATGAATTATGAATGGTTGTTTTATATAGTTATTGCAACAACTCTGGATTAAAAAAACAAACCAAATATAAATAAATAAAAGATAATTGATTAGCTAATTTGACTGTAAATGACAATATACCAAAGGCTAATTGAAACCATTTTATTCTCATCATCACAAAACATCGACACACTGTATCCTTGGGATATGTGTACACCTTTCATTTATCTTTTTTTTTTCAAGTCACCACTTTCCTCATTATTTGGAAAGATAAGTTGTCACAGCTGGTCCACAGCTGATTGAGGCCTCACTTGAACTCCACATTTGGCTTTCTGGTAACTAATTAACATAGGGAGAAGGATCACTTTATTTCTCACTGGTATTGTATCTATTAATATAGAAGACCTAGTATTGCAGTAAATTAACAAGTTTGCAAAACGATATAACAAGCAATCAGAATGCATGATGATCTTTTGATTATTATGAAGAAATACAAAAAGAAATGGTTTGGTCAGGTAGATCAATCATCTGGCCTGGCAAAGAACATTCAGCAAGGAACTATGAAAGAAGCAAGAAGAAGAGCCAGGCAGAGAAAGAGACAGGAAGATAACATTAAAGAATGGATAGGCCTCAATTTTGTGAATCTCAAAGGATGACTGAAGACTGAGAGAGATGTAGAAGTCTGTCAGAGGTGCCCCGATGACCTCCAGGGTTATGGGATGAAGATGAAGAAAGTGCTGCAGTACTTGTAGGATGGAGAAAGCTCACAATTCTTTAACAGAATTTGGGAATCATTAAGACCAGGGTCTAAGAGCCAACAGCTTATATTCAATTATTATCAACATATTCATTTGTCTTTGTATTTTTTTTCATTCTCACATTATTAGTTTTTTTTTAATTCTTCTTTCTTCTTCTTCTTCTTTTCTCTTTCACTGATACCTAAAAGGTGTCATGGTTTATATCATTTGTCGTTCTTGTGCTGCTCGAATTGTCTGAATTAGTGATTTCCCTTTGTTGTTACATGTCTCTGTCACTGCATCTATCCATCTTCTTCTGGGTCTTCCTTTGGTCTTTTCCCATGCATTCTCGAGAAGAATGCCCTTGATGGTGATTGGTGAGGATTCATTCTGACCTGGTGGCCAAACTATTTAAGTTGTTGTTCTATATATTCTTGGCAGGGTTTTGTTCCTACCATTTTTCTTATGGTTTCATTTGGTATTCTATCTCTTCTTGTGTTGTTTGTTACTTTTCTCAAGCATCGCATCTCACATGTATTGATCTTTCTTAAATGTGATTTAGAAAGGGTCCATGTTTGACTTTCATAGCACAAAGTTGGTATGAAGATGCTATTTATCATTTGTTGTTTAGCTGGCATAGAAATGTTTGGATGTCTTAGCAATGGTGAAAGCTGGTATGTGACAGCATTTGCTTTTTGTATTCTCATGTCAATTTCTCTGTCTAGTTTTCCATCTTCTGTGAACATTGTGCCTAAATACTTGAATTCCTCTACTTGTTTTATTTCTTTATCTTTGATCTTGATGTTTAATGGGTGTCTTAATTTGCTTATTCTTATAGCCTCTGTTTTTGCTGTGTTAATTTTCATACTGTAGTTTGTGCAGCTTTTATCAAGAGATGTTAAATGTTGTTGTAGCAGGTTTTCATCCTCATATATTAGGCATTGGTCATCTGCGAAGAGTAGCTTGTTGATGTTGGAGTTTTCTACCTCTATGTTATTATTTGATTTGTCCTTATTGTTGGTTGTTTCCTGATTTATTTTGTCCATATATATGATGAAGAGGAGTGGTGAAAGGACACATCCTTGTCTTACACCTGTTGTAACCTGAAACCATTCTGACAGACCTTCCGATGTTCTGATGGCACTTTGACTGTTTTTATATAATGCCATTATATTTTCTAGTAGTTGTCCTGCTACCCCGTAGGTTTCTAAAGTTTGCCAAAGTTTGTTCCTGTCCACACGATAAAACGCTTTTTCCTGATCTATAAACACTATATTTAGGTTTCTGTCATATTCTATTGTTTTTTCACATAGTTGTCTCAATGTAAATATAGCATCAGTACAGCTTTTGCCTTTTCTGAATCCGAATTGATTATTACTTAATTGAGGTTCTATTATGTATCTTACTCTCCTCTCTAATATTTTAGCAAACATTTTACCAACTTGACTCAATAGGGATATTCCTCTGTACATTTCACACTCCCTTTCACTTCCCTTATTCTTCCAAAATGGGACAAAGATAGCTTTTTGCCACTCGTCTGGGACTTTTCTTTCTTCCCAAGCCATGTTTTTTTTTATTACAATCTTTAAATCACACTCTTAATGATGCATTGCAAATGTCCCATTTTTTTAGCTGCTTTTTTAATTAGTTTTCATCATCATCGGTTGGCTTACCACGGCAACAGCCGGGGTTCGTACCCTGGCGAGGACACCTGGGTTTTACTAATTCCCTAAAAATTAGTAGGAGCCACGATAGCTCAGTGGTTAGTGAACTGGACTACTACGGACAAGGGGTAGGGTTCGATCCCAACCGACGGCTCCGGGTTCACCCAGCCTTAAATGGGTACCGGATTTTTTCTGGGAAAGTAAAAGCAGCACGGGCGTAATACCGACCACATTACCCCAAAAATCATGTGCTGAAGGTCTGTAAAATATAGGGTCACTAACACCATATTTCCCTATACGCCACTTGGCGTGACGGGGGTACTTTACTTTTTTTTTTACTTTCATCATCATCATATGCCATGCCTCTTGACGATGACTTTTCTCCACATCTCAGTCCTTCACATCAAAATTGCAGCCAGTGGTCTTTAATTATGCCTTTTGGATAAGCTGTTCAATATTTTTTTCTTTTGGTTTTCCCTCTGTTCCTCTTTCTCTTCATACTGCCTTTGTTATAGTATTCTCAATGCCTTCTTTTTGCATGACACACCCAATAAATGTAGACTGCCTTTTTCTTATAATTCTGATGATATTCCTGGTTTCTCCAGCTCTTTTAAAACATTATTCATCAGTAATCTTTGATATCCTTAGAATGTGTAGCATTCTTCTGATAAACCAAGTCTCAGCTGCCTCTAATGTTCTCTGTTTTATCCTGCTTATTGTCTATGAATCACTTCCATATTGTAGAAGAGGTTCTATGTAGCACTATAGGACACGTAAATTGTGGCTTATTGTTTTTTTTAAATAAAATTAGAGTAATGTACAATCTGTTTATTTTGGTAGGTCTGTAAAATAAATAACAAAATTGTGTAGAGTCCATAACCTTGATTATGACACTTATCTGTAAAGCACATTGTTATGACATCTTCGTAAAAAATTACTACCCACAAAAAAGCTTGTGTAATTTGCAAAAATATTTGTTTGGACATCTTGGTACAAAAATGTAGAACAATAGCACTTAGGAAGGACAACAATTTAAAAATAATTTTAAAGATTAAGGTGGACAGCCAGAACAAATATTAACATGTGAACAACATATTGTCTTTTACATGAAATACAAAAGTTTTTTGTCATTCTTCTGGTTTGTGAGGGACACAGATAACAGTTTTTCATGAGAAATCAGATTGAGGTTGAACTATGTCAGCTGCATCAGCTTACAGAGTCCAAAATTACAATAGTTTTGAAGAAGTACCTTCTGTATATGGGAACCATGATAGCTCAGTGGTTAGTGAACTAGACTACAAAGGACAAGAGGTAGAGATCGATCCTGATCGATGGCTTCCGGGTTCACCCAGCCTTAAATGGGTACCAGATTTTTTTCTAGGAAAGTAAAGTGGCACAGGCATAATACTGACCACATTACCCCAAAAATCATGTGCTGAAGGTCTATAAAAATGATGGTCACTAACACCATATTTCTGATACACCACTTGGCATGACGGGGCTCTTTACTTTTTTCCTTTTTTACCTTCTGTATCTGAAAAACAAAAACACATCCAATCACATTGAAGCTTCGCAAGTGACTAGCGCAAGCAATTAGGATTTTACCTGTACACAGCAGGTAAGAGCAACCGCCTTGCTGCACCAAACTGTGTCACATGCGGTAAGATGCAGTAATCATTTCCTGACAGATCCGATTTATTGCCCAAAATTCAAACGTGTGGCACTTTGGCTATCAGAGACAGTCTATTGACACATCAACAACAGTCCAGCCTGTATGTTCACTTTTATCTTAGCATTTTTCATTGCCTATCCTGTGTTTCGAGAGAAGAGGAAAGTTGGAATACTTGGTTACAACTGGCAAAATAAAAGGAAAGAGAGATCGCGGACGACAAAGAGAGAAAATACCGGATAGCTTGGTGTCATGGCATGGAAAACTGTCAATAACAGAACTGATACGATGCACTGTGGATAGAAGATTGTGGAAGGACATGATCGCCTATATCAACCGGTGTGGCACATGATGATGATCCTGTGTTTACAAATGTTTGTTTGATGTCTCGCTGACAACAGCCTAAGAGGTTTTCACAATCAGAAATAAAAGAGTTCACATTGTGCTACAATGCCAGACCTGAACCCTGGATGCAAAAACAATATGAAAAATAACCACTACTGAGATGAAAAGTGTAATATGAATAACAGGAAACAACCTGAGAGATAAGATCAGAAATGAAGAACTGAGAAAAAAGCTAGTAATAATTCCTGTCATAATACAACACAACAAACCTTCAATAAACATTGCAAGAGCACCAGACTCAATGACAGACCATGAAAAAGATGGATTGATGGAATATTAGAAACACTAAGAATTTGAAAAAAAAAACTGTCAGCAATAATTTGTCAGGGGTCACTGACGACCCAGAATAATTAGGAAGGTATATGGTTGGGAAAAAAATGTGTGCCTCCAGCAGACCAGCAAATTCCAAGAATTTTTATTTTGCCTTCATAATGTTTACAAAAGTATCATAATATCATCATCATCATCAAGTACCGGGCCTACTGGCATAGATGATCATGTCTCTCCACAACTTTCGATCTCGGCAGCTATTTATCATTTCTGTTGTTGACCTTCTGCCAAGCCATTCTCTTAAGCTGTCTGTTATTTTTTCTCTTTGCTTCCCTCTATCTCTTTGTCCCTCAATTTTTTCCAGTTGTTACAATATATTCCAGTTGTTCTCTTCTCATTACATGGCCAAAAAATTGATGATTGTTTCTTCCTAATATTGGAAATTAGCTCTCTTTTTGCTTTGACCTCTCCCTGAACATCTTCATTACTCTTCTTAGCTGTCCATGGTACTCTTAACATTCTTCTGTAAAACCACATTTCTACAGACTCCAGTGATTTTCTTGTCTGTTGTCCTATTGTCCATGATTCGCATCCATATGTTAAGACTGGCTCTACATAACATTTAAAAACTCTTTCTTGTTTCTATTGTCAAAAATGGATTGAATAGTATCTTCCTCATTTTTTTTGGAAAGCTGCTTTCATAATATAGGGGTAAGTAAAATGTGCTTGTATTTTTTAAAACCTGCCATAATTAGCTATTTCTCAAAGCAAAGATAAAATAGTGGGCACATAAGAAACACACAATAATTAGCAAACAAGTACACTGATATATAACATAACACTCTGAAAATATACATTTAACAACAAAATATATTTGGCAATCAAGATTTGGTCTTCTACCTATAGGCCCTGCCACCAATGAAGCATATTAACTAACTCAGCCAGTTTGGTATTGTGACAGAAGATGTAATCACTGACAAGTCACTCAAATACACTTAACTTAGGTAACTACAATGTTATGCTCAACCAAAATTCACTCAACCTAAATGTCTACAATATTATGCTCAACAAAAACACCCAGTCTAAGTGTCTAAAATATCAAGTTTAATGTAAATAGACCCAGACAAAGTGTCTTATATATATATATATATATATATATATATATATATATATATATCAGATTCAACTAAAATACACCTAGCCCAAGTGTCTAAATATCAGGTTTAATGTAAATAGACCCAGAAAAAGTCTTACACACACACATATATATATATATATATATATATATATATATATATATATATATCAGATTCAACTAAAATACACCTAGCCCAAGTGTCTAAAGTATCAGGTTTAACTAAAACTCAGTCTGTCTAAAATATCAGGTTTAACTAATTTCTCTATTTATATGTTATAAAACTCAGTCTAAGTATCTAAAATATCAGGTTTAACTAAAACTAAATCTAAGTGTCTAAAATATCAGGTTTAACTAAAACACAGTCTAAGTGTCTAAAATGTCAGGTTTAACTAAAACTGAATCTAAGTGTCTAAAATATTAGGTTTAACTAAAAATCAGTCTAAGTGTCTAAAATATTAAGCTAATAAAAATACACTTCACACAAGCAATTGTCATTCACATTTTCCTATATATCAGAAATGTAAATCCTGTTATTTATTGCAAATTCAATTATGGCCGCTTTTTGCTTTATTACTCTGAAACTCTTTGACCACATTAATTACATGATTGTATATTATTTTATTTGTCAGACATGTTTTTGTATTACATACGTGGTTTTGAATTCTGGAAGGGTTAAACGTATTTTATACTCATGTGTGTGTGTATGTGGCATGAGAGAGAGAGAGAGAGAGAGGGAGGGAGAGATAAATCCAAATACTTTATGGTGACTGCACTGGACAAGCAGCCTTGATTGTTCCAGTCCTTAAGTCCCCACGGTAGACCACAAAATTGGGATGGTGCCATAAAGATAGTATTTTTTTTAATAAAAGACCTTTGACAGTAACATCTTGTGTAGTTTTCTCATACTGTAAAACTGTGACCACATATTTTCGTTTATCATTTTCATGTCCCCATTACCAAATACTAAGCAAGAAAACTCAACTTAGAATATTCAACTCAAATATTGAGTTATTTGCGGGTCATCATCATTGCACTCTATGGGAGTTGAGATAGCTCAGTGGTTAGTGAACTAGACTGCAAAGGACAAGAGGTAAGGTTCGATCCCAACCGATGGCTTCCGGGTTCACCCAGTCATTAATGGGTACCGGATTTTTTTCTGAGAAAGTAAAGCGGCACGGGCGTAATACCGACCACATTACCCCAAAAATCATGTGCTGAAGGTCTGTAAAATTTATGATCACTAACACCATATTCACTATACACCACTTGGCGTGACGGGAGCTCTTTCTCTTCTATCATTGCACTCTGAACATGTCCATAGGTGCTCAGATCCCCTTCTCAAACATATTATCAACCCTTACCTACGCATATGAAAGCTGAAAAATAACAAAAGAGATTGAGAAAAAAATTAACACTTTTGAAGACAAATACCCAAAGAAGGATACTATGTGTACAATGGAATTAATTCAAGGCTAATATAGAAATAAGAGTTATGGTCATGCAACCAATGATCTCATCTATAATTAGGAAGAGATGAAGGACAAATGTTTGGCATTTGTTGAGAAGAGACAACAAGAGAATTTCAAGATAGGCTCTTCTATGAGAAACATCAGGACCTAGAAAGACACTGAAAAGAACACTTATAAGAGAAGCAAAGTTGGCAGGCATAGACTCATTGAATAAGATCGAACATCTCCCCAAGATAGAGATGGATGTAATAAAATTTGTAATTTTTTTTGTTCCTGATCTGTATTTTTATTATTATATTTATGTATCCTTGTACATGTGTCTTTTTATTTATGCTTGTCTAGAATCAGTAATTAATTTAGGCATCTTTTTTATATTTTCAGGATATTTTTTTTACACAAATCACATTTGAATGGCAGCTTAATTGTTAATAAAATGAATAAGCTAAACATCTCAGGATAGGCAAAAATGTTGTCTTAACAGATATGTAACTAAATAAAAATAAAATATGTGCAATTATCACATACACATGATTCCTTTTATTATATTGTACGGGTTCCCTTCTATAAAATAACAATTATTTGATTATTCAAAATATTGGTTATGCAAAGCAAGCATATGTGAATTCGAGAAATAGTTTTTTTTTTTTTTTAAGAATTTAACCTAGTTTTTTTTTTTTAAGAATTTAACCCATAACTATGGCCCAAAGCAAAAAAACATTAGAGTAATTAAACCTTTTTGTTGTCTTATATCTCTGTACTATATATGTGAAAAGGATTGTTTGATAGTCACCACAAAAATATAGTAATAGTTTTGTGAGGTTCCGATTATGAAGTCAATAAATAATGTATCATTATCACCAAGTATCATGCTTGCTGGTGTAAGCAATTATGTCTCGAACCAATTTTGATGTCTTTACAAAAAGTAATACTAAAAACATTAATTTCACAATATCTTTTAAAATACTGATTATCATAATACTGATAACTTTAATCAACCAGTGCAGCTAAAGATGATAAAAAATTAACCATAGTTTCACAATTCCATGTGTCACATTGAAAATGCTGTCAAACAAATGCATGTACCAACTGCAGAAACCTTTGGCACATATCTCATATTCTTATTTCAATGTTCCACTCCAGTTGATTGGGTTGTATCTCAGAATCTCTCTGTCATAATTGTCCATCGCAGACTTTCTGACTCGTGCTTGCTGCCATGTCTCCTCCATGTACTGAGAAAAGTATCAATAAAGTTAATCTTAAAGTAGTTCATTTTAGTAATCAAATATATATATATAACTTTATAACAATCACTGTATTCTTTCAATGATTTTAGTCTTAAATTCAGAAATAATGCTCATGACACTTAAAAAGTATCACGCCTATAAATTGTTATACCTCATTGACCTCATGATACACCACATTTTTGGGGTATTTTAATTTATATTTTGACAAATTTTTATTATATATGTATAAACTGGAACATGATTATAAAAATATATGCATAAACAGGATATAAAATATACGCATAAACTTGAAGATGATATCATTTGGTACTTCAGAAACTACAAGATATCATTGTGTCAAAGCAACAAAATAATCCTGGGGATGAGTTAAAAAAAGGTGATAAAATATCCTGTAACATGTCACCCTGTCTTTAGTAGATATATTACATTCACTGCAACCCATCTGAAAAAATTTCTGTCTTTAGCAGAATATTACATTCATTGCCACCCATCTGAAAGAGTCTCTGTCTATAGCAGCGTTCAAGGTCTCCAGAATCTTGAAATCACCTTCTTCTTGGTCTGTCCCTGATGTATTATCCAGGAACTATGCCTTCCATTATTGTTCTTTCCAGCCTGCTGTGTCCTTGACGTGGCCATAGTATTTTAATTTCCTCCATAGAATGGTGTTTATAAACCGGTTCTTTTTAAAGTCTTCACTTACATATATCTTCATTGTTTTTTTTCATTATCAAAGGCATCTTCAAGATTTTTCTGTAGCATTTTGATTTAGAGTGAATTGATTTTCTTTCTTGCTGTTTGCAAGATTGCTGTAACATGATGTAATATATCTTCTTCTTCTTCTTCTTTTCTCTTTCACTGATACCTAAAAGGTGTCGTGGTTTATATCATTTGTCGTTCTTGTGCTGCTCGAATTGTCTGAATTAGTGATTTTCCTTTGTTGTTACATGTCTCTGTCACTGCATCTATCCATCTTTTTCTGGGTCTTCCTCTTGGTCTTTTTCCATGCATTCTCGAGAAGAACGCCCTTGATGGTGATTGGTGAGGATTCATTCTGACCAGGTGGCCGAACCATTTAAGTTGTTGTTGTTCTATATATTCTTGGCAGGGTTTTGTTCCTACCATTTTTCTTATGGTTTCATTTGGTATTCTATCTCTTCTTGTGTTGTTTGTTACTTTTCTCAAGCATCGCATCTCACATGTATTGATCTTTCTTAAATGTGATTTAGAAAGGGTCCATGTTTGACTTTCATAGCACAAAGTTGGTATGAAGATGCTATTTATCATTTGTTGTTTAGCTGGCATAGAAATGTTTGGATGTCTTAACAATGGTGAAAGCTGGTATGTGACAGCATTTGCTTTTTGTATTCTCATGTCAATTTCTCTGTCTAGTTTTCCATCTTCTGTGAACATTGTGCCTAAATACTTGAATTCCTCTACTTGTTTTATTTCTTTGTCTTTGATCTTGATGTTTAATGGGTGTCTCAATTTGCTTATTCTTATAGCCTCATGTAACAATGTATCAAGGTTTGTAATTAGTCCGCACGAGATTGATGCCTTCTGCCCTAGGGCTGGTCTGATCAACAAGTTACGGATTGAAAGGGCGATAGTTGCAAATATCTGCTCCAACTACATTGGCGGGGGTCGGAAACTGGCTCTCAAACAGAACACAAACCAGACCGATTTAATGCACAAAACATTTGATGCTTGTTATACAGGAGACGGATGTGGACCAGAGGCCGCAGTTAATAGCAAAACAAAGACCAATCTCTATGACAATGACTGCACACACACACAATGGAGAAGTGGAACCAATTCTGTTTACTGGTATCTGAACTTTTCAACGCCCCAGAAGACTCACATCATTCGAATCTATCATCGACCTAGCACTATGATTCGGATAAAGAATGCCACTCTAAGGGCTTTCTCTGACAGTGGCGGAGTAGTGTTCCAGTATAATGATATATCCTACCCTAATTTATCTGTGAACACTATTGTAGTCAAAACACAAACGTCAATGGCACAGATTAAGATTGAGTTCTCACCGACCAGTTCGCAGACCGACAGTGCACTGACGGTATGTGAGGTGCAAACATTTACAGACACCTATTGTCTGGACGAGCATTCTTGTCGTTTTGTGCAGTGTGTAGTGGGTGTAGTAAAGGCTGCAATGTCATCATCGGTACTTGTCACGGCTACTGTTCACATGGGATCTATGGACACGACTGTTCCGGGTCTTGTCTCAGTGTCTGTCCTTTATTTGAGGAAAAATCTGGCAAATGCCTACAATGTAAACATCTTGGCTATACCTGTAATGACACTTGTCCAGATGGTAATTTTGGGCTACAGTGCGAACAGATGTGTTCTGATGGCTGTGACATCATATATACTCTCAAATGTCCGGACAACTGTTTCAACGACACCTGTCAACAGTCGATCGGGAATCTGTACATGCAAGAGAACGTTCTATGGGTCAGACTGCGCTCTCAAATCTCCGGACAACTGTTTAACGAAACTTGTGATTCTCACGTTCAGAAGAGTCTGCCGACTACAAGCCCAAGCATATGGACACTTTAATGTGTTTTTGTGCTAGACATGGTTCATTTTTTGGTGTTTTTAGTGAAGCCATGGGTCATATATTGCTGTGTTTCTGTCCTAGCCATGGCTCATATCTTAGCATGTGTGTGCTGGCCATGGCTCATATCTTGGTGTGTGTCATGTTAGTCATATCTCATATCTCGGTGTGTCCGTGTTAATCATGTCTCATATCTTTATGTGTGTCTGTGTTTAGTCATATCTCATATCTTAGTGTGTACCAGTGTTAGTCATATGTCATATCTTTGTGTGTGCATGTCTGGGTTAGTGATATCTCATATCTTTGTGTGCATGTTTATGTTAGTCATATCTCATATCTTTGTGTGTGCATGTCTGTGTTTGTCACATCTCATATCCTTGTGTGTGCATGGCTATGTTAGTCCCACCTCATATCTTTGTGTGTGCATATCTATGTTAGTCATATCTCTTATCTTTGTGTGCATGTCTATGTTAGGCATGTGTCATATCTTTGTGTGTGCATGTCAATGTCAGTTATATCTCATATCTTTATGTGCATGTTTATGTTAGTCATGTGTCATATATCTTGATGTGTGTCAGTGTTAGTCATGCCTCGTATCGCTGTGTGCATGTCTGTGTTAGTCACATCTCACATCTTTGTGTGTGTATATCTGTGTTAGTCACATCTCACATCTTTATGTGTCCGTGTCTGTGTTAGTCACCTCTAGTGACTCGGGCAGATGGTGCTCGTAAACCTGGGAGGGCCTACCATCTAAGGGCAGAATCCCCCTACAGAAAAGATCATCTGCTGCCTTGCAGGAAGATTGGGGACAATCAAAGGCTAGGGAAAGCAAACCCGAATAAAATGCTGGCTGAAATCGGATGCACTGGGCCACTGGCGCAGAACACAGTGCAACGTATTAACGGGTGTTCAGTCAGAGCGGATCTGACAGACTCTAATTGTGATGTTCTGTCTGTGGGGGCGATCAACACGCTTAGCCTGACAGCTGACTTCATATGAGAGTCTGGAATTCTTACTCTGATTGAGTCCTGAACGCAGAGAGAGAGAGAGAGATAGCCTCTGTTTTTGCTGTGTTAATTTTCATACTGTAGTTTGTGCAGCTTTTATCTAGAGATGTTAAATGCTGTTGTAGCAGGTTTTCATCCTCATATATTAGGCATTGGTCATCTGCGAAGAGTGGCTCATTGATGTTGGAGTTTTCTACCTCTATGTTATTATTTGATTTGTCCTTGTTGTTGGTTGTTTCCTGATTTATTTTGTCCATATATATGATGAAGAGGAGTGGTGAGAGGACACATCCTTGTCTTACTCCTGTTGTAACCTGAAACCATTCTGACAGACCTTCCGATGTTCTGACGGCACTTTGACTGTTTTTATATAGTGCTAATATATTTTCTAGTAGTTGTCCTGCTACCCCGTATGTTTCTAAAGTTTGCCAAAATTTGTTCCTGTCCACACGGTCAAACGCTTTTTCCTGATCTATAAACACTATATTTAGGTTTCTGTCATATTCTATTGTTTTTTCACATAGTTGTCTCAATGTAAATATAGCATCAGTGCAGCTTTTGCCTTTTCTGAATCCGAATTGATTATTACTTAATTGTGGTTCTATTATGTATCTTACTCTCCTCTCTAATATTTTAGCAAACATTTTACCAACTTGACTCAATAGGGATATTCCTCTGTACATTTCACACTCCCTTTTACTTCCCTTATTCTTCCAAAATGGGACAATGATAGCTTTTTGCCAATCGTCTGGGACTTTTCTTTCTTCCCAAGCCATATTGAATATGATAGTAAGCCAATCTATAGCTGTTTCCTTACAGGCTAGTAGCATTTCTGTTGTTATTCCATCTATACCAGCTGCTTTGTTCTTTTTATTCTGTTTCAATGCCCATTCTACTTCTGCTTTAAGTATATTCGGTTCCTGTTCATCATACTGCCTATGTTTAAACTCTGTATTTCCGTTTGTATTTCCCTGGTTTAATAATTCCTTAAAGTGTTCTCTCCATCTGATTATTATGTTTTTCCTGCTGCTGATTGGTCTACCGTTCTTGTCGTTTATTATAGTGGTTGGGTTATAATCATTATATCTTACTCTCATTGCTTTTACACTTTTGAAAAATTCTCTGGGTTCTTCTCTACATGTTTTTGCTAATTCTTCACCAAATGCTTCCCATGAGTCTGCTTTTGTTTGTTCTAGGATCTTTTTGCTATCATTTCTGACTTGTCTATAGTGATTGTAGTCTTCAGTTGTTTTTGTCTTCTGCCACGTTTTATACTTTTCTTTCTTGTGTTTCACTGCTGATTTAACTACTTCATTCCACCATCTTGTAAGTTTCTTTCTGCTCTTTCCTATATTTTTCAGACCGCATTTTTCTTGTGTTGACTCTATTAGACCTTCTTTAAACTGTTTCCATGCTTCTTCTATGTTTGTTGGTTGTATTCGGGTTTGGTATTTGTTGGTTACGGATTCTTCTATTTCTTTTTGTATGTTTACATTCTTTATTGCTTTTAGATCGATTCTTTGTGCTTGAGGTCTTGTCATCTGTAGTTTCCTAACCCATTTTTTCTGCCATAGTAAAACAGGCTTATGGTCAATATCTAATATTGCGTTTGGTATAGATCTTGAGTCTGTTATGTCCCTCCTTTGATGTCTTCTAGTCAAAATAAAATCAATTTGGGAGACCTTGTCCGTGTCATTCCATTTATACCAAGTGAGTATTTGGTTATGATTGTGCTGATTAAATGTGTTTGTTATATATAGATCATGTTCTGCACAAATATTTAGTAGGTGTTCACCGTTACTGTTAGACTCTGTTCTAATGTCACTAAATGGTCCTAGGTATAATTCCCATGGTGTTGATGTAATATATAACAATACCATATGTGGCTGAATATTAAACTTAACTATACTGACATAATTAGAAGCTGATGAGGACCATTGCACCTCCTTGCTGCTAATACTTTCCTTAACTCACTGTGTCTTGTATCCAGAGTTAGCTGGGGAGTGTCAATCTGCGATTGGACTGTGTTCATTATACCATCAAAACCAACATTTACTACTATGTTGCCTTAAAAGTAAAGTACCCCTGTCACGCCAAGTGGTGTATAGGTAATATGGTGTTAGTGACCATAAATTTTACAAACCTTCCGCACATGATCCTAGAATAAAACTTAGGCAGTTTTATTGTATACGCACACGCGCACACACACACACATATTAACATTAACATCTGAAAGGGTACAAAAGAAAAAAAAAATAGTTATTTGAATTAATTTCTCTCAGGTATTCTCCCTTCTTCAGCTTCCACAGAATTAAAAGATGGCTATAGATATGTGTTGTTTACAAGCTGCAATATTTTGTGCTTTTCAGCCTAAAACATTGGACTTTTAGCAAGGTATATTTGGGTACCGGGCTGCTTTCCCTTTTCGACCTCTGCTCATTTCATTAGGCTGGTTAGTTTTGTTCCAGACTTATCATTGGGAGGTGGAGTAGAAGGTGGATCTTGATTAGTTTTAGTTCACTGATCCTAACACAAAGCAATTAGCTATGAGATACTATTAACTTCCAGTCTTCAATTCTGTTGACTGTCTTGGGCCCAAGTCTCACACAACGACTCTCTCTCTTTTATTACAGTCTCTATATGTCTGAATCTTTCAGGCAAACACAATATTTTTTTTTGCTATCCATCTCCCTATGCATATATCTCTCGCTCTCCCATTGACTTTCTCCTTTCAACTTAATAATAGTAACAATGTAAAGGGTAGCTATAAATATGTGTATAATAGGATGCTTGAGCTGGAGCCAGATTTAGAATTAGTGAGGCCCTGGGCTAAAAGAAATTGTGTTAATTAACACCAGAAGGTCTCACAATACTTGAAATCATATATTGGTATGAAACAAGTGTATGCCCCAAAACAAATTCTGCAAATTTTTGTAGGCCCTTGGGATTGTGTGGCCCTAAGTGATAGTTTCTTTAGCTAATAGATAAATCCTACCCTGCTGAGTAGTGTCATTATTTTTGTCCATGATTATATGCATTGAGATATTTATGGATCATCATAATTGCACTCTGAACATGTCCATAGGAGCTCAGATCCCTTCCTCAGTAAGTCTCGCAGTGTCCAACGACTGACGACTCCAGTTCTGTGTTGGTTGATAAGTTTTCTTATATACCCACTAAGTTTCTTGTTTCTGACTGTGCCCATCTTAACTCCCATCTCTTTCATCTGATGGAGTGACATGGACTCATGGTTGTCGAAGTCCTGTGCCCTTCCCTCATCTCGGAGGGTATTGATGATGTCTGCCCAATCCTTTGGTTGACCATCTTCAACGACAACACAGCTAGCCAACCTGTACACTCTTTCATTTTCCCATATTCCCACATGTCTGAGGACTTAGACAAAGGTGACCCTACATATTTTTTACTTTTGCAATGACTCTACCTATTGCCTGTGTACAGACCTCGCCTCCACTTTTCTTATCATGCTCATTGAATCACTTAGTATGCTGGCGTGGGTGTAGTCTTGTGACTCTAACCAGATGAATGCCCTGGTCACTGCCATTACCTCCATCGTCATGCTACTCGTTTTCATAACGTTTTTGAGTTATTTGCGGGTCATCATCATTATTTTATGTTTGTTGCTCATATGTGTTGCTCATTTCTTGCTGTTTGCTAGATTGCTTGTTGCTCATATTTGTTGCTCATCTCTTGCTGTTTGCTAGATTGCTTGTTGCTCATATTTGTTGCTCATCTCTTGCTGTTTGCAAGATTGCTTTAACATGCCATAATATATAACAGTACCATATGTGGAGATGACGTCATGGGACGCACCAAAATGGCAGCTCATTTATATTCGAGCTATGGACTAAGCAATGTTTACATTGAACAACACGATATATGTTATTGCAGCGAGTTGGCAGATTTTTGAAAATGTTTTCAAGGGTTTGAACATAAATGTTTGTTCACAGTTCGTTTACCTTCGCTGTAGATAAAGTCGTTAATTCGATGGCTTCGTTTCAGACGTTTGTGACGTTGGTAGCTAAGGACCTAACTTGTGCAAACGGATGGCATTGGCAAGGATCATTTTGAATCTATGTAGTGGGCTCATTGTGTGTTTAACTCAAAAGCATATGTGCTTTTTAACCAAAGACCTTTTTTTGGGGACTCAATGAAGATATCCCCTATGGAAGAATAAATTGTACTATTAGTCCCATAAATGATTCGCTTCCAGAGGTTTATGATGTAAACAAAGCAGTTTTGTCATTGCAAGTGAATAATGTCCACACCTATAATTGGTCAAGATTGATCGTGTAGCAGCAGCAGCTTTATAGCGAACACAGAAAACATCATAGGATTGTGCTGTTCTGAAACAGCTATGCCATGCTACCCTAGAATTGCCTTTAATGGGATTACTGTGACCACAAACCACTCTCCATGTGTGTGCCACATATTTACACCCCAGAAAGAAATACTGAATATAACAACATCATGTGCCGTCTGTGATATTAATGACCACAGACCAGGAGCCTCCAGTATGATTGATACAACTGTTGCACCAAGCATTTCATCAGCAGAGCCATATCTATGGCATGTTAATCTGACATTGTTCTTGAATGATGTCCAAGTTAATGAGACATCAGAATCATGTGGCGGCAGCTACAAGAAAGGAGCGGAGAACATCAAGTTCTGCTGCTATAAAGGAGACTTGCCTTGCTATCCCAGAATTGCCTTAAATGGATCACTGTAGTTGAAAACTTCTCCTCTTGTGTAAACTACACATTCACATCTAAGAGTGAATCAGTGAAGGTCACAAAATCATATTCTCTCTGTGGTTTTACTAACTACAGGTCATGTGGCTTCTGTTGGATTGGAAATGATAACTTACCACCACTGTGTGTCTATATGTTTGGAATTGGAGTCATCAATGACAGCCTAACATCATCAAGTGCTATGACTATCATCATTTTCGGGAGGACGTGAACTTCCATGGTATATGGTGGATAGGCGGCAGGAACCATTGAAGGCTATGTCTGAAAAGTGTTCCTTCTTGCAGTTTCCTCATATTCCAAGTCCGGCTTGTTGCAGGAGCTACTCAGTTAAGTGCTCTGTGCACACCATGAGCTGTGTGTCTCATCCGTTTTGATCCTGCTTCGATATCCCGCTTGTTTACGATGAATGATGATATCGTATGACAGGGAACAGTTGGCTGTGTTCACTTTCTGCGCGGTTTCGCCTTATGTCTTTTGGCGTGTGCTGAGACTGCTACGATGGGGACTACAGTTACCTTTCTTTGTTTGGGAGATGAGTTAGTAATTCGGATGATTCCACTGGCACGGGTGGTTGAGCAATTATGGATTTTAATTCGTTTGTTGTGATACAGAGGCCTTCCATAACCAATAATGAATAATAACCAATACCATATGTGGCTGGAATATTGAACTTAACTATACTAAGTGACATAATTAGAAGCTGATGGTAGCATTGCACCTCCTTTTCTTGCTGTTTGCAAGATTGCTATAATATGCCATAATATATAACAATACCATAACGGTCATAACATCATAAAGTCATAACGTTTGCACCACTGCCTTCTTTGACTATTCTGCCTACCTAGCGTGCTGTAAATGTCCATGCACTCCTTTGATGTCATATTATGTATCTGTATGTATATGATTATATGCATAGTTATGAGTATTGTGGTCAGCACCACACAAAGTTGCCTTACTTTCCTTGAGAAAATATGTGAACCCTGAAACTGTGTTGGTGAGAAACAAAGTCGCCATAACTGGGAGTCAAACCTGAATTGATGTAGATGATTGACACGGCTTTGTCACATTGGCTCTTAATACTCTATTCAATAGTAAATTATTGCAATAAAATATACATGTTTACTGTATATTGATTGTGCTATGTGGCATAATATTTTAAAAACAAGCTCTTATAAGGAAGCATCAGGATACAGTAAAAAAGGAAGACCTTGAGAGACACTGAAAAGAACACTGATAAGAGAAGCAACATTGGCAGGCATAGACTTATTGGATGAGATTAAACATCTTGTCCAGAATAAAGATGGATGGCAAAAAACACTGAGGCCTATGCACTGGAAGGATCAAGAAATAACATAATATATATTTACTGTAAATCATGATGAGTAAAGAACATGTTTTAATTTATAATAATAACTTATCTTGACTGCTTGTGTTGCTTGAACTTACTGTTTTATTGTGATCCCTGAAACTTTTAAGGTAGCTCAACTTGTTGACAAAGTCATGCAGATCATTTATTTTACACTGCCTGTCATATTGTACAGCAGCCTCACTTTCTCTAAACTTGGTCAGGAATTCAGAACGGTTCTTCTCAGCAAGATCTGTCATCTGCTGTTTCAGAACTTCTCTGAAATGCCGTCTGTGTTGAGACATAAGTTTAGCTTAGATTACAAAATATTAGTGCATCTTTTTTTTTAGTTACATGATTCTTAAGCAACACATGTGGGACTACTTTCATGCATTCTTCTTCCACTTGTTTGCTCCTTAAAAAAAAAAGAGAAAAATGTATATTGTGCTGAAGTTTATCACTGGGCTGCTGTATATGCACCCTAGACCTGCCACATAAGACAGTTTTATAGTTTTTATATATTGAGGATGGAAATCCCATCACAACCCTCTTTTGTTGCATATAACTTTTCTTTTTAACTAAAAGTTAAAGGAAACAGTGGACCAACTTTGTTACCCAATATCCACAAGGAATATAGAGTTGTTGATTGATTTATTGTGATGAGAAATCAACATTACAACACTACAGACAAACTCATATTAGTGCCCCTTAGCAGATAATTCAAAGCACGGAGGGAACCTTTATTTGCCTTACTTTCATCTTTTTCTGTTGGCTTTCAGCTTTGAGGGGAAATGGAGTATTTGTGTCAACACTCTCAGTTATCTGTCACTTTAGTTGATTTGCTCATTGGTGTTTTTCCAGGAAGATAAAATACACATACTTCTTTTATTACATATTCAAAGTGATTAGAAAAGTTATATTTAAAAAAGAAAAAAAATAATTAGTGAGCAGTTGAGTTCGATCCTGAACGACGGCTTCCAGGTTCACCCAGCCTTAAATGGGAACCAGATATTTTTCTGGGAATGTAAAGCGGCATGGGCATAATACCAACTACATTACTCCAAAATCATGTGCTAAAAGTCTGTAAAAATTATGGTCACTAACACCATATTCCCTAGACGCCGTGGTGTGACAGAGCTCTTTACTTTGACGCCATGGTGTGACAGAGCTCTTTACTTTGACGCCATGGTGTGACAGAGCTCTTTACTTTGACGCCATGGTGTGACAGAGCTCTTTACTTTTTTACTTATATTTAAAAAAGCAAAAACTTTTTGTGGTTAAAAATTGAATATTGCACCACCAAAAACTCTCAGATTTGCCAAAATGTGATCTTTTTTGTAATGGACAATGTTCCACTAAAACATCAGTCATATGTAAATATTTACTTTAGCTAAACACTTTACATGTTTGTGTCTGGAGTCACAAATTGAAACCACTTCCATGAAATATACATTTTAAGATGAGAGGAATGTACTGGACTCAGGACATCTTCACCCACAAACTCTGCAAATTTCAGAGAATGGAACTAAAATGCAAACTTTGAGGTGAAAACAACATCTGTGCTGTATGATTCCCATCTTGATGTCTGCTATTTCACTAATTCATTATTTTCTATGTCTCATCATCATCACCATCATGTGCCATACTACCAATTGGCGTAGGTGATCATGTCCTTCCACAATCTTCTATCTACAGTGCATCGCATCAGTTTTGTTGTTGATTGTTTTCCATGCCATGATACCAAGCTATGCAGTATTTTCTCTCTTTGTCATCCGCGATCTCTCTTTCCTTTTATTTTGCCAGTTGTAGCCAAGTATTCCAACTTTCCTCTTCTCAAGATGTGCCCAAAAAATGTTTATTGTTTTTTTCTTATGTTTTTTTAGGAATTCCCTTTTTGTGTTGGTCCCTTTGAGAATTTCTTCATTGGTCTTTTTAGCTGTCCAGGGAACGTTCAACATTCTTCTGAGAAATCTTATGATCTGATGTCTACCAATTTAAAAAGTCCATTTTTTTCCCCTGTTGTCACATATACTTGGAGTATTCACTTCTCATTACATCACAAAAGAATAATTATTGTTTGCTCTTGATGTTTGATAATAAGACTTCTTTTTGCTTTAGTGTCATGGAATGTCCTCATAGCTCATTTTAGTTCTCCTTGGTATTCTCAACATTCTTCTATAAAACTACAATAATATAGCCTCCGATGATTTTCTTGTTTGTAGTCTAATCGTTCAGGATTCTTATCCATCGTAGCTACAGCTGTAATATAAAATTGACCATTTATCTTCAGAAAAAATGTCTATTATCAAATGAGAAGGAATATCATTTTTGCATTACTTTAAAAGGCATTCATTATAACAAGCTGTTGTTACTGTGGGAAAGAGATTTCTTCATTGCTTTATTAAGTCAGTTTTGACATATGAATTGACTTAAGCAATTAGTAAACAAATTAGGGCATCCATTTAGATGTAGTTTTATAGCAAATGTAGGCAATCATGTGAATAGTTTTAAAAATGTAATATAATGATAGACGATTGAGAAGTTAAATGTACACTAAATATTTTAACCAAATTCTGAAAGGAACTTTTATCTGGTCATATTTGGCAGGATCAGTGACCCAAAGTTGAGCAAGACCTCACTTGAAGTCCAGTATTTTATTTCTTGACTGCTGCCATGCTCAAGTATTTATTAATGTGTATAAAACAAAATATATATTGCTTTAGTAGCTATTCCTCAGTCAAAAAAAAAGAAAGAAAAGAGTAACAACAAAAAAATGGCTGTATCATAACAGAAATTTAAGTAAAGCCAGCTTGAAGCCTCAGAAATGAAGTATTGCATGATATCTGCATAACAAGAGGAATAGAAGTATGCAACCTGTCCATACCATGAGCACATGTGAAATAGTTTCAACTAAAACAGTTATGTGATGTTTGCAAAAAAAAAATAGGATCAGCCTCTGAGGAGAAAAACATAAGAAAACAAGGAAACAAATCCCAGAATCTTTAAATCATCTTTATATTATTTTTTGTTTTAAACTGATTTGAAGATGATGTTCAATTTTACATTATAAGTGATCGGCAAAGAAACTAACGATCTCTGGTCCATAAAACTATTGTGCTATCATGGCACAACTTACACTCTTATGTTTATTACATTTGGCACACACTTCATATCTGAGAGTATTCTATTTTATGAAACAACCCTCACTTTGTCAATGTCATCCAAACATTTACAAACCTATATGCCTCTTTATCTGCAGGTTCTCCGTAAAAAGGTGTAGACCAGGCAGAGTGATATCTTTGATGCTCTCTCTGTTGCATCATTGTTCGACGTTTATCATTGTGCCAGTGCTGGGGGATTGTTTCCCAACTTGTGTTGATCCGTTTCTTTGGGGGGTGTGGAGCTAGGGGGTTGATCCGTTGAGGAAACTTCACCTGGTTCCAGGTTGATGTCAATTCAGGAGGTGGGTACGGTCTGTAACTGGAAGCTGCTGAAGCTGGACAAGGAGTGCTGCTGGGTGTGATTCTAGGTAGGGCCGTCATGGTGACTGTTGACAACAATTTAATCATATTTCACATGTTCTTTTCAAAGTTTTAACTTCATTTTTAATTTTTAGACTCTGGAATTTTTTGGAGATTGATGTGGGCACAATGATTTCACTTGAAATTGTGAACTACCTAATGCCATCAAGTTCAAACTACTGTACACATTTTATTTACAATAAAAACATGGTAAACTAAATTAAAGAATGATGTTTTTAGAACCAGGATAAAATAACATTTGGACAGCAAAGGCAATAGTATGTGTGGCATTTGGACATGCATGGCATACTTTCAAACAGCAACGGCAGTGGTATATGTGGCATTTGGACATGCTGACATACTTTCAAACAGCAAAGACAGTGGTATGCATGACATTTGGACATGCATGACATACCTTCAAATTGTAAAAGCAGTGGTATGCATGACATTTGGACATGCATGACATACTTTCTAACAGCAAAGGCAGTGGTATGGAGTTAAAGAGTAATGTAAGCTACTTTAATCAGTCTTTATTCCAACGATGTGCTACCAATGCCAGACCTGGATGCTAAAGTTGAGAACAGTAAGATAAATAACCATAATAGAAATTAAATGTATTAAAACTACAGCAAATTTCAAATCAATGTTATTCTAAAATGCTCTTAAACACAGAAAATAAAATCCTTACTTATGTGGAGCTGAGATAACCACTATTACTCATAAAGAACAATTTTTGCAGCTAAGTGTCATTATGATCCATCATCATCAGGTCAAATGTCCTTTGCAGAATGTTGCATTTCACCACAGCTCATCTGAAAGAATTTCTTTCTCAAGCCAGGTCTCCCACATAATGTTGCATTCACCACAGCTCATCTGAAAGAATCTCTGTCTCTAGCCAGGTTTCCCATATAATGTTGCATACACCACAGCTCATCTGAAAGAATCTCTGTCTCTAGCTAGATCTCTCACAGAACGTTGCATTCACCACAGCTCATCTGAAAGAATCTCTGTCTCTAGATAGATCTCCCACAGAACTTTGCATTCACCACAGCCCATCTGAAAGAATCTCTATCTCTAGCCAGGTCTCCCACAGAACATTGCATTCACCACAGCTCATCTGAAAGAATCTCTGTCTCTAGCCAGGCCTCCTACAGAATGTCACATTCACCACAGCCCATCTGAAAGAATCTCTATCTCTACCCAGATCTCCCACTTCTTCTGTTGTCATGTTAAAGGTCTCCTAGATGTCTTGAAACCACATTCTTCTTGGTCTGTCCCTGATGTGTCACATAGGAACCATGCTTTCCATTATTGTTCTTTTCAGCCCACTGTGCCTTTTGATGTGACCACAGTATTTTAATTTCCTCTGTAAAATAGTGTTTATAAGCCAGTTCTTTGTAATGTTTAAATTTTTTAATATGTCTTCATTCCTCTTTTTTATTATCCAAGGTATCTTAAAGGTTTTTCTGTAGTATTTTGTTTTGAATGAATTAATTTCTTCCTTGTTAGCGAGATTGTCCTCGATTCACAGCCATATGTTGCTGCTGGGAAGATACATGCCCTTTAATTTTACTTTTTCATAATTTTAATTTTACAGCCTTGTTGGTGTAACATGTTTTTCATGGCATTTAATTTTTGTGCTGCTATTGCTATTATTCTTTTGATCTCTTTCTGGCAGTCTCCATTGTTAGTTACTACAAATCCCAGATATTCAGTTTGTTATGATTTCAAGTTCTTCACTGCTGATGATGGTTTTGGGATGGCTTTTTGTTTTGTCAATGGACATTACGTGGCTATACGGCTAAAACCACTAATTCTCTGGCTGAAAAGTCAGCGCACAGTGTTCAAAACTGGCGGTAGACAGAAAGGATTTTTTCTACCAGGGGTGAAATTAAAAATCTTGAGTCTCATACGTCGTGATGACTGCTTTGACCAAGTGGCCTTTATCCCTCTGGTTCTATCATGAGCCCGCCGACATACGCCAGCTATGGTACTATGTGTCGTAAGGATAGTTTTTTTAATGGACATTACCTTAGTTTTCTATTTGTTTAGATAGAGGTTTTGTTCTTCACTGTGTCTTTTAAACACACTCCACTGTCTCCGTTAATCCTTCTGCACTGTTTGAGAGGAGGACTGTATCATCAGCATATCTGAGTTCTGGAATAATGTTGTCATTTATTATGAAAAGGTTGAATTTCACAAAACTGTCATCGGTTCTGACATTTCTCAGCACAGATATTGAACAAGTATGGAGAGAGGATACATCCCTGCCTTTTGGTACTTACACTTCTCAAGGATGCTTCTCATGTTAAAGATGTGGTCCCAGGTACCTCTTCTATGTCTGAAACATACTTTAACTATATGATGTTCTTGTTCTAACTTTCTTGCTATGCTGTTCATGATGGTCCGCAAGAGTATTTTGCTGGCATGGCTTATTAGGGCAATAGTTTTGTACTTGAAACACAGGTTCAGATTTAGTTTCTTTGGATTGGGGATGTACACTAATTTTTTCCAGGCTTTTAGCCAGTCTGCATTTTTCCAGATCTTCACACAGAGTGTGTGGTAAATATGAATGCTGGCCTCCTCTTCAGCCTGGATGAATTCAGCTGGAATATCATCACTTCCGGGTGACTTCCCTCTCTTCAGATTTTTTATTGCGAAAAGAACTTCATCCAGCATAGGCTCTGGATCTTTTTCTTCACTTTCTATTAATATATTTGAGTGTTTTGAAAATCTTTGTATACTTCTGTTCAGTAATCACTCTATCATTTCAATATATTTTTTTGTTCAGTTAGTGTGTTGTAAATGTGATCATTAATTACTTCAACTAATGATCTAAAATTGCCTGTTATCATTCTGATTTCTCTTAACATTTCTCTGCCTCTACCTTGGTAATAGAGCTCTTCAGTTCTGCCACAGGCGTTCACAATATAATTCTTTTTGTCTCTTCTGATCTCTTTTCTAACTGCTTTTGTTTTGTGTATTTTCTGTATTCATCGCTGTTTCACTTTTCTCCTATTTGCTTCAGTTTTCTTCTTTCTTCTACAAGGGTCAGTGTTTTGTCTGATGTGTAGTTTTGTTTTTTGTTCACTTTTCTGGGGATGATGTTTTGTGCTGATGAGATGTTAATATCTCTTGCTTGTGTGGCTAGCTCGTCTAGTGACATGTCTTCTTGTACTGCCATCAAAAATCAAATTTGTTTTTAACTTCTATGTTATACTCTGATGGTATAGCATCTGTATTAAAGAGTTTGGTCTTGCCCCTCTCACCACTTTTTAAAGCTTTATTTTGAATTTTGCTATTAGTAGTTCATGATCTGAGTCACAGTCTGTACCAGGTAGTGTTCTGGATGATGTCACTCCAAATCTCTATTTTTGTTGGACCAGGATGAAGTCTTTTTTTATTTCTTGTGTTGCCATCTGGAGAGGTCCAAGTGTGTAATTTTCTTGGGTGTTGTTTGAAGAAAGTGTTGACATTAGCAAGGTTATTCTCATTGCAAAATTCTATAAGTTAAACACCTCTATCATGTTTATTGATTATTCTAAATGATCCCCAAACTTGTTAAGTCCATAAAGAATTTTATTATCAGCTGAGATGTCATTATTAAACACAGAAAGCTGGTATAAACCTGGCCATATTAAATGTCAATAATGGAAGATATCACTCCTTGAAGACAAAAGAGGGCCATCTATGAGACATTGATCCACACACAAAAATCAGGGATTCATAGCAGTCTACATTCTTTGTAGCTGGCAATGCAGCCAGACAATAAGAAACACTCAGGTTGGCAGTTAAATAAGCTAAATCCTTGACTGAACAGATAAGCTGATTGTAAAAATGATATCATCATCCCACATATAGGATTTTGTTTTTGCTGAGATATCATCATGACCACCAAAGCAAGAGACAGAGTGGAATGGTGCTCCATGGTAGCCAACCTTCGATGCGGAGACGGCACTCAATGATGATCATCATGACTAATTAAAGCTCTCCTTAATTTAATATTCAGTCAAAGCTCATTGCTTTTCTCTATCTTAATCTTATCTAGCAAAACTGAAAATAGAAATTGGCGAGTTTTTTCAAATATGATTTCACATTACAGTACCATTTGTATTGACTTTTAATTATATTTATAGCACAGTGACTGGGAGCCGCAATAGCTCAGTGGTTAGTGAATTGGACTACAAAGGACAAGGGGTAGGGTTCGATCCCAACTGACAGCTTCCAGATCACCCAGCCTTTAATGGGTACCGGATTTTTTTCTGGGAAAGTAAAGTGGCACGGGCATAACACCGACCACATTACCCCAAAAATCATGTGCCAAAGGTCTGTAAAATTTATGGCCACTAACACCACATTCCCTATACGCCACTTTGTGTGACGGGGGTACTTTACTTTTTTTTTTACAGCACAGTGACTGCATTCTCACTGTTAAAATGCAAACATCATGAAGTTCAATAAAAGTAATAAAACCTAGGCTATATACAGGTAAATGAGTAGAGTAACCTTATAGCCTAAATGTTAATAATAGATTTTTTTTTCATTGGTTATTTACTCCCTTATTAAACTTTATAAGAGGCCTGGAATAAAGACAAGCCTGGCCAATATTAAGTCATAAAACTGTGTTCATTGTGATTCACTCCTGTGCTCATTTTCAACACAAAAGAAGAAAGAAAAAGAAAGAATCCAGCCATGCATATAGTGTGGCATATAGGGAAAAGAGTTTCCAATACTTTGTTACAATATTTCAGAACATTTCACATTTAATCTAAGTCAACACATGAATTAACTATTAGAAGACTTTATGTGCAATTTCATATTTTATTAATAAAAGAAAGGAAATGAACAAGTTCCATAGCTCAAGAATATGGTGAGTAACAAAGAATATGGTGAGTAACAAAGAATATGGTGAGTAACAAAGAATATGGTGAGTAACAAAGAGTGTGGTGAGTAACAAAGAGTGTGGTGAGTAACAAAGAATATGGTGAGTAACAAAGAGTGTGGTGAGTAACAAAGAGTGTGGTGAGTAACAAAGAATATGGTGAGTAACAAAGAATATGGTGAGTAACAAAGAGTGTGGTGAGTAACAAAGAGTGTGGTGAGTAACAAAGAGTGTGGTGAGTAACAAAGAATATGGTGAGTAACAAAGAGTGTGGTGAGTAACAAAGAATATGGTGAGTAACAAAGAATATGGTGAGTAACAAAGAGTGTGGTGAGTAACAAAGAGTGTGGTGAGTAACAAAGAATATGGTGAGTAACAAAAAAAATATGGTGAGTAACAAAGAGTGTGGTGAGTAACAAAGAATGTGGTGAGTAACAAAGAATGTGGTGAGTAACAAAGAGCATGGTGAGTAACAAAGAGTGTGGTGAGTAACAAAGAGCATGATGAGTAACAAAGAATATTGTGAGTAACAAAGAATATGGTGAGTAACAAAGAGTGTGGTGAGTGACAAAGAATATGGTGAATAACAAAGAG
This sequence comes from Megaustenia siamemsis, assembly GCA_032433765.1. Classification (NCBI taxonomy): domain Eukaryota; kingdom Metazoa; phylum Mollusca; class Gastropoda; order Stylommatophora; family Ariophantidae; genus Megaustenia; species Megaustenia siamemsis. Next base: position 71,436,281 of record JAVIAB010000125.1, on the reverse strand, counting down.
TGTGGTGAGTAACAAAGAGTGTGGTGAGTAACAAATAATATGGTGAATAACAAAGAGTGTGGTGAGTAACAAAGAGTGTGGTGAGTAACAAAGAGTGTGGTGAGAAACAAAGAGTGTGGTGAGTAACAAAGAATGTGGTGAGTAACAAAGAATATGGTGAGTAACAAAGAGTGTGGTGAGTAACAGAATATGGTGAGAAACAAAGAGAGTGGTGAGTAACAAAGAGTGTGGTGAGTAACAAAGAGTGTGATGAGTAACAAAGAATATGGTAACAAAGAGCATGGTGAGTAACAAAGAATATGGTGAGTAACAAAGAATATGGTGAGTAACAAAGAGTGTGGTATGCACCAAGAGAAGTCTATATCAGATATTATATATTTCATCCAGGGTAAGTTGAACACCTTTGAGCCATACACACAACATAATATGTAGCTTAACAGAAACACACTTGGTTGATCAATAATTTAATTTGAAAATTAGTCAGAAGAAAATCTGTTGGGTTAATAAAGGTTGCTGGGTTATGCAGTCAGTGCTCATGGGGTCTGTTGTAACAGCCAACAGCCTGAATGTGGAATTGAATGCCATAAATGAACTCAAAGCAGTTAGGGTCTCCTAGCTGAGGGTTAGTGAACCAGAGATGATGCATATGGTGATCTCTGAAACAGGCTACTCAGTCTGCCCTAGAGTGCACAGATTAAAGATGGAAGGCAAACCCAATTCTACAAATATGCAGCAGTGAAATCTGATCTGTTAACAAAAAGCTACAAATGTGCAGCAGTGAAGTCTGATCTGATAACAAAAAGCTACAAATATGCAACAGTGAAGTCTGATCTGTTAACAAAAAGCTAAAAATATGCAGCAGTGAAGTCTGATCTGTTAACAAAAAGCTACAAATATTCCAAGTGCAGCTATTTTAAACTGCAGCACAATAAAACACAGCTTTTTTTCAGAATGAACAACAAAGGAGAAGAATCACCTCAAAACCTTGTCTCTTGTCCAGCCTGCAGTGATCTCAACTTTGTCCTGGTGATCTATAGCAGTTATGGTCTGGTGAGAAGTCACAAAGTCATTTGGTAAAGAGCTCAATATGTAGTCAAGATTGTCTAACTCTTTTTCTCTCATCTGTTATTTGTTGTTTGTAATTTCAGTGTATTGTTCTTGCTTCATTAACTTCACAAACTTGTTTATTGTGTTTGATAATATCAAGGTTATGTTTACTAACTGTAACTAATGTTGTCATGCTCTTAAATAAGTCTTTTTTTTTTCAAATGAATTTATTCTTGTTCTGCTCCTATGTTCAGTTTTCTATGTTTGGAGGGCAATATAAGGAGATGAGTCACTCCTGTAAATTCCTTCATTAGCAGGAGGTCTTCATAGCTGACTCATAGTTTGTTCTCTATGCTTTTCTCTGGGTCACCATATTTTGGGCTTCTAATAGCTCAGAGTATAATAATAAACATGTGGTTCTGAAATTTGGAGACTTGTGGAATTGATGTTAGTGCTACTTTCATTAAGTGGAGGTTTGTATTCAGTCTGTAAGATTGCAATGTCACACTTCAAGATTAAATATTGTGGTCTGTTGATATTTGTTTTATTTTATATTGCATCTGTGGATACTTTTTTGTTTTTACTTTGTCTCCATGTGTTTCTACATTTTCCTTTAAGGGAGCCAAGCTGCACGTCCAGCAACTGAGCTGAGTGCAGTTAGCAATCCACAGATGGCTGCCTCCATAAGCATTGTTGAACAAAAGAGTTGATAAAGACCCTGCTGCATCTCCCAGTGGTGATCCTGGAAATGGACTATCCAGTCTGGCCAAGCAAGTAAAAGAGGAAAGGCAACCCGGTACCCAAAAATTATGTGTTGAAGTTGGATGTGTTGGGCCTAAATGCACAAATAAACCACAAAACAGTGCATCTAGGGGAACCATGATAGCTCAGTGGTTAATAAACTGGACTACAAAGGACAAGAGGTCGAGTTTGATCCTGATCGACAGCTTCCAGGTTCATCCAGCCATGAATGGATACTACATTTTTTCTGGGATGGTAAAACGGCACGGGTGTAGTACCTAGCACATTACCCCAAAAACAATGTGCTGAGGATCCAGAAAAATTATAGTCACTAACACCATATTCCCTATATGCCACTTGGCGTGACGAGGCTCTTTACTTTTACTTAACAATACATCTAGGCCCTCTTAAAGTCTTTTTAGGGCAGTTGGTGAAGAGGACTATACATTTTTCTAGCAACCGTCGAGTAAACATCAGCAAATAAGAAAGAATACTATCCTTTTATTGGTAATTTTTATGATATTTTGTGTTCTGGATTTTTTAGAACTGTTGATTTTGTTGCTAATTTTTATTCTCATATGATAACTGAATTTAAACATAACTGTTCTAGCTATACTTCTGTTTCTTTAACTGTGCTAAATGTATTTCTTGTGTCATGGATCACCCTACTCCAACTCAACCTGTTTCCATGCAAGTGTTTGTTATGTCACTAACTGTCAGCAATTGCTTTTCTCCAGCAGTAATCCTTATCAACCTATTTGTCCTGTTCTGTGATCTTGACAACCACATATCTTGCTCTGTCAATTTCTGTGACTCAGACAACACTTCTGTTAGCTGTGACCTCAAAAACCATTGAACCCTTTCACAGGATTACACACACCTGCGTGTCTATAGATAAGAGTAGTCCCTGTGTAAATATTTGCCCAGCCACTCTTTGGTGCGAAATTCTTCACGACTTTAAGTGTCCTGATATCCAACTTTATAAAGAAGGGACAATCAAATTTGAAATTCCCCATATCATGTGACCTCTCTGGTTTTAATATGCTTGATTTGTTTGCTGAGTATAACATTTATTTATGGAACACTTTATAAATAAAACATTAAACAAGAGGAAGAAAAAATAAATATAAAAGTTGTTGATTCAAAAGACATATTAATGTTTTCACCAATTATTTGTTCTAATCTTTATCTAGGAAACATTTGACATACGGTTAATGTGGTACATTTGTGTCCACACAAAAACATAAAAGAAAAATAGCCATATGAAATATGAGAGAGAGAATGCATATGGTAAGAGCTTATCTTTATAGTCTAAACTGAGGAATTAATAACAAAATTTAAAAAAAAAGAAAACATGCTGCATAACTTTATTTTTGCTGCCTTGAAACTAGTACTTTCAAAATGAAAATAACATATTTTAACATATAAAATAAGTACAAAATAATACGGAGCAGCTAATCTAATAGAAAGACAAGACAAACTACAACACTTTGACAAAAGGCTTCATCAGTTATAACAAACAAACTACAACACTTTGACAAAAGGCTTCATCAGTTATAACAAACAAACTACAACACTTTGACATAAGGCTTCATCAGTTATAACAAACTAACTACAACACTTTGACAAAAGGCTTCATCAGTTATAACAAACTAACTACAACACTTTGACAAAAGCCTTCATCAGTTATAGCAAACTAACTATACAAATTAAACACAAAAAATATCTTACAATTACGCAAAATAAATTGGCATTAGAAAATGAGTGCATACAAAAACATATGGAACCTACTAGGAAAACTGACTATAAAAAAAAAAATATAGATTCATTGTAGCCGTAACCATTATCAAGTGCCTTTTCTGCTGGCACAGAGGATCATGTCTCTCCACAACTTTCTGTCTCCTACAGTTATTTATCAAATCTGTTGTTGACTTCCTACCAAAACTACTTCCCTAAAGTGTCAAGTATCTTTTCTGACTTTCTCCTCTATCTTTTATGACTTTCTCCTCTATCTTTTCTGACTTTCTCCTCTGTCTTTTCTGACTTTCCCTATATCCTTTCTGACTTTCTCCTCTATCTTTTATGACTTTCTCCTCTATCTTTTATGACTTTCCTCTTTTGTTTCTGACTTTCTCCTCTATCTTTTCTGACTTTCTCCTCTATCTTTTCTAACTTTCTCCTCTATCTTTTCTGACTTTCCCTCTATCCTTTCTGACTTTCTCCTCTATCTTTTATGACTTTCTCCTCTATCTTTTATGACTTTCTCCTCTATCTTTTCTGACTTTCCTCTTTTGTTTCTGACTTTCTTCTCTATCTATCTATCTTTCGTTCGCCTGAAGCATTGTCTATATCTGCAATGTCGTTTCCTGTATAAATGTTACTGTCTTTTGTAATTCTTGCAGTGGCCCATATAGTTTTGTCTGTAGTGTTGTATCTATGGGCCAATGGATTTTCCTCAGTCTACTATATTCAGTGCAGTCTTGAAGTATGTGTTCAGCAGTCTGGGGCGCCTGTCCACATGTACAAGTAGTTGAGGTGCCGATCTTGAATTTTGTATACATGTGACTATGGAGTCGATTGTGTCCTGTTCTGAGACGTATAATGATAACTTGTTCATATCTATTCATATTATAAAAGGCATCCTGATTTGGGGCTTGTGGTCCTCTGATTGATTTGATTATCTGTTTCTTATGATGGTATGTAACAGGTGTATCTAGTTGTGTGCCTGTTGAACCTTCCTTTGCCAACTGATCTGCTTTCTCATTTCCTGGTATTCCACAGTGAGATGGGATCCACTGCAGGGCAACCCTGTGGTGCTTGCAGAGTTCAGTCAATAAGGTCTGCAGATGTGGTAATTTTCTGGATTGTAGTGCCTGGAGTACTGATCTTGCATCTGTCAAAAACACTACAGGCTGCGGGCTAAGATTAATGTTCAGCAGTTTTTCTATTGCTAACTTTATTGCTTGTATTTCTGCATCATAATTGTGACAATATTTCCCTGTTGCTATTTTATTCATATCCCTAGTGTTATTTGGGTATTCTATATATGCACCTGCTCCCCCATTTTTTACTGCATTCTGTGCTGATCCATCTGTATACACACGAATCCATAGGTCTTGTGGGTATTCTTCATCCAGGAAACTGAGAGTTATTGTTTTTCGCTGTAGACTATTCTGTTCCTCTTTATCAACTATTCCTTTCACTTCTGTCCGTATTTGAACTGATAATCCAGATTCCTCTGTCCAGGGAGTCTGTTCTGGTATGGGCAGTAGGGGGTTAACAGCTCTTGGCATGTCTGGTGTTTGTCTACTAATACGCTTGGCTTGGTGGATAAAACTGCTTCTCTTAAGTCGTCCAATGCAAGATTTTGGAATCTGTCCTTCATTGGATGTCTCGGCATGCAAGCAAATTTTTCTGCCTGTATCAGCACCTTTGTGTCCCTCCGTTCTCTCAGTGCTGGTATCCTCCACAATTTCTCCATCTCTAATATTGGTGTTGATTTCATTGCTCCTGTGATGACCCTAAGTGCCTGGTTTTGTACTTTATCCAGTTCTTGAAGTGTGGTGTTTGATGCTGAACACCATGCAGATGATCCATATTCTAAATGTGGGCGTATACTCTGTTGGTAAACTTTACTGAGTATTTTCCCACTCGCACCCCACGTAGTTCCACACAGCTTTCTTAGAATAGCCAATTTTCTCCTTGCTTTTTGGGTTGCCTTATTTATCTGCTGTTTCCAAGATAGTTTGTTATCAAATGTAACTCCGAGATACGTAGCCTGTATGTCTTCTTTCACAGGCTCATTGTTTATATAGATGGCTCCTGCTTTTTGTTTTGGGGAAAGAGTGAAAAGTGTAGTACTGCATTTGTCTGTATTGATGCTGATACACCATCTATTTGTCCATGAATTCAGTGCATTCATAGCTCTTTGTAACAATTTGGAGGCCACTGTTGCATACTCCTCTGTGCACCACATTACCAAGTCATCTGCATACATTGCCACTTTGATACCATGTGGTAGTTCAGTAACTAGGTCATTGATGTAGATCAGAAAAAGTGTTGGAGATAGTACCCCTCCCTGTGGAACGCCCTGGCGCAGTAAGACCTTCTTACTCTTAAGACCATCCAGTTGCACTCTGGCTCTCCTGTTATGCAGGTATGCTTTGACCCATTTGTACATCCTGCCATTTACTCCATAATTTCTCAGTTTCTTCAAAAGCCCTTCCTTCCATACCTTATCAAATGCTTTCTTTAGGTCTATCCATGCTGCTAGTACCAGTTTCTTTTCTTGAAACGCATCCTCAATTTCCTGGGAAAGATAGGTTGCCTGATCTTCGGTAGAGTAACACTGTCTAAAGCCTGCTTGTTGTGGGACAAGGAGATTTTCACTTTCCAGGTACCACTGCAGTCTGAGATTGATTATACGTTCCATTGTTTTACACAAACAGCTTGTAAGGCTGATTGGTCTATAGCTGGATGTCATTGAACCATCTTTTCCTGGCTTTAGTAATGGTATCATAATTGCTTCTCTCCATGCCTGTGGCACTTTACCTGTGATCCAGCAAATGTTGTAGATCTGCAGTAGTTTTGCTTTAGCTGCAGTTCCCAAGTTCTTAATCATTTCATTAGACACTCCATCACTACCTGGTGACTTTTTCATTTTTAATTTGGATATTGCCAGCTCTAGCTCTCTTTGTGTAATGGGTATTTCCATGACTTCATGTGCAGTCTCTTCTTGTCTTGCATTTTGTTGTTTTAGACGGGTCTCTTGACGTTTCTCTAGGCTAATTTCAATATTGTTGTCATTTGCAAAGGAGTCTGCAAAGTGATTTGCTGCATGTTTACCTGTTAGAATGTTTCCATCCTTCTTCAGTGTAATTTTTGTGTTCCCTTCTGTACCCTCATCATTCAGCTGTTTTACAAGCTTCCACACTTTTCTTGTGTCTCGTTCTAGATTCATGTACTCTGTTTTCTCTTTCCAACTTCTCCGTCTGGCTTGTAGTTTAGCCATTGAAATTTGGCTTTAGCATGCTGATAGTTATTGTGGTGTTCCTGGCAGGGGTTATTTTCTGCTTGTTTTCGAGATGTTTCCATGTCATTGTGCAGTTGCTCTAGTTCACTATTCCAGTATGGTTTGTAGTGTTTCCGTGCCCCTCTGGGTATTGTTTCACTGGCAGCTTGTATTATTAGTCTACTGAATTCATCAACTATTTTGTTGATGTCTCTGTCTGTATTTAGATCTTTAGTCAGTACACTGGTGTAATGTTGATACATTTTCCAGTCTGCCTTTTGTAATTCCATCTGGAGAGAGTGCTGCTCTCCCTGACGGCCTCATTTTGCACCACTAAAAAGACAGGTCGGTGGTCGCTGCCTCCAAGTTGTTTCCCAACAATACGTGTGATATTCCAATCCAGGTCTGGTGAATGGAAAGCAAGGTCTGGTGTAGATGTGGTATGCCATGATCTGGAATAGAATGTTGGTGGATCTGTTGCCTGGTTTAATAGTATAAGCCCATTGTCATCCTGCCAATTTTCAAGTTCTTCACCTCTCTTGTCCATATCTTCATAGCCCCAGCTCTGTGAATGGCTGTTAAAGTCTCCACATACAATTATTCTTTCTTTTAATGTAATTGTGTCTAGTGCTAGTGGGCGGTCACTCGGACAGTAGTAGTTTAGTAGATGGAAGTCTGTATTTCCTGTCCTGAGGTGCAGTATTTGATATTCCGCCCCATCCATATACACTTCAATCTGACATGCATTAATGTTGTTCCTTACAAGAGTCAGTATTCCGCCCTTTTGTCTGTTTTTCCTGTCAGATCGGTAGCACTGGTATCCCCTAATCTTCAAGGCTATGTCGTTGTTTAGATGGGTTTCCTGCAAACAGCATATGCTTACTTGTTCTTCATGCAGGATATTTTCTAATTCTATCTTTTTACTGTACCCATCTCTTTTGCTGTTGATGCCTTCAGCATTCCAGTGCATTATTTTGAGTGGTCTTATTTTGGGTTGGCCAGTAACTCTATTCTCTCGCCCCCTGACTCCACAGAGCGATTGAGAAGGACATCCAGTAATATAGGTTGGCCCTTTCGAGGCTGAGGGCCCGGCGCTGCACCTGCCTGAGTGTCCATCACAGGGCGAGTGCCATATCGATTTGCAGTTATAGGCATGCTTCCCATTGGCGTGAGTGCGTGGCATCCTGATTTTTGTAGTGCGCCTTTTGGCTGGTTGCCTCCGACTTCAGCACTTAAAATTGCTAGAGCAGACTGTGGTCTTGCACGGGTGTAGGAAGGCCTGGCCAGTCTTGGTTTTCAGTCCCTGGTGACTGTTAAGCCCCATCCCCACGACAAGGAGCTGGCCTTGATGAGGCTTCTCTATCTTTTCTGACACTTTTCTGACATTTCCTCTTTTGTTTCTGACTTTCTCCTCTATCTTTTATGACTTTCTCCTCTATCTTTTCTGACATTTCCTCTTTTGTTTCTGACTTTCTCCTCTATCTTTTATGACTTTCTCCTCTATCTTTTCTGACTTTCCCTCTATCCTTTCTGACTTTCCCTCTATCTTTTCTGACTTTCTCCTCTATCTTTTCTTACTTTCCCTCTATCTTTTCTGACTTTCCCTCTATCTTTTCTGACTTTCTCCTCTATCTTTTCTGACTTTGTCCTCTATCTTTTCTGACTTTCCCTCTATCCTTTCTGACTTTCTCCTGTATCTTTTATGACTTTCTCCTGTATCTTTTATGACTTTCTCCTCTATCTTTTCTGACTTTCCCTCTATCCTTTCTGACTTTCTCCTCTATCTTTTATGACTTTCTCCTCTATCTTTTATGACTTTCTCCTCTATCTTTTCTGACTTTCCTCTTTTGTTTCTGACTTTCTCCTCTATCTTTTATGACTTTCTCCTCTATCTTTTATGACTTTCTCCTCTATCTTTTATGACTTTCTCCTCTATCTTTTCTGACATTTCCTCTTTTGTTTCTGACTTTCTCCTCTATCTTTTCTGACTTTCTCCTCTATATTTTATGACATTTCCTCTTTTGTTTCTGACTTTCTCCTCTATCTTTTATGACTTTCTCCTCTATCTTTTATGACTTTCTCCTCTATCTTTTATTACTTTATCTTTTATGACTTTCTCCTCTATCTTTTCTGACATTTCCTCTTTTGTTTCTGACTTTCTCCTCTATCTTTTATGACTTTCTCTTCTATCTTTTATGACTTTCCCTCTATCCTTTCTGACTTTCCTCTATCTTTTCTGACTTTCTCCTCTATCTTTTCTGACTTTCCCCTCTATCTTTTCTGACTTTCTCCTCTATCTTTTCTTACTTTCCCTCTATCTTTTCTGACTTTCCCTCTATCTTTTCTGACTTTCCCTCTATCTTTTCTGACTTTCTTCTCTATCTTTTCTGACTTTCCCTCTATCTTTTCTGACTTTCCCTCTATCCTTTCTGACTTTCCCTCTATCCTTTCTGACTTTCTCCTCTATCTTTTATGACTTTCTCCTCTATCTTTCTGACTTTCTCCTCTATCCTTTCTGACTTTCTCCTCTATCTTTTCTGACTTTCCTCTTTTGTTTCTGACTTTCTCCTCTATCTTTTATGACTTTCTCCTCTATCTTTTCTGACTTTCTCCTCTATCTTTTCTGACTTTCCCTCTATCCTTTCTGACTTTCTCCTCTATCTTTTATGACTTTCTCCTCTATCTTTTATGACTTTCTCCTCTATCTTTTCTGACTTTCCTCTTTTGTTTCTGACTTTCTTCTCTATCTTTTCTGACATTTCCTCTTTTGTTTCTGACTTTCTCCTCTATCTTTTATGACTTTCTCCTCTATCTTTTCTGACTTTCTCCTCTATCCTTTCTGACTTTCCCTCTATCTTTTCTGACTTTCTCCTCTATCTTTTCTGACTTTCTCCTCTATCTTTTATGACTTTCTCCTCTATCTTTTATGACTTTCTCCTCTATCTTTTCTGACTTTCCCTCTATCCTTTCTGACTTTCTCCTCTATCTTTTATGACTTTCTCCTCTATCTTTTCTGACTTTGTCCTCTATCTTTTCTGACTTTCTCCTCTATCTTTTCTGACTTTCCCTCTATCCTTTCTGACTTTCTCCTCTATCTTTTATGACTTTCTCCACTATCTTTTCTGACTTTGTCCTCTATCTTTTCTGACTTTCCCCTGTATCTTTTATGACTTTCTCCTCTATCTTTTATGACTTTCTCCTCTATCTTTTCTGACTTTCCCTCTATCCTTTCTGACTTTCTCCTCTATCTTTTATGACTTTCTCCTCTATCTTTTATGACTTTCTCCTCTATATTTTATGACATTTCCTCTTTTGTTTCTGACTTTCTCCTCTATCTTTTATGACTTTCTGTTCTATCTTTTCTGACTTTCCCTCTATCCTTTCTGACTTTCCCTCTATCTTTTCTGACTTTCTCCTCTATCTTTTCTGACTTTCCCCTCTATCTTTTCTGACTTTCTCCTCTATCTTTTATGACTTTCTCCTCTATCTTTTATGACTTTCTCCTCTATCTTTTCTGACTTTCCCTCTATCCTTTCTGACTTTCTCCTCTATCTTTTATGACTTTCTCCTCTATCTTTTCTGACTTTGTCCTCTATCTTTTCTGACTTTCCCTCTATCCTTTCTGACTTTCTCCTGTATCTTTTATGACTTTCTCCTCTATCTTTTATGACTTTCTCCTCTATCTTTTCTGACTTTCCCTCTATCCTTTCTGACTTTCTCCTCTATCTTTTATGACTTTCTCCTCTATCTTTTATGACTTTCTCCTCTATCTTTTCTGACTTTCCTCTTTTGTTTCTGACTTTCTCCTCTATCTTTTATGACTTTCTCCTCTATCTTTTATGACTTTCTCCTCTATCTTTTATGACTTTCTCCTCTATCTTTTCTGACATTTCCTCTTTTGTTTCTGACTTTCTCCTCTATCTTTTATGACTTTCTCCTCTATATTTTATGACATTTCCTCTTTTGTTTCTGACTTTCTCCTCTATCTTTTATGACTTTCTCCTCTATCTTTTATGACTTTCTCCTCTATCTTTTATTACTTTATCTTTTATGACTTTCTCCTCTATCTTTTCTGACATTTCCTCTTTTGTTTCTGACTTTCTCCTCTATCTTTTATGACTTTCTCTTCTATCTTTTCTGACTTTCCCTCTATCCTTTCTGACTTTCCCTCTATCTTTTCTGACTTTCTCCTCTATCTTTTCTGACTTTCCCCTCTATCTTTTCTGACTTTCTCCTCTATCTTTTCTTACTTTCCCTCTATCTTTTCTGACTTTCCCTCTATCTTTTCTGACTTTCCCTCTATCTTTTCTGACTTTCTTCTCTATCTTTTCTGACTTTCCCTCTATCTTTTCTGACTTTCCCTCTATCCTTTCTGACTTTCCCTCTATCCTTTCTGACTTTCTCCTCTATCTTTTATGACTTTCTCCTCTATCTTTTCTGACTTTCTCCTCTATCCTTTCTGACTTTCTCCTCTATCTTTTCTGACTTTCCTCTTTTGTTTCTGACTTTCTCCTCTATCTTTATGACTTTCTCCTCTATCTTTTCTGACTTTCTCCTCTATCTTTTCTGACTTTCCCTCTATCCTTTCTGACTTTCTCCTCTATCTTTTATGACTTTCTCCTCTATCTTTTATGACTTTCTCCTCTATCTTTTCTGACTTTCCTCTTTTGTTTCTGACTTTCTTCTCTATCTTTTCTGACATTTCCTCTTTTGTTTCTGACTTTCTCCTCTATCTTTTATGACTTTCTCCTCTATCTTTTCTGACTTTCCCTCTATCCTTTCTGACTTTCCCTCTATCTTTTCTGACTTTCTCCTCTATCTTTTCTGACTTTCTCCTCTATCTTTTATGACTTTCTCCTCTATCTTTTATGACTTTCTCCTCTATCTTTTATGACTTTCCCTCTATCCTTTCTGACTTTCTCCTCTATCTTTTATGACTTTCTCCTCTATCTTTTCTGACTTTGTCCTCTATCTTTTCTGACTTTGTCCTCTATCTTTTCTGACTTTCCCTCTATCCTTTCTGACTTTCTCCTCTATCTTTTATGACTTTCTCCACTATCTTTTCTGACTTTGTCCTCTATCTTTTCTGACTTTCCCCTGTATCTTTTATGACTTTCTCCTCTATCTTTTATGACTTTCTCCTCTATCTTTTCTGACTTTCCCTCTATCCTTTCTGACTTTCTCCTCTATCTTTTATGACTTTCTCCTCTATCTTTTATGACTTTCTCCTCTATATTTTATGACATTTCCTCTTTTGTTTCTGACTTTCTCCTCTATCTTTTATGACTTTCTGTTCTATCTTTTCTGACTTTCCCTCTATCCTTTCTGACTTTCCCTCTATCTTTTCTGACTTTCTCCTCTATCTTTTCTGACTTTCCCCTCTATCTTTTCTGACTTTCTCCTCTATCTTTTCTTACTTTCCCTCTATCTTTTCTGACTTTCCCTCTATCTTTTCTGACTTTCCCTCTATCTTTTCTGACTTTCTCCTCTATCTTTTCTGACTTTCCCTCTATCTTTTCTGACTTTCCCTCTATCCTTTCTGACTTTCCCTCTATCCTTTCTGACTTTCTCCTCTATCTTTTATGACTTTCTCCTCTATCTTTTCTGACTTTCTCCTCTATCCTTTCTGACTTTCCCTCTATCCTTTCTGACTTTCTCCTCTATCTTTTATGACTTTCTCCTCTATCTTTTATGACTTTCTCCTCTATCTTTTCTGACTTTCCCTCTATCCTTTCTGACTTTCTCCTCTATCTTTTATGACTTTCTCCTCTATCTTTTATGACATTTCCTCTTTTGTTTCTGACTTTCTCCTCTATCTTTTATGACTTTCTCCTCTATCTTTTATGACTTTCTCCTCTATCTTTTCTGACTTTCCCTCTATCCTTTCTGACTTTCCCTCTATCTTTTCTGACTCTCCTCTATCTTTTCTGACTTTCCCTCTATCTTTTCTGACTTTCCCTCTATCTTTTATGACTTTCCCCTCTATCTTTTCTGACTTTCTCCTCTATCTTTTCTGACTTTCACTCTATCTTTTCTGACTTTCTCCTCTATCTTTTCTGACTTTCACTCTATCTTTTCTGACTTTCACTCTATCTTTTCTGACTTTCTCCTCTATCTTTTCTGACTTTCCCTCTATCTTTTATGACTTTCTCCTCTATCTTTTCTGACTTTCTCCTCTATCTTTTCTGGCTTTCCCTCTATCCTTTCTGACTGTCCCTCTATCTTTTCTGACTTTCCCTCTATCCTTTCTGACTTTCCTCTCCATCTTTTCTGACTTTCCCTCTATCTTTTCTGACTTTCCCTCTATCTTTTCTGACTTTCCCTCTATCTTTTATGACTTCCCCTCTATCTTTTCTGACTTTCTCCTCTATCTTTTCTGACTTTCACTCTATCTTTTCTGACTTTCTCCTCTATCTTTTCTGACTTTCTCCTCTATCTTTTCTGACTTTCTCCTCTATCTTTTCTGACTTTCCCTCTATCTTTTCTGACTTTCTCCTCTATCTTTTCTGACTTTCTCCTCTATCTTTTCTGACTTTCTCCTCTATCTTTTCTGACTTTCTCCTCTATCTTTTCTGGCTTTCCCTCTATCCTTTCTGACTGTCCCTCTATCTTTTCTGACTTTCCCTCTATCCTTTCTGACTTTCCTCTCCATCTTTTCTGACTTTCCCCTCTATCTTTTCTGACTTTCCCCTCTATCTTTTCTGACTTTCCCCTCTATCTTTTCTGACTTTCACTCTATCTTTTCTGACTTTCCCCTCTATCTTTTCTGACTTTCTCCTCTACCTTTTCTGACTTTCCCTCTATCTTTTCTAACTTTCCATCCTTTCCTCCCTCAAATGTTCCTATTGTCTCAGTATATGCCAGCTAATCTCTTCTCATCATATGACCAAAGAATGATTACCTTTATTTTCTAATGCAGGCAGTAAACATTCTTTCTACTTTGGCCACATTTAGAAAGTCTTCATTTATCTGTATAGCTGTCCATGGTATTCTAAACATTTCTCTGTAAAACAACATTTCTAGGCCACCAATTATTTTCTTGTCTGCTGTCCAAATGTCCAGGATTCATTTCCAAATGCCATCCTGGTGAGTTGTTTCTATTTGAATCGTGTGATATATCATTTATTTATATCCTTTGTGTGCTTCTCCGGTTTATATCTTGTAGTGTTCACTTTATTTGCATCTAGTGGTGCTTTTACTTTCACCCTTTTGCAAATTGTAGTATTCCTTTCGTTACATTTTGTAATGTCGCCTTAGAACAGTACTTACAACATTGATATGAACATTATGAACTAAAAGCTCCTAAGTATTTTGGCGCTAACGATCAAAATAATTGAAACTTCTTTACTTCATAAAATAAATTATTTATGTTCCAATTTTGTAAAAACGTATTATATTTATTTAGTCTTCTTCATCATATGCTTCTTTGTTCACTTAGTCTACATCTGAGGTTCTAAAGAAGGCAACAGTTAACTCATGGTTCTTTACATCTATGTTACAACATTTCATTGACGAAGATTTTTCTACTTTTTTTTCATATTGTACATTTAACTATGACAGGTCTGCTAGTGTGTGTGGACGTTCTTCGGGTATTGTTATGTTCGAGAATGCCTAGTCGCAGTGAAGTGTATTGTAACAGACATCATATAGACTTATTTGAAGTTGTTATCAGAGCAATCTTGAAACTGGTTTTACTTTGACTTTGACCACTTGACTGTGCAGTGTATACAATAACTACAGTACTCATATGGATGGATTACCGACGACTATTTCAAACTACAACCTATGGACCATGGAGTCTAAAGTTAAAATGGTCAAAAGTATTATTGCTCATTGAGTCATTAGTAGTCATGATTAGTCTCAACTGAAAATCACGCAGTCTCGTCTGTCGATTTACTACTTGAAAAAAAATCATGACCATGATTTGTTTTCAGTTATAATAGGATACTGATGTCAATGTTAAGCTTAGTGATTTTAAAATTAACAGTCATAATTAAGCTTTAATAGTAAGTAGTACGTAGGCCCAGTTAACTTGTTTAGATTTAGATTAGTTTAATTTTTAATTGTGAACTATTACTATCGCTACTATCAGCGAAGCATAGAAAATTGTTTGTTTAAGTTAATATACGACGATCCACACGACTACTTACCAACCAGTTTGTGATTGTTCATAAATTTATTTTCCAAAGTTTATTCACTAAAAAAGCCATAAGTATGCTGTAGACGAAAAATAATGCGCCTCAGAAGTGCTGAAGATATCTCAAATATGAGATTAATCCCGGACTGATCACGTGATGTAAACGTCGCTACGGCTAACCCAACCAGCCTCGTTTGTGAACTGACCATGCTGGGATTAGGCGGGAGCACGAAATTCGGGGACTGAAGAGAAATATCTCAAAGCTAAAGGTGGCACGGCTAGAAAACATACGGGAAGTTATTGATTGATCTGTTAACAATACGATCAGCTATCGTGAAGGGTATTGTGTTACAAGCAGTGCTGAGCTATACAGTTGGAGGCGTGCGGCAAACGAATAATAAGCGACGCCACTTTGCATAGTTTTGTTGATGTGTATTTTAACAAGATAGAATTTACACAAACTCGCCGGTAAGGGCGTCTCTTTCTTTTCAAATTCATTTTCTTCGTGTTCTAACGATACAAAAAGCTTGAATTATGTATCAATACAAAGATATTGTAATTAAAATCAAACAGGGATCGTATTTCTAATCTATACCTTCGTAGATAGATTTTTCGGATTATTTCAAGGGAAGGTCTAGATTGTTATGACATGTTTTGTAGCCAAATTGAGTATCTTTCAAGTTGTGATAAACCAATATTATTTTTGTCTAACTAGTTAGTCAGGTACTTAACAGTAATAAGTTAATTTCTCTCTGAACGAAAATAACACATTAGGCAGAAATAAACTCTCTATATCTGATTATTCATTGCTAGGTCTTTTATGTCTTGTCTGAGACCTCTCTATTAATCTTTCCAATTAGAGTTTCTTTTTACCACTCAGTGTTCACATGAAGCCTGGTACTTTTTGGACACATGACCGATATGCTTCCATTGTCTTCTCCTGTATCATGGCAGGTAATTTTGTTTAGTTTCTTCTCTTCCAATTGCATGTAAAGTCTCCCCGATTTATGTTTAACAGTCTTCAGATGTATTTATATCAAAGCCAATTAGTCTGTTCTCTAGAGCTTGAGTGGATTGTCCAACTTTCGCATCCATATGTTAGCATAGTAAGTAAAGAGTCACGTCAAGCGGTGTATGGGGAATATGGTGTTAGTGACCATATATTTTACAGACCTTCGGCACATGATTTTTGGGGTAATGTGGTCGGTATTACGCCCGTGTCGCTTTACTTTCCCATAAAAAATTCCGGTACCCATTAAAGGCTGGGTGAACCCGGAAGCCATCGGTTGGGATCTAACCCCACCTCTTGTCCTTTGCAGTCCAGTTCACTAACCAATGAGTGTTAGCATAGGTCTCACACAAAAGTTGAAGAACATGAGCTTCGTGTGCTTGCTAAAATATTGTTGATCTCCAAATACTTGTAAGTTTGAAGCACTAGATGTCAACAAGATATGGGGCATAATTTCAATTTGTTGTCTTTTATCACGTGACATTTTGCTCCCTTGGTTCATGATTTAAGTTTTATAATATTGATTGCTTCGGTAAAATCTATGAGTTTGTTTTTGTTTCTTCCATGTTGATCTCGAGGCAAAAATATGGAGTTCTGCTTTATCATGGGTATCCGAGTGTATTCAATTGAAGAAGGCCAGATCGTCTGCAAAATCGAGGTCTTGTTAGATTTTATTGTCTGTCTATTTCATGTGCCATTGTTTGCAACAAAGCTTGTCAAATCATTGGACAGCTATAACCACTTTTGTCCAACAAGGAAATAACTCGAGATGCAAACCGGGCACTTTGAAGATACAATCTTCATCCCATCGTTGTGCTACCAATGTCAGTCCTGGACCCTAGATGCAAAACCTTAAGAAAAATATCTACTGAGATGAAATGTGTTAGACGAATGACAGGAAACTGTCTGGGAGATAAGATCAGAAATGAAGAACTGAGAAAAAAGTTAGTAAAAACTTCCGCCATAGAATATATAAAGAAATAACAGATAAAATGGTTTGGTCACGCCTCAAGGCAGTAAGATCAAAACATAACACAACGAGCCTTCAATAAATGTTGCAAGAACACCAGAACCAAAGGCCGACCACGAAAAGGATGGATTGATGGAATATTAGAAGCACTAGGAAACAAACAGATGGTACCCTGTTGTATGCATCCTCCAGATCTATAGCAGCAGCACATGTCTCCTCTCGTCTGTGGAAGCCTTCGAAGACGTCATAGGCAAAGACTGCCGCATTGAGCCATGTCTCTTTGTTATATCTATAACCTCATGTGTGGGTGGGAGCGCGCGTTTCTGTTCAAGGTGACAGGTGAGGACACGGGCAACTATTTTCTCTAGCAGCTTGCCCGCAGTGTTCTGCATTGTGATGATTATGTAGGCACTGATCTGAGAATGGTCCTTGTTTGGCTTCGGTAGCGGTAGTAAGTAGCTGTGTAGCCACTCTTCCTTAATCTGGCCACTCCGAATACTGGCATTGACCTCATTGGCCAGTTTTGTCAAGTCGTCGTCAGCTAAATCGCATATGTCATCGTACCGAACACATCTGGACCAGGAGCAGTATTGTGTGACCTTTTAAGTACCATGCGAATGGTATCGGTTGTGATTGTGAGATCTTCCAGCACTACATCCTTACACAATTTTGACAGCGATCCCCGTATCTTCATTCTTACAGCCTCATTTCTCTGGTCAGTCTGCTCAATGTAGCGGGCAAGCAGGGCCTTCCCTTTGCTCTCATCAGATTTGTGCCATATCCGACCTCTGCTCTGAAAGTCTGGTATGCCTCTGTGTCGTGTTGTGCCATTCATGCTCTGATGAAGGCGCCAGAATGTGGCTAGCGATTTTTCTGAGCACACTTTTTTACAGAAGTCATCCCATTTGGCATCTTTAGCCTGCTTAGCGCATAGTTTAAAGTGCATCAATTTTTTGGTCGACCTCTACTTTAAGACGCTTCAAGAGCTCAGGTTGTGTTCTTCCATTCCTTCTAGCTTTCTGCCATGTCTTGGCCGTTTGTCTTTTGCTCCGCCAAGCTTCCTCGACAACTACGTTCCACCAAGGTGGCTGCGTCAATCTCTCCTGCCTTCTACGATGGGCACTCTGTTTCCTATATCTGATTTTGCCAATGACGTCCTGGTCTGTTTTCTCGTAGTTGAATGTGTGGAGCTTTCTTTTCTGGCTTCTATTTCTGCTTTTCTCAGTTAGGAGGACACATGGAAAGTGATCACTTCCGTGGAACCCCAGTGCACTCCACCTGCAAACCGGTGCGAAGGTGGAAGACACCAGTGCAAGGTCTATGACACTATCAGAGTCCCCTGTTCGAGTGGCCATTCTTGTTGCCCTTCCATCATTCAAGCACACTAAATCGGTCGAACCAGTGCGTTCTCTAGGTCTTCTCCCTGCTTGTTGGTTATGACGTTACCCCACTGGTTTCCTCTAGCATTAAAGTCTCCGCAGAAAATGACGTTCTCTTCATCGAACTCGAAGAGATTCTGCCATTGTTGTGTGTTCACCTTCCCATTACAGGCATACACATTTACAATCACGAAATGAACTGGGATCTGCACCCTAACCGCATGTACCTGCAATTCTGCATTGTTCCACACAGACATATCAACCTCAGCTGCCACAATATTGTTGCGCACAAGGATGGCCTGCCCAAGTTGTTGTCTATTGTAAAAACAATGAAAGCCAGAAGTACTTACTGTCCTGTCACCAAGAAGAGTTTCTTGTAAAACCATTATTATCGGCGATTCACAGTAGCTTATCAAGAATGGGCCGTCGTTGATTTATGGACCCACAATTCCAAGA
Organism: Megaustenia siamemsis; assembly: GCA_032433765.1. Taxonomy (NCBI): domain Eukaryota; kingdom Metazoa; phylum Mollusca; class Gastropoda; order Stylommatophora; family Ariophantidae; genus Megaustenia; species Megaustenia siamemsis. The sequence continues at coordinate 71,417,531 of JAVIAB010000125.1, read as the reverse complement.
AGTAACGCGCACATACTTTAGGCCTAGCCTCTCACACTTCAAAAGTTTAATGCCACCTCGCTTGCCCCGTCGTGTTTTCCTTCTTCGATGATGTCGTTTGGGCTGCATCTGAATACATACACTATACATAATACACTTACCGTCGTCGTAGAATTAGATGATTTTGTCGCTGAATGTCGATGCTGTGGATGCGCACTTACTCAGTAGCACGGTCCAGAACCCGTTTCCACGTTATAAACTGGCCAACTCCAGCAACTAGCTCCACAGCACGCGGATCTACTGAGAGCATTCCACAAATTAAATGAATTACGCGTCCTTGACGACAGACCGGCGTAAACAAACCGCCATTTTGTCACGCGTTCAATAGTGCAGTCAACAAGGATGAGTATAAGTGATGAAATAAAAATTGTAACAAAATGCAATGAATTAAAAGAAGCAACGTGATTTACATCAAATAGAAAGCGCATACAATCACATGATTCCTTAAAATATAAATAAAAACAAACAAATAAACAGAAAAGTTCACTGGAAAACAGCACTTGCAGTCGGGATTTGAACCCACAAACTCTCTGTCTCAAGGCCGGCGTCTTGCCTCGAGACCAACCATTCCCCATTTCTTACGATGCACTGTGGATAGAAGATGGTGGAAAGACATGCCTACGCTAACCGGTATGGCACATGATGATGATTATTTTTCTAAGAAGTGATTCAATATAGAATATTGACATTCAATAGATAAGTTAGGTGAAGAGCTAATTTTAAATATTATCTAATTTGTCAGTTTTAAATTAAGCTTACACAGGGTGTATGTAAGCACAGCCTACTCTATATATGATGTAAGTCGTTGTGCAGTCACTAAATATTTTGAAATTACGTCACCGATTGTTGAAATCTACGTCATGATATTCTGTGTCCTTTTTTGGAGAACCTAATGTTGCATTAGTCAGGTCGGGGATTTTTATCTGCTACTGAATAGGTGGATTAGGGTTATTGGTTATTTGGTTATGGAAGGCCCCGGTATCACTGCAAACAAATTAAAATCCATAATTGCTCAACCGCCCGTGCCAGTGGAATCATCCAAATTAATAACTCTTCTCCCAAACAAAGAAAGTTAGCTGTAGTCCCCATCATAGCAGTCTCAGCACATGCCAAAAGACATAAGGCGAAACCGCACAGAAAGTGGACACGGCCAACTGTTCCCTGTCATACGATATCATCATTCATCGTAATCAATTGGAATATCGGAACATGATTGGAGTAGGGTCTAGTTCATCAATCCCTGCGCAAGCCATCAACTATGAGGACTCGTTGAATTGGGGAAAGCATTGACAACAATGGGGAACACTGGCCTCCTCACCTTCAAAAGCTACAAACTGGCTAGTACGGTAACAATCAGTTTGTCGTTTCACACTGTGGAGTTTTTTTTTTCTTCTCGGGGATGGCTGGTTAGTCTAGAGGTACGATGTCGACTTCAGGACATATAGGACCGGGTTCAAAGCCCACTAGAAGCGGTGGTGATGTCTCAAAAAGAGGAAAAATTAATCCATGGTTGCTTTATGGCGTCACCCTCTCCTGATCTCTTGGGTAGTAATATCCAGTGTCTAGCCCTCTCGGATAACGGCTATAAAGAGGAGTTCCGTGTGCACTCGCACACGTAAAAGATCCCTTGGCAATTATAATCGAAAAGAGTCGACCATTAATATCTCCTGTCCAGGAACAGTTATCAACAAAACCCTACCCACACCGTGGATCCTAGGCGGCCATGCTACAGAGTTCGTGCACGTGGGACAGCATTCTCCTCGTATTTTCTCGAGAGGGATATCGGAGTACCTAGGGGTTCGAACGGTGTGCAGTGATGATGATTCCAACAAAAAACTGCGGGATTTGTTGGGAAGGAGACTTAAAGTGCTTTCGGACAGTTGTTGGATGTGGGAGAAATATTCGACTACTAACTAGTACGGTAAAATATCATATTTTATTCACATGGTATATATCATATATAATCATGGACAGTAGATAAACAAATGAAAAGACGATTAGAGGCCACAGAGATGGGATTTCTCAGAAGAATGTTGAAAGTTCCCTGGACAGCTAAAAAGACCAATAAGGAAGTTCTCAAAGAGGCTAACACAAAAAGGGAGCTCTTAAAAAACATCAGAAAAAAGCAATCAACATTTTTCGGGCACATTATGAGAAGAGGAAAGTTGGAATACTTGGTTACAACTGGCAAAATAAAAGGAAAGAGAGATCGTGGACGACAAAGAGAGAAAATACTGGATAGCTTGGTGTCATGGCATGGAAAACAGTAAACACCAGAACTGAGACGATGCACTGTAGATAGAAGATTTAGATTGTGGAGGGACATGATCGCCCACGTACCGGTATGGCACATGATGATGATGATATGTCATATGACATTACTATTTTTAAAATATTAAAACATGTCTTGTAATACATTATTCTCGTGTATTGAAAACAACCAAGACAATTGTAGATTATATTTACATAAATTAAAGAGCAAAGTAGCTATAGTATAGTCGATATAATATAGTCCATAAAAAAATGTAAAACACAAATTACTTTTAGTAAACAAAGAAACAAAAATGTAAGAAAAATCCCCGCCATGCTTCATTTGTGACGTATATGGAATGTGGAATTGGTTCCCATGTTTTCTTTACCATCTGCACAATGTGTTGGTGACGTAGTACACACTGGGTTATTGTTGTTCCCCCCACAAATATGTTGTCAGTATTTACGGCTGTTGAACCTAGAAATTGGTCGGCAGACCTTTTGTCTATCGCAAACATATTCACTGACCTACCGTGACTTCACAGTGATTAATGGTGGTCGTATTTGTTTGGGCTAGTGAGGGATGGGTGCAGAAGAGAATGGGTGGTCTAGAGGTCAAACGTCGTCCTCTGGACAGGAGCGTCACCAGTTCAAATTCCTCAGTGGGAATTGTTCTCTTCATATCCGTCGATTCTTCGTGCTTTTACCCTCCCCTGGTCTCTGTGTTGTAAGATCCAATGTCTGGTTGTCCCTTATTACGACGAAAAACAGGAGGTCCTGTGTGCACTTCGCGCAAGTTAAAGAGCCTTTAGCAGTTACAAGTCGAAAAGAGTAGACACATAATTACAGCAGCCCCAGGCAAAAACGGCAAAATTAGAAATCTACTCATGGATGTGTCGGACCTAAAGACAAAGATATTACAGTAAACCATTAACACAATGCATCCACATCCACTTAATGCACGATTACTAAAAAGAAGAAGAAGCTATTTGTGCATTGTTATAACTTGTATAATGTAATAAAACACCCATTGATATAAAAAGAGGAGTAAGACAAGGATGCATCCTATCACCAAGCTTGTTCAATCTATACACTGACCAAATCTTTAAAAACATCATAGAGATGCCAGGCCTAAACATTAATGGAAAGATAATCAATAACCTAAGATATGCTGATGATACTGTACTACTAGAAGAATGTCCTAAAGATCTACAACAATTACTTAATGTAATAAACATGACAAGCAAAATATATGGACTAGATATGAATATCAAAAAGACTAAAACTATGATCATAAACAAAAAAAATTAGCAAGACCTACAATTAAATATCAAAGTGGAAGGAATACATCTGGAGACAGTTCAGAGCTACAGCTACCTTGGACATACGATAACCAGTGATGACAAATGTAAAACTGAAATAAACAAAAGAATAGGAATGGCAACTATAATTTTAATGTCATGAAAAATATACTCCAAAATAAATAACACCAGGGCTAAAACTAAGAATAGCAAAATATTACACCTTCTCAATATTCCTGTATGGTGCAGAAACATGGACATTAGACAAGAAAACAGAACAGAAAATGAAGCCTTTGAAATGTGGATTTATAGAATAATATGTAGAATTGGATGGAAAGAAAAGAAAACAAACGATGAAGTTTTAAAACAACTGTGCATGGACATTTACAACACACTTTGCAGGCAGAACAGTCAAAGAAGACAGCGGTGCATACGTTATGACTACTAATGGCATGACGATGGAGGTGATGGCTGTGGCCAGGGCATTCATCTGGTTGGAGTCACAAGACCACACCCACGTTTGTATGCTAAGTGTTTCTATGAGCATGAATAGAAAAGCGGAGTCGGGCTCTGTACGTAATCAACGGGTTAACTCATTACAGAAGTCAACAATACACAGAGCAACCTTTGTCTTCGCCTCTGAGCATGCGGCAGTACGGAGAAATGAAAGAGCGGACAGGTTGGATAGCTGTGCTGTCACCGAAGACGGTCAACCAATGGGTCAGGTGGACATAATTAATTCCATCAAGATGCGGGAAGGGCACAGGACTTTGACAACCTTAAGTCCACATGAATCCTTCTGATGAGAGAAATTGGAGTTAAGATAGTTACATCCAAAAGTGAGAGACTTAGATGACGCATCAAGGGCTTATTAACTAACACGGAGCTGGAGTCGTCAGTCGCGATACGCTGCTTCACTTGCAGAGGAGGTGATCTTTTGACATAATCGGAGTGCAATGATGATGACCAACTAAATAATTCAATAATCACTCATGGGAATGTACTCTGGTGATGTATTAAACTAAGAATAGCAAAATGTTACATCTTCTCAATATTCCTGTATGGTGCAGAAACATGAACATTAGACAAGAAAACAGAACAGAAAATTGAAGCCTTTGAAATGTGGATTTATAGAAGAATAGGTAGAATTTGATGGAAAGAAAAGAAAACAAACTATGGAGGTTTAAAACAACTAAAAATGAAAAGAGAACTACTAAACACAATTAGAACAAGACAAATGCATTTTTTTTGGGGGGGGGGATGTTAAAAGTCACAACAGCCTAATAAAAGTAATATTGGAAGGGAAAATACAAGGTAAAAGAGGCAAAGGCAGACCAAGACCAACATGGACGAGTAACATCAAAAGATGGACAAGTCAACCTATGACAATCTGCATCATCAAAGCAAGAGACAGAGTGGAATGGCGATCCATAGTAGCCAACCTTCGATGCGGAGATGGCACTCGATCACTTCGATGTCAAAATCTTCTAGAGCCTGTATCATCTCTATCGGTGTATTGTCAGGTCCTGCTGCCTTTCCCTTTTTCATTGTTTTTATAGCTTTTTCTATTTCAGATTTCAAGATTTTATAGTTGTATGTACATTTTATGTCTGGCTTTTTGTCCCTTTCGTCATGAAATAATTCTGTTATATATTCTTGCCATCTATCTATTATATCTTTGTTGTCTGTTAGCATTCTTCCCTCTTTGTTTGCAATACATCCGTTTCGTGCAGCTTTTTTGTCTTTTAATTTACATAACAAGAAAGAAAGGAGAAGAACACAGATATAATTTTACTAAAGGGAGTGTTCATTTATTTAAAAAATTGAATTTACGAATTATACAACCTGTTGTTGAAGCCGGCAGTAATTCTAATACTTAGAAATTTTGTGACGCGCCGAGAAGCGATGAGAAGGCAAAGGGAGTAAACTGAGAGAAAAAATCTAGGACATAATACAGGGCTTCTTTAAGGGGGCGTAATTCAAGCGTAAGTATAATTTATAAAGATCAGGATCCTGAAATATAACTTAAATTATAAATAAAATATCACGCGTGACAATACTGTAAGCTCTTGTATATTGTATCATATTGTGCCAGATACAGTGTAAGAAATTATAAATAAAAAATTATCGTGAAGGCTGGACACACTTTAAAAGCCAAATAAAAAGCATTACCAAACATGCTCTTATGATCACACGAAACCAACAGGAAAAGGGGAATCAGATAAAACCTTGAAACATACAGAGACGAAATCTTGAAACAGATCGCACAAATAAAATGTATGTATTTTTGTCCAGAAGAGATATCAGTGGACAGAATGGCTTGGAGAGTTCTTGTTGATAGTCTGTAGCCCAATGGATCGTAAGAAAGGAAAAGAAGATAAAACGGTCGCATCCACGAGTGGGAACTGTGTGGTAGGACTTAGCCTTGCGGAAGACAACATACTTCATTAAATAACCCGGTATCACAAAGTAGTTACAGATTGATGATTGCAGAAGACGCAGAGGTCTAGAAAAGTAAAGTAAAGTAAAGAAAGAAAGAAAGAAAGAAAGAAAGAAAGAAAGAAAGAAAGAAAGAAAGAAAGAAAGAAAGAAAGAAAGAAAGAAAGAAAGAAAGAAAGAAAGAAAGAAAGAAAGAAAGAAAAAAGAAAGAGCAAAAAAAAAAATTAACTAATTTCGAATTCCTTAGACCTGGATTAAATTAGGCCTTAAATAAACTCAACAGCACGGGCACAAAATACAAAGTGAAAATCAACATCAACAAAACAGAAGTCATGAAGGTCGCCAAAAATAAACAGAACATCAACATAACTATAGAAAGCAGGCAACTAAAACAAGTAGAGGAATTCAAACACCTAGGAAGTTTAGTGACAGATGACAATTCACAAACAGCAGAAATAGACTCAAGATGCTACAAAGCTTGTCAAATCAAAGGACAACTACCACCACTATTGTCCAACAAAGAAGTAACTTTAGGGACAAAACGGGCACTATACAATACAATCTTCATTCCAACGTTATGCTACCAATGCCAGACCTGGACCCTAGATGCAAGAACTAAGAAAAATAACATCTAAAGAGAAGAAATGTGTCAAACGAATGACAGGAAACAGCATGAGAGACAAGATTAGAAATGAACAACTGAGAAAAAAGGTAGGAATAGCCTCCACCATAGAATATATAAAGAAACAACAGATAAAATGCTTTGGCCACGTGACAAGGCAGAGTGATCAAAACTACAACACAACTAGCCTTCAATAAGCGTTGCAAGAATACCAGACCCAAGGGTCGACCACGAAAAAGATGGATCGATGGAATATTAGAAGCAATAGGAAACATAATAGCAGTTGAGGCGACCAGAAGAGCAAAAGACAGTAAATTATATCTCCCCTCGACGCTGAAAGGCAAATGAGGTAGGAAAGAAGAAGTTAGACCTGGATTACCGATAAGGATCTTAAACGTAATTAATTAAAGCCACTGATAACTGGCTAGCAAGTCGGAAAGCAGAAAAATGGCATTCAATTTCTTGCAATTGTTCTGCATGTTCTTTGGTAACTTCTACTACTTCGTGAATGACTAATATCATCATCATCATGTGCTGTGTCAACATCGAAGTTTGAGTACATTTGAGCCCCACTATTCTTATCTGTTGCCATGATGGTAAATGCTGTTATTAGTTCTACCGTCCGTCTATTAACATTGCCAGTCCACTTTAGTCTTTGTCTTTACCTCTTTTATCTTGCATTTTTTCTTTCCAGCTAACTCAGCAATGTGTTTGAATAAATGATTAATATATGATGGGTGTGTCCACGCGCGCTTGCTGTTTGTTACCTCTGAAATGGTTGCCATAACTCTTCTGCTACTTTTTAGTTTAACAATTAAAATCCTACAAGGAAAGGTAATATACGAGGCGCAGTCAAAAAATTCCGGGACTGAAGTCATAAAAAAAGAAGAAGATAAGCTTGGTTGTACTTTGCAGGTTAGTGACCTCCAGCAGTTTTAGTAGTTAACGGCGTTGGAAATTATTGATGTTACTAAAGTATATGGATGGCTTGAGACACAGCATAAACACGTGTGTGTTTCCTCAGTGACTCAGGGAGTATGCCCAGAAAGATCGCAACTGGCTGTGCTTGTCGATGGTGGTTAGATTCTCTGGGAAGGTCTGTTCTAAAAAGTGTCTGCTTCATTTTCGTTCCTGTGCACGCGAGAGTCTGAGGTAATGAACGTGCTGACAGACTTGCCAGTTTGGCTGATGCTGAGTGCGGAAGGATAATGGGCCGATTTGACGTCATGAATGCCTCCTCGTACGCTGGACGGAAAAACGACTAAAAAAAATACCATGAACATACTTGACGAATATCATGTCAAGGTGGGAGGCGCGAGCGCTACGCAAGCATCTAAAGAAGACTTGTCAACCAACACAACGCCGTTGTCATTAATCGCAACACGATGATATTCTTCGGAAGAGATCTCACCACGTATGGTCAAGTTAGATGTGTACAATGAGGATGATCTGTCGACTAACTAAATTTAACGACGATCTCAGTGCTCCTGCCACTTTTTGTGAGTCATTTTCTTTCAGACTCATAATCTGCTCAGTTATGATGAAGCCAAATCCATCCTCAAAGGTCAGTACCATGAAAAATGGAAACGAGAACACCCAAAGCATAACGAGAGGGACGGATACCATCAACTATCAAGGAGGGATCAAGTCATCATACTTCGCCTACACACTGGCCACAATATAATGAGAAATCACCAAATTTAAAATAGGTACAACCAGCCTATGCCACTGTACACTGGACAATATGACTACAAAACATGTTCTACATGATTGCCCCCAGTACACAGACCTGAGAAGAGCAATGTGGTCCACACCCACCTCCCTGGAAGAGAAACTATATGGGGCAATAGAATCACTTAAACAGACAGCTGACTTCATGAGAGAGTCTGGAATCCTACTTGAGAGAGATTTTAATTTTGGAATCAAGAAAAGTCGCATTGTGCAGGTTCTGGCTATTAGTGAGGATATGACATCAAAGCCATGCTGTTATTGATACAAAATAAACAATAAAAAGAAAGTTAAATATGCTTTTGGACAGCGCTCAAAGTATGTCTGTAACTTTTGATGCGACGCGCTGCATTATCAGACTCTCCATTAAAATGATGTGACAGCTGCCATGACTGATTCCAACTAACATACAGACTTCATCAATGTTCAGTCGCGATCTTCACGGATACTTGACTCACAATATCAACCACATCTGAAGATGAACCGGACAATGTTAGACCCGGGCGCTTGTCAGCATTCACTTATGTTCTACCTTCTCTTAGAATGGGTAACTCACTAAAATATCTTGCAACAGCTCATAGTATGTTCCCCAAAGGCCATCTTCAACATTGTATAGTATCATGTAGCCAGTTACTGCAAACATAAACACGTTCATACAAATGCGCTTCTTTAATTCCGCCATCTCTCAGATCGCAGAGAACGTCCAGAGCGAGTTTTAAAAAAGTGTTTGCGTCACTTCCGTTACACACAGAATGCTCATTATTATCATCACACTGCTCACTCATAATAGACGGTTTTGGGGAGAAAGGAGGGGGAGGGAGGGTCCCTTGATACAGGCCACAGCCAACTACACACTCACTTAGGCCTGCGAGCTGAGAGGACATTCCATGAAAACCTCCAACTAACGTGATGTTTTCAGCTTTTCGAGCAATGGCGGTTGTGGGTAGAGTGACGTCAGCCATCTCCTCACTCCTATAACTGAAAACGTCACGCTATTTGGAGGCTTTTTCGATTTTATTTAATGCCCACGTGCCTAAGTAAATATATAGTTGGCTGTGTACAAGCGGTCTCCATTCGAGCGTGGGAAATTCAGTCTCGATTTTTGTCTTTGTTGCTTTACTGCATCTCATATATAATGTCTCAGGAGCGTTAAGTATTAAAATTTACATTTCACAGAACTAGGTCACAGCATTTGGAGGTGATGAGAATAGTACTCTTTCTCGTTGTCATTGCCGTCCCCAAATCAGTGAGGCAGGTAAAGATATTCCACAACATGGCGTACAAGTAGAGGATATATATGTGTATGTCATACACCCTATGCAGGTCAGGAGAAAAGGCTAAACAGCTTTCAGGTGCGCTGTCTTCGAAAGGTTATGAACATCAAATGGCAGTCTTACAACGAGCCAAACTCCAATCTATCATGGCAACACTTAGGAGTCGTAGACTAAGATGGCTGGGTCATGTAAGAAAAATGACAAACATTCGTATTCCTAAACAAATATTGTATGACGAACTTAAGGACAGAAAGCGGCCAAAGAGCAGACCATTGCTGGGATATAAAGATGTTTGCAAGGCTTCCTCGTAGGTATTTTCTATCCGTGAAGGCATCTGGGAAAATCTGGCTGCAGATCGTAGCATACGGAGAATAAAAGTAAAAATTGGCACAGCATCTTTCGAGGCAGTGCTGATATCAAATTCGGAAGTAATTTGTTTGTCTTCTCTCCATGATTGACTTCCTTTGGTCAGAATTGGCTCTAAATAAAACAGATGAACTCTCTTTCTCACTTTTATTGACACATACATGTTGCACAAGACGTTTTTCATTTTCTGAAATGCTATTTGGGCATGAGCTCATCTGCTTTGTTACTGGACTATAAAGGAGAGGGTTAGATCCTGATCGACGGCTTCCCGGTTCACCCAGCCTAAAATGGGTACAGGATTTTTTTTTTTTTTGTATGGGAAGTAAAGTGGCACGGGTGTAATACCGACACATTACCCAAAAATTCTTGTGCCGAAGGTCTATAAAAACTATGGTCACTAACACCGTATTCCCTATACGCCATTTAGCGTGAAGGGGCTCTTTACTTTACTCTGCTTGTTATTGTGTTATGCTTCTTTCGCCTGATGTTATAAATTATTGTGTCCAAGTATTTGACGTTCGGCACTTGTTTAAGACTCTATAATTGATGATAATATAATCAAATCTGAGGCCCCTTTTGAGGTCCTAAGCTATAGCATATTTAGCCTAGGCCTAAATTCTTCCTCGTGGGAGAGGGGGAAGGTGTTAGAGATTGAAATGCATACAGAGAGTGGGATGGACGCAGAGAGGTCTATGTCCTCTTTGAGAACCTCTGGATTAAGGCCTCATAGCTCCGGAAGCAATCTCGCAGGCCAAATATTAATAGACCCCCTCAACACCTGTTTACGTTACGACTGTCGAGCTCGAATTTCACCGGACCAGCCTTCTTGTTTCGGGTGAGCATAACTTTATTATTATTACTACCCTGAACTATACAATACACATATTATGCATTATAAATGCAATTACCATTTTTTAACATTTTTGCTGCAGATAAACATTTATGGTAAATGTCAACTTTCAATGATTGCCTCTGGGTCGCCATAAATTAATATATACAAGGGCCACGCCCATTCTCTTTACACATCTCGTAGACATTTTTCAGTGAGTCACCTTTTTACACACTAAGATAAAAGAAACACGTTTATAATCTTGTTACACATAAACATCTGAACTTAAGCTTTCAGAGCTGCTTTGCATTTATGAATCAGCGTGTGATTTTTTTTTTTAAAGTAAATAATGATTGAATTGATTGGATCGCGATTTTATTTGTAATCAGTAATGAAAATAATTGTTAGTTAACACATCTGTGATTTGTTAGTTGAAAAAATCTCCTGATGATAACAGCTGTTAAACTGTTCAATAATTGAATATATGCCAATTCCCTTGCCTTGTTGAACTTTTTTTCCTGTATTAATGAAAAAAATATATTAATCAAATGCAGCACCTAATAACAAAAAGTAGTCAGAAAGGGTATGTGTTATTTATTGTTGATTGGGTCATTGGATGCCTGAAAAACAATTTCAGAATGTGAAAATCGTATTTAGTGAACAGAGGAAGTGCTAAATAACATGTACATCATGTGATAGGTACATCTGTGTGGCACAATCATTGCATCTCAGACTTACAGGGAGGTGATAAGAGGTAGGTCATGTCTAGGAGGGAGATAACAACCTTCAGAACCACTTTGCAGTGGTCTCATGTGGGGAAAGTGAAAGAGAGACAAACAGTTCTTGATGTAGAGTAACAGAGATGGAGCTGTGATAGTGTGGACCAGATATTGGGTACTCTAGATATAGACCAAGATAAAGAGCGTTGTTGCGGTCAGATTGCCACAGTGACATGGTGTGATGGCCCTTGTATGTTTTGTCTGTTTGTGAGGAGAGAAGAGAAGCAGATTGTGAGGCAGTGCAGATTTAAAATAAATAAATTTATTTCAAGACACACTAAAATGGGAACCAGGAACTTATATATTGTTTATTTGTCTTTCAGCTGACCTTCAGCAATATTACTTCCTTGTCTTGAGCTTGAGCTCATGCTGTCTGATCTACAGTTATACCTTTACCCATTTTTGCTATGGTACAAAAACACTAAAAACAAACAAAAGTGACTCATACTTTTTGTGTTTCAATGGTATTAATATTCATCACAGTCTTTTATTTATTCATTTTTTATTTTGGTAGCTTTTTTTCTCAATCTTATTCAATTATTGGTGGGTATCTTTGGGGGTTTGACTAACTTTCTGGAGTTTCTAACTTTCTCTGTCTACTGCAGTCTGTGAAACTGAGAAATATAGTCTTTGATATTGTCTTTTAATGAATACATTTCATCATCTTTTGAAAATGACTGTGCGCCAATGGGTTTGCCCAAAGTGCTGTGATTTCATCTCTGACAACAGTAATGTCCTCCTACCCCTTCTTTCACCTGTCTTCTTATTTTCCTCCTCTCATAATTCCCTAGAGTCTTTGTTTCCTTCACCTGCCTTCTTATCTTCCTCCTCTCATAATTCCCTAGAGTCTTTGTTTCCTTCACCTGTCTTCTTATCTTCCTCCTCTCATAATTCCCTAGAGTCTTTGTTTCCTTCACCTGCCTTTTTATCTTCCTCCTCTCATAATTCCCTAGAGTCTTTGTTTCCTTCACCTGCCTTTTTATCTTCCTCCTCTCATAATTCCCTAGAATCTTTGTTTCCTTCACCTGCCTTTTTATCTTCCTCCTCTCATAATTCCCTAGAGTCTTTGTTTCCTTCACCTGCCTTTTTATCTTCCTCCTCTCATAATTCCCTAGAGTCTTTGTTTCCTTCACCTGTCTTCTTATCTTCCTCCTCTCATAATTCCCTAGAGTTTTGTTTTAGTCAGCCTGACTGAATGTGGCTGAAGATCATCATGTTGTCTAATTGTTATCTGAATTCTCCTATGCATGTCCGCATCATCATTGGTGATATGGTTGGTCTAAAAGAGAGATGCACAGTTTTTTCTATATAATCTCTTTATAGCTTGTATTATTTTTCTAGATTTGCTGCAAATGAGAACATTTGACAAGAAAGTGATGTTGTTATCTTTCCAAATTAGCTTAAGTAATGATACTACTGTTGTTGTTTGTGCAATTCTAGCCAATATTTATTGCTTGGAATTACTGCCAAAGACCAACGAGTCAATAAATTTAAAACGTGGTTCTATTTTAAGTGCCTTTATCTATAGTTCAATGCTTGTATTGGTGTTATTATTTTGTCAGTTTCGACATTTATCCCCTTTCTGTAAGCAGCAGATGTTACTTCAAGGCACTCTATTATGTTAGTAAATTCATACTTTCATCCTGCTAATCATTTTATGTCATTATCACAGCAGAAGTTAGTAATTGTTAGCAAATATGCATCATTGTTTATCATTTTTTAACATACATTTAAAATTCTATCTATCTATCTATTGACCTTTTGAGCCGTAGCCGGCCCATAGGGTGTAGACCAAGATACTCCTTCTCTTATCTGAATTTTTGTTCTAGCAGTTTTCAATTCATTTCAAATTGCTTATTGAATATTCAAAATAACCCAAAAATGTAAGGCTTGTGATGTTGTTTTTCTAAGCATTGCCTTTGTATGTGTCATGTTTAGTATTAACAGTATTATTGAATATTCAGGCTCTTTATATCATAACTCACTGGGGCAGTTTTGTTGTTAATTAAACATATCTATCTATCAATCAATTGTCCTTTTGAGCAGAAGATGGTGCATAGGGCAGAAATGTTAGACTCTTGTATTCGACAATCTATCAAGTGTTAGGCCTTGCAAAGGACCTGCATTGTATCTTGCCACATGGCTTTGTTCTGGGAGCCGCGATAGCTCAGTGGTTAGTGAACTGGACTACAAAGGCAACCGACGGCTTCCGGTTCACCCAGCCTTTAATGGGTACCGGATTTTTTTCTGGGAAAGTAAAGCGGCACGGGTGTAATACCGACCACATTACCCCAAAAATCATGTGCCGAAGGTCTGTAAAATTTATGGTCACTAACACCATATTCCCTGTATGCCACTTGGCGTGATGAACTTTACTTTTTTTTTGCATGGCTTTGTTCTGGGTGAGTTGCTCAATCTTAGTGAGAGTGTTGATGCCTGCTGTTGTTTCCTTTCATCTCAATGCACTTTTTAGCATTTCTCTAGGTCAACCTCTTTCTCCTTTTACCCTCTGGCTCCCATTTGAGGGCTTGCTTTCATATTTTCTTATTGTCTTGTATCATCACATGGCCGACACATTACCATCTTCTGTTGATTATAGATGAAATTGTTGGATGCTTTGTCATTTTTCTTATTTCTGCACTTGTCTTAAATTCATTCCATAGTATACAAAGTATTTTCATGAGGCATTTGTTTTCAAATACACCCATTTTATTTTCTATTTCTTTAGTTGTTTTCCAGCTTTCTAAGGGTGGATAATACATTTAATAAAAAAAATTATAAATTGTGTTATAGTAGTAAAAGTAAAGTACCCCCGTCACGCCAAGTGGCGTATAGGGAAATATGGTGTTAGTGACCCTATATTTTACAGACCTTCAGCTGCACATGATTTTTGGGGTAATGTGGTCAGTATTACGCCCGTGCTGCTTTACATTCCAGAAAAAAATCCGGTACCCATTTAAGGCTGGGTGAACCCGGAAGCCGTCGGTTGGGATCGAACCCTACCCCTTGTCCGTGGTAGTCCAGTTCACTAACCACTGAGCTATCGCGGCTCCCTTAAATTGTGTTATGCTTAGTAATTTTTATTTCCATATTTGATCAAGTTTCTGAAAGTCATTGTTACCTTCTCTATTCTGATTCTAATTTCATTTTGTGTGTCTCCTTCTTGATCTATGCAGCTTCCAAGATGTACAAAATGATCTACTTCTTCCACTGCTTTTCCTTCAAGGTTGATATTCTCATCTAGGTGCATTTGATTTTTCATTGCTCTTGTCTTTTCTTGGTTGATGTCAAGTCCTATTTTCCCAGCCATTGATGACAGGGCCTTTGTTTATTCTTGCATCATATTAACATTGCCATTGATGACAGGGCTTTTGTTTATTCTTGCATCATATTAACGTTGCTATTGATGACAGGGCCTTTGTTTATTCTTGCATCATATTAACATTGCTATTGATGACAGGGCCTTTGTTTATTCTTGCATCATATTAACATTGCCATTGATGACAGGGCTTTTGTTTATTCTTGCATCATATTAACATTGCCATTGATGACAGGGCTTTTGTTTATTCTTGCATCATATTAACATTGCCATTGATGACAGGGCTTTTGTTTATTCTTGCATCATATTAACATTGCCATTGATGACAGGGCTTTTGTTTATTCTTGCATCATATTAACATTGCCATTGATGACAGTGCTTTTGTTTATTCTTGCATCATATTAACATTGCTATTGATGACAGGGCTTTATTTATTCTTGCATCATATTAACATTGCCATTGATGACAGGGCTATGGTGTTCACCAAATCAAGCTCCTCCAATTGAAATCTAACAATCCATTCAATGCCTTTGTTACCTGTACAGCATTTCTGCATTATAAAATCCATGACAATTCCAAATAACAAGGGAGATAAATGGCCGACTTTGGGATTTTGGACGCAAGTTATTTACATGCTGAAATGCATTAATGGATATCTCCGTCAAGTCGACCGAAGACTTTCCTCTTTGGGAATTTGCACCATGTTTCGTTCGTTGTACGCTAACCGCAGGGTTTGTTGTTTGATGTGTGACGGTGATAATTCGACGACTAACTGTGTGTTTATATGTTTGGTTGGTGTACTGTCAAGAACGATGTTCTAACATCATCAAGCGCTATACATTTTTTGTTCTCAATACGACGATCATCATTTTCGGGAGGACGTGAACTTCCATGGTATATGGTGGATAGGCGGCAGGAACCATTGAAGGCTATGTCTGAAGGGTGTTCCTTGTTGCAGTTTCCTCATATTCCAAGTCCGGCTTGTTGCAGGAGCTACTGAGTTAAGTGCTCTGTGCACACTGTGAGCTGTGTGTTTCATCCGTTTTGATCATGTTTCGATATCCTGCTTGTTTACGATGAAGGATGATATCGTATGACAGGGAACAGTTGACTGTGTTCACTTTCTGCGCGGTTTCGCCTTATGTCTTTTGGCGTGTGCTGAGACTGCTACGATGGGGACTACAGTTACCTTTCTTGTTTGGGATATGAGTTTCTAATTTGGATGATTCCACTGGCACGGGCAGTTGAGCAATTATGGATTTTGATTCATTTGCAGTGATACTGAGGCCTTCCATAACCAATAACCAATAAGGGAGATAAAATACATCCTTGTTTCACCCCAGTATCAATCTGGAACCATCCATTTAGTCCTGCCTCTGTGCGATGCATCTGAGAAGCTGTCATATAGATCTTTGATGATGCAATCATTTCTGGTCTATTCCATATTGTCTGAGTATGTTCCACAATGAGTCTAAAGCCTTTTTGAAATTAATGAATTTAGAAGATTTATATGTTGCTCTAATATAATACTTAGGGTGACAATATGATCAAGGCAGCTTCTCCCTTTTCTAAATCTCGCTTGTTCTTCACACATAATAGTATCTACTACATCTTTCATTCTGTTCATG
This sequence comes from Megaustenia siamemsis, assembly GCA_032433765.1. Taxonomy (NCBI): domain Eukaryota; kingdom Metazoa; phylum Mollusca; class Gastropoda; order Stylommatophora; family Ariophantidae; genus Megaustenia; species Megaustenia siamemsis. The sequence continues at coordinate 71,400,957 of JAVIAB010000125.1, read as the reverse complement.
ATGATCTTGCAGAATACTTAAGAGGCAAATGATAGAAGAATCACATCTCTCCAGTTGTTGCAATCTTTGAGATTGTCCTTCTTTTGAATTTTGGCAATAATACCTCTTTCCAACTGTATGGTATCTTTTCTTTTTTTCTATATTGTGCTAAACATTTTCTACATTCTTTACAACATTTTATACGCTCTTACGTCTATCAAAGATGTTCTAAATTGCCTTACATTACAAAGGTGATCAGTCTGGTTTTTGGTTCTATCATCAGGAGATAACCAAGTTGTTTGTGCATCTCCTTGTGTGGGAATAATGTTCCACTTATAAACAAACCTTCTGTTAAACATATGCTAATACGTTATTCTTTCAAAGGTCTATTGTTGTAATTATCAAATACTTACTAAAAATGTTATTTTAAGGCAGCAATGACTTTCAGAAACCTTAATAAGATATGAAAATCAAAATTAATTAACACAAAAATAAAGCTTAGGATTTTCAAATCAAATATATTATCCCCCTTTACTTATGCATGCAAGAGCTGGAAAACAACTAAAGAAATAGAAAATAAACTGGATGCATTTGAAAACAAATACTAGAGGAAAATACTTTGTATACCATGGAATGATTTCAAGACTAGTACAGAAATAAGAGAAATGGCAAAGCATCCAAACATATCAACTATAATCAAGAAAAGAAGGTGGTCATATGTTGGCAATATGATGAGAAGATAAAACAAAAGATTCTCAAAGCAGGCCTTCAGATGGGAACCAGAGGGTAAAAGAAAAAAAGCAGACTTTGATAAACACAAAAAAAGAACATTAAAACGAGAGGCAACAACAGTAAGCATCAGTTTCCTACCCTAGAATGAACAACTTGCCCAGAACAGAGCAGTTTGGTGATACACAATGCAGTTTCTGCGCATGATCTGTCAGTTGAAAGAACGTCAGACACAAGAGTCTAGAATTTCTGCCCGTCTTTGGCTCGAAAGGACAATAGATAGATAGAGAAATATTATTTGAGATTGATGTGCAATATAAAGCTCAATAGCTTTGTCAATAATTAGAAGAAACAAACATAAAACAGCAGTTTCAACTTTAACAATGAAGGTTATATTAAAATCCATAATTGCTCAACTGCCCGTGCCAGTGGAATCATCCAAATTAATATCTCATCTCTTAAACAAAGAAAGGTAGCTGTAGTCCCCATCATATCAGTCTCAGCACACATCAAAAGACATAAGGCGAAACCGCACAGAAAGTGAACACAGCCAACTGTTCCTTGTCATACGATATCATCATTCATCGTAATCAATTGGAATATCGAATCATGATCAAAACGGATAAAACACACAGCTCACGGTGTGCACAGAGCACTTAACTCAGTAGCTCCTGCAACAAGCCGGACTTGGAATATGAGAAACTGTAACAAGGAACACTTTTCATACATAGCCTTCAATGGTTCGTGCTGCCTATCCACCATATTACAAACAAAATATATGGGCACTACCTCTATAGACCCCATACGCGTCAAGACAAGGGTAGGCAACTTATTTTCTACACTCTGTCCTTATTGTATTTCTATATATTGTATTTTTAATGGCACGAAATAATCTTCTCTTTCTTCTTAAATTTGTTCAATTCTTCCTGAGACAGGAACCCGAAGAGAAAATTCCAAGCAACTGTTCTGGGATTTGAACTCAGGTCTTTTTTGTCCAAAGTTTGACATAGAACATCTAGACCATACAGTCCCTTGTATGTAAAGTAACATATTTATGTATCAAAATCTAAATATCTCTATGTATGTAAAATCAGCTTGTGCCATTAAGACAAAACATCAAAAAGTAAAATTTTAATTCCATGCAGGACAAAATATACATCCACAAATAAGATCATCAATTTGTATAAAAATAATTAACATATACATGTAAAATCATCAATTTGTGTCTTGAAATTAAACATCTTCATCTATAATCATCCTTTTCTGACATAAAAATTAAACATATTCAAGTAAAAGAATGGTGCAGTTGAATGCAGTGATTTTAGAACAATAAACCTAATGAGCCAGGTAACCAAATTTTACTAAAAATTATACAAGGAAGGATTCAGAATAACATTAAAACTGAATTAGATGAGCAGCAATTCGGATTCAGGATAAACAGTGGGACAAAAGAAGCCATATTCAGCATGAGGACATTGATTGAAAAGTACATAGAAGTAAACAAACCAATATATGCCTGCTTCATAGACTACACCAAAGCATTTTGATAGAATACACCATAATCAACTTATACGTAGGGAGGTCAAAAAGTAATGCACACCAATTTTTTTCTCGGAAACTATTCGGGCAAAATGTGTGAAATTTTCACAGATTGTAGCTGAACATCCCCTTGACACTACCTATTTGTCAACATAATCTCCGTCCAAGCGTATTGCCTTACGCCAACGCGAAACTAGGTCATGAATGCCTCGTTTGTACCAAGTTTTGTCCTGCTCGCGTAGCCATTTTTTAACTGCACGGATCACACCCTCATTATTGTCAAAGTGTGTCCCACGCAGGAATTTTTTGAGTGGTCCAAACAGATGGAAATCTGAGGGAGCCAGATCAGGGCTGTAAGGAGGATGGGGCAGTACAGTCCAACCAAATTTGTTGATTGCTTCCCGTGTTACCAGACTTGTGTGAGGGCGTGCATTGTCATGTTGAAGCAACAAATCTGCAGATGGCTTATTAGGCCGAACTCTGTGGAACCGATTTTTGAGTTTTGAGTTTTTAGATTGCGTAATATTTATCAAAATGCTGTGCAATTTGGTACACATAATTGGAACATGTCATATTCCAAGTGTGCAAAATTTCATATTCCTATCTTTATTATTAGCCGAGAAAAAAATTGGTGTGCATTACTTTTTGACCTCCCTTTAGTAGATAGCCTAAAAGATATAAATCTTGATGACACAGACATAAGACTGATATGTAATTTATACTGGGAGCAAACAGCAATAATAAAATATAATAAGGAGAACTCTACACCCATTGATATAAAAGAGGAGTAAGACAAGGGTGCATCCTATCACCAAGCTTGTTCAATTTATACACTGAGCAAATCTTTAAAAACATCACTGAGATGCCAGGCCTAAATATTAATGGGAAGATAATCAATAACCTAAGATATGCTAATGATACTGTACTACTAGCAGAAAATCCTAAAGATCTACAACAATTACTTAATGTAATAAATATGGCAAGCAAAAAATATGGACTAGATATGAATATCAAAAAGACCATATATAATTACTGAAATAAATAAAAGAATAGGTATGGCAAAAAGTAATTTCAATGCCATGAAAAATATACTAACATCAAAACAAATAATACCAGGGCTAAAACTAAGAATAGCAAAATGTTACATCTTCTCAATATTACTGTATGGTGCAGAAACATGGACATTAGACAAGAAAACAGAACATAAAATTGAAGCCTTTGAAATGTGGATTTATAGAAGAATAGGTAGAATTGGGTGGAAAGAAAAGAAAACAAACGAGGAAGTTTTAAAACAACTAAAAACGAAAAGAGAACTACTAAACATAATTAGAGCAAGACAAATGCAAATTTTGGGTCATGTTAAAAGACACAACAGCCTAATAAAAGTAATATTGGAAGGGAAAATATAAGGTAAAAGAGGCAGAGGCAGACCAAGACTAACATGGACGAGTAACATCAAAAGATGGCAAAGTCAGCCGATGACAATCTGCATCATCAAAGCAAGAGACAGAGTGGAATGGCGCTCCATGGTAGCCAACCTTCGATGCGGAGACGGCACTCAATGATGATAATTCAAGCAATATCATCTTTTGCACCATTAATTAAACATCTCAATTTAAGATCAACATTGTGTCAGGAAATTAACCATTTCCATCATAAAACATCAGCTGTTCGTGTCACAAAACTAAACAAATCCATATAAATTCCGTTTATTGTGCTATTACAACTAAACAAATGCATACAATCTCACTTTATTGTGCTATTACAACTAAACAAATGCATACAATCTCACTTTATTGTGCTATTACAACTAAACAAATGCATACAATCTCACTTTATTGTGATATTACAACTAAACAAATGCATACAATCTCACTTTATTGTGCTATTACAACTAAACAAATGCATACAATCTCACTTTATTGTGATATTACAACTAAACAAATCCATACAATCTCACTTTATTGTGCTATTACAACTAAACAAATCCATACAATCTCACTTTATTGTGCTATTACAACAAAACAAATCCATACAATCTCACTGTATTGTGCTATTGCAACTAAATATCTCCGATGAATTAAACAAGATAGTTCTTCATAAAGTCCCTAACGATGAATTCCAGGTGGCGACGTCAGGAAGATTGAGCTGTGTGTTTCTAAGTAAGCGCGGGTAGAGATGTAATCCGTAGTTGTCACTGATGTTGTAATGTCCCTTGACTGCCTCCATGATTCTTTGAAAGGCAGGATTAATGAACTTGTTGCCAACCACTTTGATCATCGCAGGATGTTTCTTGGCCAATTCCCAGGGTACAATGGTAGAGTCGTAAGCCCAAATTGATGGATTATACGACTTGTAAGCTGCAAGCCATAGTCCAATGAAGGGGGCCCTCGGCTTTGCCAAGATCATGGAGTTTGCCAGGTTGTTGCCATCCTCGTGGCTCATTACAAACTGTTCTTTGAGTAACTCGTCTAGGCTTCGGACTACCATCTGATCCGTGTCGAGGTAGATGCCTCCAGAGACATTAAGTACTTCCAGTCTAGCGACATCCGCCTTGTGTTCAATGAATCTGAACTTCTTTCCGTATATGGTCTTAGGTGCATCCTTTGGACTAGAATAATGTTGGGCACAATCGATAAAAGAACTGTCCAGTACGGACCAAATGGAGGCTCATTACAGTGGAACAAAATGGCGCATGGTTTCTGGAACCGAACAGCACTTAAGACGCTTACAAAGTGCACAGCCTGGAAGTTGTTGTGCCCAAACCAAACATAATGAACAATGTTTGGCACAATCTGTCCTTTACTAGAGTAACAGTTCCTTTCAATAAATATATTTAAGCACTTTAAGTCCTGTGTCGAATTCAACCGGCACGGCTCTTGGTGTTGGTCAACCCTCTGTTTATTTACATTTACTGTCCACTGGTCGCAGTTAATTTCCAAACGCCATCTGTTGGCACTGGTGTTGTTGGCCAGTCGTTGTACACTGTCGAAACATTTCGGAATGTAGTTTACACTCTCAGCATTCATGTGATTTATCTGTAAAACAATTATTCTGTAGCTAATAACCAACAAAACATAGAGGGCTGCAATTAAAATCACGAAGAAAACATATTTCAACACGGCCGGAGAGAACAATCTGCTCATCTTGGTAAATTATCATATACAAAGGATTATACATTAATAGTTAAAATGTTGTCAAGATGCGCTTATATCATAAGAAACACAAGAAATCAGAAACAACAAAACTAATTTGTGAACGGTGCGTCTTACAATTTCAACTCCTAGCTATGTCATCAAATTGTCTTTGGTCACATCGTCAGCTCCCATTGAAACCACAGGTGTTTCCGTGTAAATAAACAATAAGATTGCTAAGGGAAAACCATACCGATAATGCGTTATTAAGATTAACCAAAGCACCTACTACTACTGCACACTGTTAAGTCATGCGACCGGGTTTGTTTATGTTGTGACCATTTTTGTTTAACAATGAGCTAATAACAAGCATAGTATTTTTGCTTATCTGCATTGTCAAAGTATGTTTATATTTGATTATCATAAAGTAAATCTGTCTATTGTTCTTTCATGCCGAAGACATGGCAGCCATTCTAGATTCTCCATGTTCGACAATCTTTGCTCTGTCAGACTTTGCACAGGATTCTCATTATATCTTTGCACTTATCCCTGTTCAGGATTAACTTCCCCACATATACAAGACTGAAGCTACTGTTGTTCCATCTTACCTAGTGCCACGTGATAGGTGCTAAGTGATAGGTGATAGGTGCTAAGTGATAGGTGATACGTGATAGGTGGGAAGTGATAGGTGATACGTGATAGGTGCTAAGTGATAGGTGATACGTGATAGGTGGAAGTGATAGGTGATACGTGATAGGTGGGAAGTGATACGTGATAGGTACTACGTGATAGGTGATAGGTGCTAAGTGATAGGTGATACATGATAGGTGCTAAGTGATAGGTGATACATGATAGGTGCTAAGTGATAGGTGATACGTGATAGGTGCTAAGTGATATGTGATCCATGATAGTTGGGAAGTGATAGGTGATAAGTGATAGGTGTTAAATGGTAGGTGATACGTGATAGGTGCTAAGTGATAGGTGCTAAGTGATAGGTGATATTATTGGATGTATGGCTATTTCTCTTACTTCTGTACTAATCTTGAATTCATTCCACAATGTAAAAAGTATTTTCCTGAGGCATTTGTTTTCAAATATTATCTTTGTAGGTGTTTTCTAGCTCTCATGTGCATATGTAAGGGTGAATAATACATTTGATTAAAAAATCCTGAGCTCTGTCTTTGTGCTTAATAATTTTGATTTCCAAATTTGATAAAGGTTTCCGAAAGTCATTGCTGCCTTTGCTATTCTGATTCTAATTTCATTGTTTGTGTCTCCTTGATTTATGCAGCTTCCAAGATATACAAAGTGATCTACTTCTTCCACTACTTTTCCTTCAAGATATATACTTTCTTCTGGACGAATGTTATTTTTCATTACTTTTATCTTTTCTAGGTTGCTGCTTACTTGCGTTCGCCCGATGACTTAAGGAGTGTACCTCGTCATCATCCGCCCTTAAAAGGACGTTAAGATACTGTGATATTTGCGTCTTTCAGCCCAACACATCCGACTTCAGCATGTTTTCTTGCTTGATTTCAAGTCCTATGTTGCTAGTCCTTCATGACAGGGAATTTGTGTGTGCGTGTGTGCGCGCGCGCGCATGTGTGTGTGCGTGCGTGTGTGTGTGTCATATTAACAGTGTTACTGATAAGAACTATGTTGTCCACAAAATCAAGGTCCACCAATTGAGATCCAAGTGTTCAACCAGTGCCTTTGATACCTGCACAGCATTTTTGTATTATGAAGTTGATGGCAATTCCAATTAACAAGAGAAATGAAATACATACTTGCTTCACCCGGGTTTCAATCTGAAACCAGTCACTCAGTCCTGTCTCTGTGCAAACTGCATATGAAAAGCGGGTGTACAGATCTTTGAAAATGTTGATAATTTTGGGGGTATTCCATTTTGTCTCAGTATTTTCCACAATGAGTCTTTATGTATGTTCTACAATGCGTCTCTATGTTTGCTGTCAAAAGTATTACTTTCCCAGAGAAATCCAGTACCCATTTTTTATTTTTTCGCCAGCTTTTACCTATGACGAAGTCCCTAGAGACGTGGAACTGAATTCTGCGTGTTAATCCGTTTGTCGCTGACAGCCGTGTGCCCAGGGGTCAATCTTTGCTGCTGAGACCAGGGGTGGTTGCCGCAGAGAGAACTGGCGAAGCCGGGATTTGAACCCACAACCTCTCTGTCTCGAGGCCGGCGTCTTGCCTCGAGACCAACCAATCTTCCCCCACCCCTCTAAAAAAAACTAATTTAAGGCTGGGTGAACCTAGTGACCATCGATTGGGATCGAACTCAACCTCATATCGCTAGTAGTCCAGTGTAATAACTACTGAACTGCTGCTCACTGTTTGGAAATATTTAGTGTTAGACAATAGTATATTTAATGTCACGAGTATTTGTCCGGAGCTAAAGAGTTAACGGGGCATAATAATAATGGGATCTTCATTGCCACCAATTGTAGGCGGACTGTATTTTCTAGAGACAAAAACGGGACATTGAGGTAAAAAAAAATGGGTCATTGAGAAAAAAAACCGAAAATTGAGGTAACAAAAATGGGACATTGAGAAAAAAAACCGAACATTGAGGTAACAAAAATGGGACATTGAGAAAAAAAACCGAACATTGAGGTAACAAAAATGGGACATTGGGGAAATAAAAACGGAATGTTGAGATAGCAAAAACAGCACATTCTTCTTCTTCTATCCTTCCTCATTTGCCTTTCAGCGTCGAGGGGAGATATAATTTGCGGTCTTTTGCTCTTCTGTTCGCTTCTGCTGCTGTTATGTTTCCTAGTGCTTCTAATATTCCATCGACCCATCTTTTTCGTGGTCGACCATTGGGTCTGGTGTTCTCACAACGTTTGTTGAAGGCTCGTTGTGTTGTGTTTTGTTCTTTCTGCCTTGTCACGTGGCCAAACCACTTTATCTGTTGTTTCCTTATATATTCTATTGCGGGGGCTATTCCTAGCTGTTTTCTCAGTTCTTCATTTCTGATCTTATCTCAGACCTGCCATTCGTCTAACACATTTCATCTCATTAGAGGTTTTTTTTTCCTTTTGCATCTAGGGTCAATAACTGACATTGGTAGCACAACGTTGGGATGAAGATTGTATCTTCAAAGGGCCCGTTTTGCCTCTAGAGTTATTTCCTTGTTGAATAATAGTAGTGATAGCTGTTCAGTGATTTGATAAGCTTTGTTGCATCTTGAGTCTATTTCTGCAGTTTGTGAATTGTCGTTTGTCATTAGACTTCCTAGGTATTTGAATTCCTCTACTTGTTTTAGTTGTCTGCCTTCTATAGTTACGTTGATGTTCTGTTTATCTATTGTGATATTCATGACTTCTGTTTTGTTGATGTTGATTTTCATGTTGTGTTTTGTGCATGTGCTGTTGAGTTTGTTTAAGTGTTCTTGTAGGTCTTCTATTTTTCCATGTATTAGTGCCTGATCGTCTGCAAATAGAAGCTCATTGATCTCCTCTGTTTCTGATGGGTTGATTATCTTGCATATATAGGGGGATAGTACGCAACCCTGTCCTACACCATATCTTATGGTCTGTGTAACCTGCTCCTGATCTGACTGTGCAGTTGCTGTTTATGTAGAGACTTTTAATTAGGTTCGCTAGATATTGGCTTACTCCATATGTTGTTAGTTTGTATTTCCTACAGTTGTTCTCTGTTTACTCGACCGAATGCTTTTTCTTGGTCAGTGAAAGTTATGTACACATTTTGATTGTGTTCTGTCTTCTTTTTCTGCTAACCGTTTTAAGGTGAATAGAGCGTCAGTACATCCTCTTTTTTTTTATCCCCATTTGAGAATCGCTTAACTGTAGTTATTTTATTAGTCTCAGCCTATTTTTCCACAATTTTTGCGTATAACTTTCCTACATGGATGAGAAGTGAAATACCTCTATATTGATTGCAGTCTCTCTTGTTACCTTTATTTTTCCATATTGGCATGATGATTGCCTGTTGCCAGTCTTCTGGAACTTTTTTTGTGTGCCATGGTCGTTGAATATTCTGTGCAGAAATGTAACTCCTGTTTGTCCTGTTGCTTCTATTATTTCTACTGGTATGTTATCTATGCCCGGTGCTTTATTTCTAGGTGCATATTCTTCGTTTTTCTCTTTCATGTTGTTAAATGCAGCATTGAGGTAACAAAAAATGGGACATTGAGATAACAGAAACGGGACATTGATATTGCAACAACGGGACACGGAGAGAACAAAAACGGGACATTGAGATAAATAAAAACGGGACTTTGAGTTTGTAACATCGCGACACTGAGAAAGAAAAAAAAAAGGGACTTTGTGGGCGGAGCGCCGATTGTGATAATTCATGCAAAAGTAAAGCAATAGAAAGACTTAATTACACAAAACATATTAAGCTTACCTTTATTCTTTAGTGACACAATTGTACTCAGGTGCAGAGGATTTATAATTGACCGGTGTTAAACTATAGCTCCCTATGTATTTAAAAGAAAATCTAAATCGAGACAAGATTAATATTTTTATTAAGGCAATGGGATGGCGGGAAAATATTAACTAAGAAAGCAGTTCTGCTCCATTCAAAAACAGTACGGTTCTGCTCCATTCAAAAACAGTACGATTCTGCTCCATTTAAAAACAGTACGGTTCTGCTCCTTTAAAAAACAGTACGGTTCTGTTCCTTTCAAGAACAGTACGGTTCTGTTCCATTCAAAAACAGTACGGTTCTGCTCCATTCAAAAACAGTACGGTTCTGCTCCATTCAAAAACAGTACAGTTCTGCTCCATTCAAAAACAGTACTGTTCTGCTCCATTCAAAAACAGTACGGTTCTGCTCCTTTAAAAAACAGTACGGTTCTGTTCCTTTCAAAAATAGTACGGTTCTGTTCCATTCAAAAACAGTGCGGTTCTGCTCCATTCAAAAACAGTACGGTTCTGCTCCATTTAAAAACAGTACGGTTCTGCTCCATTCAAAAACAGTACAGTTCTGCTCCATTCAAAAACAGTACTGTTCTGCTCCATTCAAAAACAGTACGGTTCTGCTCCTTTAAAAAACAGTACGGTTCTGTTCCTTTCAAAAATAGTACGGTTCTGTTCCATTCAAAAACAGTGCGGTTCTGCTCCACTCAAAAACAGTACGGTTCTGCTCCATTTAAAAACAGTACGGTTCTGCTCCATTCAAAAACAGTACAGTTCTGCTCCATTCAAAAACAGTATGTTTCTGCTCCATTTAAAACAGTACGGTTCTGCTCCATTCAAAAACAGTACGGTTCTGCTCCATTTAAAACAGTACGGTTCTGCTCCATTAAAAAACAGTACGGTTCTGCTCCATTCAAAAACAGTACGATTCTGCTCCATTCAAAAACAGTACGGTTCTGCACCTTAAAAAACAGTACGGTTCTGTTCCTTTAAAAAACAGTACGGTTCTGTTCCATTCAAAAACAGTACAGTTCTGCTCCATTCAAAAACAGTACTGTTCTGCTCCATTCAAAAACAGTACGGTTCTGCTCTTTAAAAAACAGTACGGTTCTGTCCTTTCAAAAACAGTACGGTTCTGTTCCATTCAAAAACAGTACGGTTCTGCTCCATTCAAAAACAGTACGGTTCTGCTCCATTTAAAAACAGTACAGTTCTGCTCCATTCAAAAACAGTACAGTTCTGCTCCATTCAAAAACAGTATGTTTCTGCTCCATTTAAAACAGTACGGTTCTGCTCCATTCAAAAACAGTACGGTTCTGCTCCATTTAAAAAAGTACGGTTCTGCTCCATTCAAAAACAGTACGGTTCTGCTCCATTCAAAAACAGTACTGTTCTGCTCCATTCAAAAACAGTACGGTTCTGCTCCTTTAAAAAACAGTACGGTTCTGTTCCTTTCAAAAACAGTACGGTTCTGTTCCATTAAAAAACAGTACGGTTCTGCTCCATTAAAAAACAGTACGGTTCTGCTCCATTTAAAAACAGTACGGTTCTGCTCCATTCAAAAACAGTACAGTTCTGCTCCATTCAAAAACAGTACGGTTCTGCAATTCAAAACAGTACTGTTCTGCTCATTCAAAAACAGTACGGTTCTGCAATTCAAAAACACTACGGTTCTGCTCCATTAAAAAACAGTACGGTAGTAGTATAGGTGGCAGTGGATCCATACTAAAAGTGCACGTGCATGCACCGAAAGACAATAGATTTGGCACCGATACTGCACGAAACATGCACCTAAAAAAAAAAAAATTTTTTTTTTGAATTCGCTATTTTTTCGAAATTGATTAATTTTTTTTTTTGGGGGGGGGGGGGGGGATTTTTTTTTTTTTTTTTTTTTTTTTTTGGTTCGTCAGCTTGTCGAAACGGTCTACTGTGTCTGAGAGATTAACTCAGGTAAATTCAAAAGATCGTGACGGCTTATCGTGCGGGGTACGGTGATCCCCTCTCGCGGTGTGGCGTGACGGTGATCGGCGCCTCGCTCGTGGTGTGCGTGAAAGAGTATTTTAAAAGAGTATATTTGTGAAAGTAAAAATTCAGAATTAGTTTAAAAAATATGTATTTGTGAAAGTAAACTCAGAGTTAATTAAAAATAAAAAAAAATTAAAAAAAAAGTCTCCCACCAGGATTCGAACACGGGGTCTACTACGTGACAGGAGGCGACATGTAAAAAAAATGCTGACAAGCAATGACGTTGAAGGTTAGGTTGTCGAACGGTCTACTGTGTCTGAGAGATTAACTCAGGTAAATTCAAAAGATCGGCCGTCAATCAGTCCGGCTCAGGATATTTCAGTTAACCAACTCAGGTAAAACCCCGATTGAAAAGAAAACGGACTTATGTTAAAAATAATAAAATATAATGATGAAAAATCAATATTTTTAAAAACTTAAAATGAAGGGAAATTTTAAAATTATAGGCGATCTCGCAACTGATTGGGTCGCGGATCTCGCACTACATTTTTTAGTGATCATGTGCCACCCTCAACACCAGCATCAACCCTTCATGTCCTATCATCATCATCATGTGCCACCCTCAACACCATCATCAACCCTTCATGTCCTATCATCACCAACATACCACACAAACTATCAAACCGATTATTATTCGGCAGCGGTCGGCATGTGAGAGGGGGGGGGGGGGAGTATTAGGCGACAGGAGGCGACATGTAAAAAAAATGCTGACAAGCAATGACGTTGAAGGGGTATTGTTAGGAAATGGATTAGGTAAATACGACTAGCTCGCGGGCGGGAACAGGTTGGTTGACACAGGTGTGTTATGTAGTATCGCTAACATCATGTGCCAGGATAGCGGTTCTTGGGGAAAGATTATTGGTCGTGTGTGTTATCGCTACCAACATCATCATGTGTCGTGTAGTAAGGTGTGCTAATATTAAATAGTGATGCTCGCTCTCTCTCATTCATGGTAAAGCAAAACAAAATTCTATATTTCACAACTTTATTAATACATCATATATATTACTGTCCGGTTGCTGATAATTTTAACCGTCTGGGTTTCCTACACAACCGCCCTCCATTTTGACAAAACCTTGATCAAAGCTGGAATAGGTAATCAGTGACTTTGCTGAAACATCCTGGGCATTCATATTGGCTGCCGAGCTGTCGTCTGATTAACAAGAGTGAGGTCCCCTTGGTTAACAAAAAAGGGCGTGTAGTTGATCTGGTTAACAACAGGCGGCATGTAGTTGAGGTTAGCATAAGCGTTTTCGAGACTGCCTTAACGCCATCTTTAGACAACAGAACTACCCCTCTGCCTTCATGTCCTATCATCATCATGTGCCACCCTCAACACCATCATCCCTTCATGTCCTATCATCATCATCATGTGCCCCCTCAACACCATCATCCTTCATGTTCTATCATCATCATCATGTGCCACCCTCAACACCATCATCAACCCTTCATGTCCTATCATCATCATCATCATCACCAAGACACACAAAGTGACACATCATCATCATGTGCCACCATCAACACCATCACCGTCCCTTCATGTCCTATCATCATCATCACCAAGACACACAAAGTGACACATCATCATCATGTGCCACCCTCAACATCATCATCATCCCTTCATGTCCTATCATCATCAAGCCACACAAAGTATCAAACCGATTACTAGTGACACATCATCATGTGCCACCTCAACACCATCATCAACCCTTCATGTCCTATCATCATCATCATGTGCCACCCTCAACACCATCATCAACCCTTCATGTCCTATCATCATCATCATCACCAAGACACACAAAGTGACACATCATCATGTGCCACCCTCAACACCATCATCATCCCTTCATGTCCTATCATCATCATCCCTTCATGTCCTATCATCATCAACCCACACAAAGTATCAAACCGATTATTAGTGACACATCATCATGTGCCACCCTCAACACCATCATCAGCCCTTCAGGTCCTATCATCAAGCCACACAAAGTATCAACCAGCGAAATTCTCTCTCTCTCTCTCTCTGTCTCTCTCACATTCATGGTAAACCAAAACAAAATAGGCTCATACTCAAAAAGTCGACCTAAAAATCCCAAAAGCTACTCACATAGTCGTAATAGTTAGACACAGGGAGTAGAAAGTTATATTCTAGGTCCAAAAAGTTTGACCAAATCACTAACAATTTACCCACAGAATAAAATAAATATAGACTCATATTCAAAAAGTCGACCTCAAATCCATAAAAATCTTATCCCATACTCATACTAGTTAGACACAACGAACCGATCGTTATTTCTAAAGCCAAAAAAGTTTGGCCAATTCGCAAATATTTTACCACCATAACACACAAATTTAGGCTCATTCAAAAGTCGACATCAAAACCATAAAAATCTACTCACATAGTCATACTAGTTAGACACAACGAGCAGGAAGTTATATTCAAGGTCCCAAATGTTGGACCAAATCACTAAGATTTTACCACCATAACACACCCACGACCTCTCGAACCACGCACTTAACAAACTACAAACTTAATAAACCACAAACTCACGAACAACGAACTTAACAAATCACGAACTTGCGAACCACGACCATACAAACCATGGACTTAACGAACCATCAGCTCGCAAACAACGAACCACGACCATACGAACCATGGACTTAACGAACCACCGCTCGCAAACAACGAACCACGACCCCACGAACCACAACCCACGAACCACGAACTCGCAAACAACGAACCACGACCATACGAACCATGGACTTAACGAACCATCAGCTCGCAAACAACGAACCACGACCATACGAACCATGGACTTAACGAACCATCAGCCCGCAAACAACGAACCACGACCCCACGAACCACGAACTCGCAAACAACGAACCACGAACTCACGAAACACATACTTAACAAACCACGAACTCGCGAACCACGAACTCACGAACCACATACTTAACAAACCACGAACTCGCAAACCACGAACTTGCAAACAACGAACCACGACCATACGAACCATAGACTTAACGAACCATCAGCTCGCAAACAACGAACCACGACTCCACGAACCATGGACTTAACGAACCATCAACTAACGAACCACGACCCCACGAACCACAACCCCACGAACCATTGTGCCAAACTGGTTCGCGTGTCAAACTTGTGCATGTTTTTGCACGTTGCAAATCTGGTGCGGTTTGGTGTAACTTTTAGATGAATGTGGGAGTAGCTTTTTATGGTTATGAGGTCGACTTTTTGAGTATGTGCCTAAATTTTTGTGATCTCAGAGATGAAATGTGTTAGACGAATGACAGGAAACAGTCTGAGAGATAAGCTCAGAAATGAAGAACTGAGAAGAAAGCTAGGAATAGCCCCCATCATAGAATATGTAAGGAAACAACAGATAAAATAGTTTGGCTAGGTGACAGGGCAGACAGATCAAAAACACAACGAGCCTTCAGCAAAATGTTGTGAGAACACCAGACCCAACTGTCGACCACGAAAAAGGATGGGTCGATGTACAATTAGAAGCGCTAGGAAACATACCAGCAGCAGAGGCGAACAGAAGAGCAAGAGACCACAAATTATATCTCTCCTCGACGCTGCCTTTGTTAAGTCCATGGTTCGTGGGGTTGTGGTTCGTGGTTCGTGAGTTGATGGTTCGTTAAGTCCGTGGTTCGTGGGGTCGTGGTTCGTGAGTTGATGGTTCGTTAAGTCCATGGTTCGTGGGGTTGTGGTTCGTTAGTTGATGGTTCGTTAAGTTCGTGGGTTCGTGGTTCGTTAGTTGATGGTTCGTTAAGTCCATGGTTCGTGGGGTTGTGGGGTCGTGGTTCGTTCGTGAGTTGATGGTTCGTTAAGTCCATGGTTCGTGGTTCGTTGTTTGCGAGCTGATGGTTCGTTAAGTCCATGGTTCGTATGGTCGTGGTTCGTTGTTTGCGAGTTCGTGGTTTGTTAAGTATGTGGTTCGTGAGTTCGTGGTTCGCGAGTTTGTGGTTTGTTAAGTATGTGTTTCGTGAGTTCGTGGTTCGTTGTTTGCGAGTTCGTGGTTCGTGGGTTGTGGTTCGTGGGGTCGTGTTCGTTGTTTGCGAGCTGATGGTTCGTTAAGTCCATGGTTCGTATGGTCGTGGTTTGTTGTTTGCGAGCTGATGGTTCGTTAATTCCATGGTTCGTATGGTCGTGGTTCGTTTGCGAGTTCGTGGGGTTGTGGTTCGTGGGGTCGTGGTTCGTTGTTTGCGAGCTGATGGTTCGTTAAGTCCATGGTTCGTATAGTCGTGGTTCGTTGTTTGCGAGCTGATGGTTCGTTAAGTCCATGGTTCGTATGGTCGTGGTTCGTTGTTTGCGAGTTCGTGGTTTGTTAAGTATGTGGTTCGCACGTTCGTGGTTTGTTAAGTTCGTTGTTCGTGAGTTTGTGGTTTATTAAGTTTGTAGTTTGTTAAGTGCGTGGTTCGAGAGGTCGTGGGTGTGTTATGGTGGTAAAATCTTAGTGATTTGGTCCAACATTTGGGACCTTGAATATAACTTCCTGCTCGTTGTGTCTAACTAGAATGACTATGTGAGTAGATTTTTATGGTTTTGATGTCGACTTTTTGAATATGAGCCTAATTTGTGTGTTATGGTGGTAAAATATTTGCGAATTGGCCAAACTTTTTTGGCTTTAGAAATAACGATTGGTTCGTTGTGTCTAACTAGTATGAGTATGGGAGTAGATTTTTATGGATTTGAGGTCGACTTTTTGAATATGAGTCTATATTTATTTTGTTCTGTGGGTAAATTGTTAGTGATTTGGTCAAACTTTTTGGACCTAGAATATAACTTTCTACTCCCTGTGTCTAACTATTACGACTATGTGAGTAGCTTTTGGGATTTTTAGGTCGACTTTTGAGTATGAGCCTATTTTGTTTTGGTTTACCATGAATGTGAGAGAGAGAGAATTTCGCTGGTTGATACTTTGTGTGGCTTGATGATAGGACCTGAAGGGCTGATGATGGTGTTGAGGGTGACACATGATGATGTGTCACTAATAATCGGTTTGATACTTTGTGTGGGTTGATGATGATAGGACATGAAGGGATGATGATGGTGTTGAGGGTGGCACATGATGATGTGTCACTTTGTGTGTCTTGGTGATGATGATGATGATGATAGGACATGAAGGGTTGATGATGATGATAGGACATGAAGGGTTGATGATGGTGTTGAGGGTGGCACATGATGATGTGTCACTAGTAATCGGTTTGATACTTTGTGTGGCTTGATGATGATAGGACATGAAGGGATGATGATGATAGGACATGAAGGGATGATGATGGTGTTGAGGGTGGCACATGATGATGATGTGTCACTTTGTGTGTCTTGGTGATGATGATGATAGGACATGAAGGGACGGTGATGGTGTTGAGGGTGGCACATGATGATGATGTGTCACTTTGTGTGTCTTGGTGATGATGATGATGATGATAGGACATGAAGGGTTGATGATGGTGTTGAGGGTGGCACATGATGATGATGATAGGACATGAAGGGATGATGGTGTTGAGGGTGGCACATGATGATGATAAGACATGCAGGGTTGATGATGGTGTTGAGGGTGGCACATGATGATGATGATAGGACATGAAGGGATGATGGTGTTGAGGGTGGCACATGATGATGATAGGACATGAAGGCAGAGGGGGTAGTTCCGTTGTCTAAAGATGGCGTTAAGGCAGTCTCGAAAACGCTTATGCTAACCTCATCTACATGCCGCCTGTTGTTAACCAGATCAACTACACGCCCTTTTTTGTTAACCAAGGGGACCTCACTCTTGTTAATCAGACGACAGCTCGGCAGCCAATATGGATGCCCAGGATGTTTCAGCAAAGTCACTGATTACCTATTCCAGCTTTGATCAAGGTTTTGTCAAAATGGAGGGCGGTTGTGTAGGAAACCCAGACGGTTAAAATTATCAGCAACCGGACAGTAATATATATGATGTGTTAATAAAGTTGTGAAATATAGAATTTTGTTTTGCTTTACCATGAATGAGAGAGAGCGAGCATCACTATTTAATATTAGCACACCTTACTACACGACACATGATGATGTTGGTAGCGATAACACACACGACCAATAATCTTTCCCCAAGAACCGCTATCCTGGCACATGATGTTAGCGATACTACAATAACACACCTGTGTCAACCAACCTGTTCCCGCCCGCGAGCTAGTCGTATTTACCTAATCCTTTTCCTAACAATACCCCTTCAACGCCATTGCTTGTCAGCATTTTTTTACATGTCGCCTCCTGTCGCCTAATACCCCCCCCCCTTCACATGCCGACCGCTGCCGAATAATAATCGGTTGATAGTTTGTGTGGTATGTTGGTGATGATAGGACATGAAGGGTTGATGATGGTGTTGAGGGTGGCACATGATGATGATGATAGGACATGAAGGGTTGATGCTGGTGTTGAGGGTGGCACATGATCACTAAAAAATGTAGTGCGAGATCCGCGACCCAATCAGTACGAGATCGCCTATAATTTTAAAATTTCCCTTCATTTTAAGTTTTTAAAAATATTGATTTTTCATCATTATATTTTATTATTTTTAACATAAGTCCGTTTTCTTTTCAATCGGGGTTTTACCTGAGTTGGTTAACTGAAATATCCTGAGCCGGACTGATTGACGGCCGATCTTTTGAATTTACCTGAGTTAATCTCTCAGACACAGTAGACCGTTCGACAACCTAACCTTCAACGTCATTGCTTGTCAGCATTTTTTTTACATGTCGCCTCCTGTCACGTAGTAGACCCGTGTTCGAATCCTGGTGGGAGACTTTTTTTTTAATTTTTATTTTTTTTAATAATTCTGAGTTTACTTTCACAAATACATATTTTTTTAACTAATTCTGAATTTTTACTTTCACAAATATACTCTTTTAAAATACTCTTTCACGAACACCACGAGCGAGGCGCCGATCACCGTCACGCCACACCGCGAGAGGGATCACCGTACCCCGCACGATAAGCCGTCACGATCTTTTGAATTTACCTGAGTTAATCTCTCAGACACAGTAGACCGTTTCGACAAACTGACGAACCAAAAAAAAAAAAAAATCCCCCCCCAAAAAAAAAAAAAAAAAATCAATTTCGAAAAATAGCGAATTCAAAAAAAAAATTTTTTTTTTTTTTAGGTGCATGTTTCGTGCAGTATCGGTGCCAAATCTATTGTCTTTCGTATCATGCACGTGCACTTTTAGTATTGGTTCACTGCCACCTATACTACTTACGGTTCTGCTCCATTCAAAACAGTACGGTTCTGCTCCATTCAAAAACAGTATGTTTCTGCTCCATTCAAAAACACTACGGTTCTGCTCCATTCAAAAACACTACGGTTCTGCTCCATTCAAAAACAGTACGGTTCTGCTCCATTCAAAAACAGTATGTTTCTGCTCCATTTAAAACAGTACGGTTCTGCTCCATTCAAAAACAGTACGGTTCTGCTCCATTCAAAAACAGTACTGTTCTGCTCCATTAAAAAACAGTACGGTTCTGCAATTAAAAAACACTACGGTTCTGCTCCATTAAAAAACAGTACGGTTCTGCTCCATTCAAAACAGTACGGTTCTGCTCCATTCAAAAACAGTACGGTTCTGCTCCATTCAAAAACACTACGGTTCTGCTCCATTCAAAAACAGTACGGTTCTGCTCCATTTAAAACAGTACGGATTGTCAGCCCACACCCAGTTATAGTACTAGGGTCTGCGGGCTGAAAGGAATCACCCGGTGTTTGTGACGTTTTCAGTTTTGCGAGCTGGGACGGTTGTGGTTAGAATGACGTCAGCCATCTATATCTCGCTAGCAGAAGACGTTACAAATATTGGCTGTTTCCGAGACTTACATCTCAGTCCGAAGGCTGAGTTTATAGTAAAACTATAGCTGAGTATTTTGGTCAGGTCGGGTAATTTTACCTGCTACTGCGTGCAGTAAACAGTACAACCTGGGGCTGCCCTGCTGCCTTGCAGGTACGCTCGGGAGAGTAAGAGGCTAAGGGAGGGTACTCCGAAGTAAAACAACTCCACTGCCTTATGGGTGAGGCTTTTTATTCAAAGGCTAGCGGAGCCAACCGTAAACAAACCGACGGAAGGCAACAGAAAACCACCGTCGTAACTTCTTTGTACAATCGTGAATCGCCATGATACTGTAAGGAAAAATATTTGGGAACTTTGTTAACCTCAGACGGAAGATGTACAAAAGAGGTGAGATGCAGAATGGCTCAGGCAAAAGCAGCTTTCCAAAAAAATGAGGAAGATACTATCCAATCCATTTATGACAATAGAAACAAGAAAAAGAGTTCTTAAATGTTACGCAGAGTCAGTCTTAACATATGGATGCGAATCATGGACAATAGGACAACAGACAAGAAAATCACTGGAGTCTGTAGAAATGTGGGATAGCTCAGTGGTTAGTGAACTGGACTACAAAGGACAAGGGGTAGGGTTCGATCCCAACCGACGGCTCCGGGTTCACCCAGCCTTAAATGAGTACCGGATTTTTTTTTCTGGGAAAGTGATGCGGCACGGGCGTAATACCGACCACATTACCCCAAAAATCATGTGCCGAAGGTCTGTAAAATTTATGGTCACTAACACCATATTCTCTATACGCCACTTGGCATGACAGAGGTACTTTACTTTTTTTACTGTAGAAATGTAGTTTTACAGAAGAATGTTGAGAGTACCATGGACAGCTAAGAAGAGTAATGAAGATGTTCTGAGAGAGGTCAAAGCAAAAAGAGAGCTAATTTCCAATATTAGGAAGAAACAATCATCATTTTTTGGCCATGTAATGAGAAGAGAACAACTGGAATATGTTGTAACAACTGGAAAAATTGAGGGACGAAGAGATAGAGGGAAGCAAAGAGAAAAAATAACAAGACAGCTTAAGAGAATGGCTTGGCAGAAGGTCAACAACAGAAATGATAAATAGCTGCCGAGATCGAAAGTTGTGGAGAGACATGATCACCTACGCCAGCAGGCCCGGTACTTGATGATGATGATAGCTGGATGTTGTCAGCTTAACCATCGTCACCTGAATATTTCAGAAGGTGGTGGCCTAACCAGTGGCTTGTTTATCGCCAATCCTCCGACGGTTTACTGTTTTTCCTGCACAAAATGGGAGGGATAAATGTAAACTATGAATCATCTGCTTGTGTGGGTGTGCAGTATTCTGGTGGATAGCTTTTGTTTCCTTGTATTTAACTGAGAATTGCATCTATCATGTCTTGTGAGAAGTGTTTGGGGAAGGAAGGGTCCATAACTCTATAGCTATGGGTTTATAAAATGGTATGAATGATCTCCATGATTTTTTTTTTAAAGGTAAATGAAATAGTAATGTAATATAGACACACTGTTGTATAATTAATAGCAACAGAACTTTCTACATTTATCTGCCTCGAGATGACTGGGTGATTTAGAGGTAAGACATCCAACTTTGTACAGGAAGACCCCGGATTCGAATCTCGTTACTGACGATGCACAATTTTCACCCGTGGATTCCTCGTAACTCTACCCTCCCCTGGTCGCTGTGTTGCGAGATTCGATATCTAGCCCTCTCTTAAAATCACTAAAAACTGGAGGTCATGTGTGCACTCCGCGCACGTTAAAGACACTTGAGAATTAAAAGTAGAAAAGAGTAGGCCAGAAATAGCCGCTGAGAGGCACAAAGTGTTAAGTAAATCTGCCCATGTCGATTCAAAAACGTTTTACCGTAACCTAGCGACAGAACGCATATACTGAACGGATACGCTGAAAAGAAGAAAGATCTGCCTGAAACTAGATGTCTCTCAAACTAGATGTCACTCAAACTAGATGTCACTCAAACTAGGTGTCACTCAAACTAGATGTCACTCAAACTAGATGTCACTCAAACTAGGTGTCACTCAAACTAGATGTCACTCAAACTAGGTGTCACTCAAACTAGATGTCACTCAAACTAGATGTCACTCAAACTAGGTGTCACTCAAACTAGATGTCACTCAAACTAGGTGTTACTCAAACTGGATATATCTCAAATTAGATGTCACTCAAACTGGATGTCTATCAAATTGGATGTCTCTCAAACTAGATGTAACTCAAACTAGAAGTTACTCAAACTGGATATATCTCAAACTAGATATCACTCAAACTGGATGTATTTCAAAATAGATGCCTCTCAAATTATATGTTTTCACAGAATACCTTGTATTTCTGGGATCAAAAAGTGTCACCAACAAAGATCTTTACCAGGAAACCTGCACTGATGACAGTACTACCTAAAGATAACATGACGCAGGATATGCTATGTTTACAGAATACTCCAGATAGCTATGCTAAGTGTAGCTCTTTGCTGGAACCCTGGTAGCTATGCTAAGTGTAGCTCTTTGCTGGACCCCTGGTAGCTATGCTAAGTGTAGCTCTTTGCTGGACCCCTGGTAGCTATGCTAAGTGTAGCTCCTCGCTGGACCCCTGGTAGCTATGTTAAGTGTAGCTCCTCGCTGGACCCCTGGTAGCTATGCTAAGTGTAGCTCCTCGCTGGACCCCTGGTAGCTATGCTAAGTGTAGCTCTTTGCTGGACCCCTGGTAGCTATGCTAAGTGTAGCTCTTTGCTGGACCCCTGGTAGCTATGCTAAGTGTAGCTCCTCGCTGGACCCCTGGTAGCTATGTTAAGTGTAGCTCCTCGCTGGACCCCTGGTAGCTATGCTAAGTGTAGCTCCTCGCTGGACCCCTGGTAGCTATGCTAAGTGTAGCTCTTTGCTGGACCCCTGGTAGCTATGCTAAGTGTAGCTCTTTAGGACCCCTGTTAGCTATGCTAAGTGTAGCTCCTCGCTGGACCCCTGGTAGCTATGCTAAGTGTAGCTCCTCGCTGGACCCCTGGTAGCTATGTTAAGTGTAACTCCTCGCTGGACCCTTGGTATGGTAGCTATGCTAAGTGTAGCTCCTCGCTGGACCCCTGGTAGCTATGCTAAGTGTAGCTCCTCGCTGGACCCCTGGTAGCTATGCTATGTGTAGCTCCTCGCTGGACCCCTGGTATCTATGCTAAGTGTAGCTCCTCGCTGGACCCCTGGTAGCTATGCTAATTGTAGCTCCTCGCTGGACCCCTGGTAGCTATGCTAAGTGTAGCTCTTCGCTGGACTCCTGGTAGCTATGCTAAGTGTAGCTCCTCGCTGGACCCCTGGTAGCTATGCTAAGTGTAGCTCTTTGCTGGACTCCTGGTAGCTATGCTAAGTGTAGCTCTTTGCTGGACCCCTGGTAGCTATGCTAAGTGTAGCTCTTTGCTGGGCCCCTGGTAGCTATGCTAAATGTAGCTCTTCGCTGGACCCAATATTGCTATGCTAAGTGTAGCTCTTCGCTGGACCCCTGGTAGCTATGCTAAGTGTAGCTCTTCGCTGGACCCAATATTGCTATGCTCATTGTAGCTCTTCGCTGGACCCCTGTTAGCTATGCTAAGTGTAGCTCTTCGCTGGACCCAATATTGCTATGCCAAGTGTAGCTCTTTGCTGGACCCCTGGTAGCTATGCTAAGTGTAGCTCTTCGCTAGACCCAATATTGCTATGCTCATTGTAGCTCTTCGCTGGACCCCTGTTAGCTATGCTAAGTGTAGCTCTTCGCTGGACCCAATATTGCTATGCCAAGTGTAGCTCTTTGCTGGACCCCTGGTAGCTATGCTAAGTGTAGCTCTTCACTGGACCCCATATTGCTATGCTCAATGTAGCTCTTCGCTGTGCCCAGATGACAAGAGGAAAACCCAAAGACTGACGGGAAAACGTTTTCATGTTGGGTGAATCGAAAGGTTGGCTCAAGACAAACAACAATGGTGATCTCTAGTGATGGCCCTTTGTGTTAAAGAACATAAAGGGGACTAAGTACGTAAGTCACAGTTGCTTGTTTTTATTTTATCTATAAGGTGTATTTTAGTTGTAACTTAGTAAAAGTTGCAGCATTTTTAGGTGTGAGACGTCCTGAGTCTAGTACAGTCCAGCTATTCTTAAGATCTATATTTCACGGAAGTTGTCTCAGCTTGTGACGTCAGGCACAAAACGTCATTGTTTTTTAACCAAAATAAATATTTATGCATGAATTTTATTTTAGAAAGGAAAGCAAACCTGAATAAAATGCTGGCTGAAATCGGATGCACTGGGCCACTGGCGCAGAACACAGTGCAACGTTTTAACGGGTGTTCAATCAGAGTGGATCTGGCAGACTCTAATTGTGATGTTCTGTCTGTGAGGGCGATCAACACACTTAACCTGACAGCTGACTTCATGTGAGAGTCTGGAATCCTACTCTGATTGAGTCCTGATAGCAGAGAGAGAGAGAGAGAGAGAGAGATTTTAGAAGAATGTTCGTAACAAAAGATAGAAGATTAGTAAGGGGATCTCCCAGACTTTCTGGTTTGAATATTACAATTTTTAGCATACCAGTTTTTAATTGTTATTTTATCATTCTTCTAGTCAACTTAAATGTATGCAAGGAGATGCATTTTGTTTGTTATAGAAAGACACAAAAAGCAAAACGACTAAAATATCAATGACAAACAACTGTGAAGTAAATGAAAGCTTATTCAGTGTGTTGTTTCTTTCGTAAATGTGTCGTCGAATCATCTTAGCTCTTAAAATCGTTGGGTGGGGGAGAAATGGTAGAATTCATTATAATGTTTTAGACATGTTATTGTTTGCCTTCCGTACATTGACTGGGCAGTGTTATTTTAAGAGATTTTGTGTGGCAGAACCAATATAATTAATGCAGACACCGCATAGTGGAGCATAGAAAGAAATACAGGAAAGAAAAAAAGCCAAACAAATGTATGCAAATCTTAAGAGATCGACAGAAAAGAGAGAAGGAACATTGCTTTTTTAAATTTAATGTAAAAATGCGTTCTGAACATGAGATTAAGGTATTAGTTGCTCGCAGTCTTCGCAGCGCAGATAATCGCCAGTTTGATCAGACTTCAAAAGGTCCCCAGTCTACCTGGCTCGGAGAAATCATATCTGACAAGTACACCCCCTCATTACTTCCTCCCACCGCAAAGAAAATCCCAACAAAGAAAATCCAACACAGAAAATCCCAACAAAGAAAATCCCAACACAGAAAATCCCAACAAAGAAAATCCCAACAAAGAAAACCCAACAAAGAAAATCCCAACAAAGAAAATCCCAACAAAGAAAATCCCAACAAAGAAAATCCCAACACAGAAAATCCCAACACAGAAAATCCCACAAAGAAAATCCCAACAAAGAAAATCCCAACACAGAAAATCCCAACACAGAAAATAACGAAATAGTAGTTGCAGACTGATGTATCGTCTTTTATCTTTGACTCCCGTTCAGTAGGCAGGTAGGCGACAGGAACCGTTGAGGCTCAGTCTGAAAAGTGTTCCTTGTTGCAGTTTCCTTATGTTCCAAGCCCAGCTTGCTGCTGGAGCTACTGAGTTTCGTGCTCTGTGCACACCGTGAGATGTATATTTCATCCGGATCGTGTTTCTATATTCCGATTGTTTACGATGAATGATGATATCGTATGACAAAGGACAGTTTGGCTGCGTCACTATCGGTGCGTTTACACCTTATGTCTTTTGGCGTGTGTTGTAGTTGCTATGATGGGGACTGCAGCTGCCTTTCTTTGTTTGGATCCTTCAATGAGATGAGATGTTAATTCTGATGATTTAAAATAACTGGCACGGGCGGTTGAGCAATTATGTATTTTAATTCGTTTGCAGTGATACCGCGGCCTTCTAACTACAACTACAGCATCCTTTCTTAGATCTTTAAAAACTAGATATGTCTTTACCATATTGTGGTAATATATTGCGACATGATCAATTATTTAAGGAAAATACCAGAATAGATTCTTCACTCAAATGGCAATCATGTTCCAATGTGTGTGTGAGAGAGAGAGAGAAAGGGGGGGGGGATGATTGTAAGTTCCAGTAGCCTCCCCTTATATAACGGCAGCTGTGAAGTTGTCCAAGTTGTGGGACGGGGCACTCTTTTCGGTAGAATCAGTATCACCATCATCATCACCACCATCATCATCACCATCACCACCAACATCATCATGATCATCACCACCATCATCATCATCACCACCACTATCACCATCATCATCATCACCGCCACTATCACCATCATCATCATCATCACCACCACCATCATCATCATCATCACCACCACCATCATCATCATCATCACCACCATCATCATCATCATCACCACCACCATCATCATCATCACCACCACCATCATCATCATCATCACCACCATCATCATCATCATCACCACCACCATCATCATCATCACCACCACCATCATCATCATCATCACCACCACCATCATCATCATCACCACCACCATCATCATCATCACCACCACCACCACCATCATCATCATCTTCTTCTTCTTCTTCCCTTCGAGCCAAACATCCAGCAGAAACTAATGTGCTCCCACCCCAATGAGACGTTGTACTATTGGTCATTTCAAAATATTTTGAAGGTGTTTAAAATTCCATATCTCTGCAACCAATTGATTGATAATGCTGAAATTTTGCATATGGTCTTGTGATTTTTTGGTCCCAAGAAGTACATTCATTTCCTCACCAACAACGTATAGTTTTAAATATTCTTTATTTGAAGTATACAAATTTAAGGCATTTTGGTCAAACCATATATTTGGAGGAATTACCGCTTCATATGAGTGAGCACCCACGGACTTGTCATCTTGAACGTAATGCGCGCCAATTTCACTGTTTTAAGCACTAAAAAACACATAAAACGCGTCATAGTTATAATTTTATATCCGGTGCATCCCATTTCCTGTCGTTTTGTTGTGATTTATGTGCAACGGCGTATCCTAATTATTGGGTAATTTCGTTAAATTTGTGATCTGTTAGTCAATGGTATAAAAGTAAAGTTCCTTACATTGCAATCAGTGGCAATAAAGGTGTATAATATTTTTGCATAGAAGCTAAGCGTGGAAAACTGTATCGAAGCATCTCAAAGCCAGAAAAGAGAACTATTCACGCATTGGGTATAAGCAAACGCTTTTTCAAACAAGTGCTTAAAGCTAACGGAGTGTCCAGTTCAATCAAGACTAGGACGCTAGGAAGAAAGAAAGTAGTAGATAGTTTTGACAAGGAAGTGATTAGAAGAGCAATTTGTAAAATGTTCGATTCCAAAGAAACTGTGACTTTAAGAAAACTGAAAATTCGACTGAGAGCAGAAAATGACATTGTTGTGTCGAAAACAACATTATGGAGAACTGTTAGAAGCATCGGTTTTACGTTTAGAAAGTACGATAGTGGTAGAAATGTCATCTGCGAGAAGCCGCACTTAGTTTCTATGAGGAGTAAATATTTACGTGAAGTACGGGAAATGCGTAACCAAGGTTATGATATTGTATTTCTAGATGAATCTTGGATAAATTCTCACCACACAAGTGCCAAGGAATGGCAGTTATCAGATGGAGTATTAAAGATGTGTACCCACTGGAAAAGGACAGCGTATTATAATGGCACATGCAGGCAGCCGAAAAGAAGGGTTGGTGAAAAATGCAGAACTTATATTCACCTCTAATTATACTGACAACAGGGACTATCACACCGAGATGAATGGCCATATATTTAGAGAGTGGATTGAAAATACTCTTCTTCCAATTCTAGACAGACCATCCTGTCTGGTAATGGACAACGCGTCGTACCACAACGCTGTGGCAGAAGAAGACAAAATTCCTACATCTACCAGTACAAAAGATGTTATAAAGATTTGTCTAAGAAAGGAAGGAATTCCATTTAACGAGGGATTTTTGAAATCTGAATTACTGTCACTTGTTAAGAAATCGCAAAAGACCAAAGTATTCCAAATAGACAAAATCATTCAACAGCATGGTCATACGTGCTTGAGACTGCCCCTTATCATCCACAATTAAACCCCATTGAACTCGTTTGGGCAAAAATTAAAGGGCAGGTGGCAGCTGAGAATACAAGTTTTAAACTATGCGATATAAAAGGACTGACATATGCTGCTCTATCACAGATTGACAAAGATTTTTGGTGCAAATGTGAAGATCATGTCTTAAAAGAAGAAAATGACTATTGGAAAAAAGATGGACTATCGTTCGTTCAGCCCAGATTAGTAATCAATATGTTAGACTCCTCTGATTCAGAATAAATGAAATAATAATGGACGTTTTTATATGTCCGCATGATCAATCTTTAGCTAAAGTTGATAACGTTTTGAAAATGTAAAGATTCTTGATATGTGTACTGCAGGCATGCAAAGAAACTAAATCACTTTCATATGTCTTGTTTACGTAAAATAATGAAATTCACATGGAAAGACATAAAACGAACAATGTAGCTCTTTACAGTGAAGAGGATCCCGTGCTTACATCGGACTCTTTAGTCACATGCGTACCCATAAACAATAACTTTGCTTGATATGTTATGCTCGTTATCGCTCGCAACGGATAATTAATTTTTTTAAATGTATTCTTTGTTGTATATTGTTTAAATAGTTTTCATTAATGGAACTGTTTATACGCTGATTTGTTTTAGACCGCCTGTAAAGGCTATAACATTGACATTCTCATAGTATTTTAAAGAAAGTAAACAATAGAAAGTAAACAGTTGATAAACGCCTCCAACTTTCAAGTTGTGTAGAGACGCCTATGTCGAGAAGCTGATTTCCATTAATGTACGGTAAATTATTTTCTCCAGGAGCAAAAAGATCCGTAAATTCACTGAGATCAAAGGAAAGTGCTGCTTCATGATGAAGCATACTTCCTACATCATTAAATTTTGTGAAATCGGTGGGACCTTGGAAAAACAAGGCCAGATGCAAAAAATCAAGTTTGTAAGTGCAGGGAAAGAGGAGATATTTCATGTTAATCGTGAACATTTAGATTTGAAACGACCAATAACATCAAACAAATAACACCAGGGCTAAAACTAAGAACAGCAAAATGTTACATCTTCTCAATATTCCTGTATGGTGCAGAAACATGGACATTAGACAAGAAAACAGAACAGAAAATTGAAGCCTTTGAAATGTGGATATATAGAAGAATAGGTAGAATTGAATGGAAAGAAAAGAAAACAAACGATGAAGTTTAAAACAACTAAAAATGAAAGAGAACTACTTAACACAAATCAAACAAGACAAATGCGATTTTTGGGCCACGTTAAAAGACAAAACAGCCACACAAGTAATATTGGAGGGGAAAATACAGGTAAAAGAGGCAGAGGCAGACCAAGACTAACATGGACGAGTAACATCAAAAGATAGACAAATCAGACTATGACAACCTGCACCATCAAAGCAAGAGACAGAGTAGAATGGCGCTCCATGGTAGCCAACCTTGGTTGCGGAGATGGCACTCGATGATGATGATGCCCAGTTGATATTTAACAGTTCTTGTAGGCGTTTGCTTTAGAAGGTATTACGTTTGTGTTCTAGTGCCTGTGTTGGCTTGCAGCTCTCGCAGTCAAACGGTGTTAGTGCTGATATCCTCCAGTAATTGCACTTTAAATAGAAAGGTTTTAATTAAAGATCCGGTTTGCCCCAATTCATAGTCTTCGTGTTACATATGGTAGCTGTTATAGACACGTCGGCTTGTATGTTTTAAGATCATAGTCCGTACAAAAGAGTAATTACGCATATATTTTGCCGCTTTAAAAAAAAAAAAGTAAAGTGCCCCCGTCACGCCAAGTGGCGTATAGGGAAATATGGTGTTAGTGACCCTATATTTTACAGACCTTCAGCACATTATTTTTGGGGTAATGTAGTCAGTATTACGCCGTGCTGCTTTACTTTCCCAGAAAAAAAATCCGGTACCCATTTAAGGCTGGGTGAACCCGGAAGCCGTCGGTTGGGATCGAACCCTACCCCTTGTCCTTTGTAGTCCAGTTCACTAACCACTGAGCTATCGTGGCTCCCATTTTTTCCGCATTTTCCGCTTACTGTGTCATTAATATAACGACTATAACATTTTGTAAGTAAAGTTGGACTGAATTAACTTTTTTTTTTTTTTTTTTTGGGCTAGCGACTTGTCATTATCTTTAAGCTTGGTAAAAACGAGTTTTGAATCTACTTCTGAGGACATACCATTTATTATATTGGGACATACCTCTTATTATTATTTAGGGACTTACCACGTATTATGTTGGGATATACCACTTATTATATTGGGACTTACCACTTATTATATTGGGACATACCAATTATTATATTGGGACTTACCACTTATTATTTTGGGACTTACCACTTATTATATTGGGACATACCAATTATTATATTGGGACTTACAACTTATTATATTGGGACTTACCACTTATTATATTGGGACTTACCACTTATTATATTGGGACATACCACTTATTATATTGGGACATACCACTTATTATATTGGGACTTACCACTTATTATATTGGATATACCATTTATTATATTGGGACATACCTCTTATTATTATTTAGGGACATATCACTTATTATATTGGGACTTACCACTTATTATATTGAGACTTACCACTTATTGTATTGGACTTACCACTTATTATTATTTAGGGACATACCAATTATTATATTGGGACATACCACTCATTATATTGGGACTTACCACTTATTATATTGGGACTTACCACTTATTATATTGGACTTACCACTTATTATATTGGGACTTACCACTTATTATATTGGGACTTACCACTTATTATATTTATCAAAACCTTCACAGCAAGAACATCAGTTGAAGGAACCGTGAATGGGGTAAGACACGAGAGAACTGTAATAACATAATTTACTAATCTTCCTTTTTTTTTTCTTGCGTTCACCCGACGCCTGTCGATGAATATTTCTTTACATAGTCCGCGTTAAGATGGTGTAGATACATTATGTTGTAGTTTATAGCAATTGTTTATATATGCGACTTCTAGTCTAGCACATTCGAATTCAGCATGTCATTTATAGAGTATCGGGTTGGCGTCCTTCTCCGTAACCAAATCATAGATGGCAGCTAGAGCCAGCGTATGCTTGAAGATATTGATTGGACCCCTTGATCGTGATCAAACTGCTAATGAAGTCGCAGGATAGTTGGGATAGGGTAAGGTAAGGTGTAAGTGAGGTGTAAGGTAAGTTGAGGTGTCAGTTAGGGGAGGTGTAAGGTAAGGTGAGGTGTAATGTAAGGTGAGGTGTCAGGTTAGGGGAGGTGTAAGGTAAGTTGAGGTGTCAGGTTAGGGGAGGTGTAATGTAAGGTGAGGTGTCAGGTTAGGGGAGGTGTAAGGTAAGTTGAGGTGTCAGGTTAGGGGAGGTGTAAGGTAAGTTGAGGTGTCAGGTTAGGGGAGGTGTAAGGTAAGTTGAGGTGTCAGGTTAGGGGAGGTGTAAGGTAAGTTGAGGTGTCAGGTTAGGGGAGGTGTAAGGTAAGTTGAGGTGTCAGGTTAGGGAGGTGTAAGGTAAGTTGAGGTGTCAGGTTAGGGGAGGTGTAAGTAAGGTGAGGTGTAAGGTTAGGGGAGGTGTAAGGTAAGGTGAGGTGTCAGGTTGGGGAGGTGTAAGGTAAGGTGAGGTGTAAGGTAAGGTGAGGTGTAATGTAAGGTGAGGTGTCAGGTTAGGGGAGGTGTAAGGTAAGGTGAGGTGTCAGGTTAGGGGAGGTGTAAGGTAAGGTGAGGTGTCAGGTTAGGGAGGTGTAAGGTAAGGTGAGGTGTAAGGTTAGGGGAGGTGTAAGGTAAGGTGAGGTGTCAGGTTAGGGAGGTGTAAGGTAAGGTGAGGTGTAAGGTAAGGTGAGGTGTATGTAAGGTGAGGTGTCAGGTTAGGGGAGGTGTAAGGTAAGGTGAGGTGTCAGGTTAGGGGAGGTGTAAGGTAAGGTGAGGTGTAAGGTAAGGTGAGGTGTAATGTAAGGTGAGGTGTCAGGTTAGGGGAGGTGTAAGGTAAGTTGAGGTGTCAGGTTAGGGGAGGTGTAAGGTGAGGTGTAATGTAAGGTGAGGTGTAATGTAATGTGAGGTGTCAGGTTAGGGGAGGTGTAAGGTGAGGTGTAATGTAAGGTGAGGTGTCAGGTTAGGGGAGGTGTAAGGTAAGTTGAGGTGTCAGGTTAGGGGAGGTGTAAGGTGAGGTGTAATGTAATGTGAGGTGTCAGGTTAGGGGAGGTGTAAGGTGAGGTGTAATGTAAGGTGAGGTGTAATGTAATGTGAGGTGTCAGGTTAGGGGAGGTGTAAGGTGAGGTGTAATGTAAGGTGAGGTGTAATGTAAGGTGAGGTGTAAGGTCGTGCAAGTGCAGAACGAATAGAGAGTCTACCCTCGTCCCCCAACCACGAAATAATAAACAAAAGTTTAGCTGTGGTTTGTAACTTGGCAGACTCATAGGTAAAACGAAATGAGTAGAGCCAGGTTTGATATAACTGAGCACATTGCGCTAAAACGATGAGGACCGTCGTAAACAAACTCTAGAAGCTACAACAACTACATCACGATAGTAAATGATGAGTTCATCTTCGTGTTCTTGTCACGCTTGCGTGAACTAGAGATTAGTCAACATGTGTCGGTTAGACCAGCGACACATGCACACGTTTCTATATTCTTGACTTGCCGGTTTGCTATCTGTACATTTCCCTTTAGGCATGGACAATTAATCGTTGCTTGGGTAACCCACACAAAAATTAAACAAAAAGGAGGAAGAGATTTTTTTTTGAGTGGGTTTTTTTTTCTTGTTTTTTTTTTTTTGGGTGGGTTTTTTTCTTGTTTTTTTTTTTTGGGTGGGTTTTTTTTTCTTGTTTTTTTTTTTTGAGTGGGTTTTTTTTTTCTTTTTTCTTTTTTTTTTTTTTTTTGAGTGGGTTTTTTTTCTTGTTTTTTTTTTTTGAGTGGGTTTTTTTTTCTTGTTTTTTTTTGGGTGGGTTTTTTTCCTTGTTTTTTTTTTTGGGTGGGTTTTTTTTCTTGTTTTTTTTTTTTGGGGTGGGGGCGTGTCTGAGATGAAACGAATACAAATACAACATCGTTTGTTTCATGTTTGCGTTTACCTGTTAGAAATGTGTTTGTTTGAAGTTAGTTGGTAGTTAGCTAGCTGGTTATTTTGTTGATTAGCTGGTTAGTTGGTTAGTATGCTGACTCGTTAGTTAGCTAGCTATCTGAATAGTTTTTCTTTTTGTGCTAGCTATTAGTTAATTAGATAGCTAGTAAGTTAGCCAGTCGGTTGGTTAATTAGTTTGTTAGCTAGTTAGCTAGGTAGTTAGATATACAGCGTGTTACTCAGTCCGTTAGCTTTTTAACTAGTGTTCTACTTGCTAGATTGTAAGTTATTTAGCTAGCTACAAGTTAGTTGGCTTGCTAGTTTTTTTTTTCCTTTGTTAATTGGTTAGTTGCTTGCTTGCGTTCGCCCGATGACTAAAGGAGTACACCTCTTCGTCATCCTCCCTTAAAAGGACGCTAAGTGGGCGTGTCTGCGTTGTGTTGTGGTTTACAGTATAACTGATATTGCGCCTCTGAGAGGTGGAGCAGGGTCTGGA
The DNA here is from genome assembly GCA_032433765.1 of Megaustenia siamemsis. Lineage (NCBI taxonomy): Eukaryota > Metazoa > Mollusca > Gastropoda > Stylommatophora > Ariophantidae > Megaustenia > Megaustenia siamemsis. Next base: position 71,367,645 of record JAVIAB010000125.1, on the reverse strand, counting down.
TGGTTTTGGTTCACCGATCCTGGCGCAAATCATCAGCTGTGGGTCGCTGACAACTTCCAGCTCTGGTGCTGTGAGGCGCGCCTCCGCCTCCTGGTTAGTTGGTTATCTATCTATCTTTCGTTCGTCTGAAGTATTGTCTATATCTGCAATGTCGTTTCCTGTACACATTTTACCGTCCTTTGTAGCTCTTGCAGTGGCCCATATCGTTTAGAGTTAGCTGGTTAACTTTAACCTGGTTATTTCGTTTCATTGGTTGCTTCATTGGTTATCTAGTAAGTTACTCCTAGCTAGTTAGTTAATTTCATTAGTTAAACATGGTTGACGAAGCAGGTTTTGGTACACCCCATTCAACCACGAACTATAAAATGGTGTTGGTATTAGAGATACTCGATGATACTCAGAGCTAGCTAGAGTCAAACATAAACGGTATGTGAATACACGCATTTAAACAGCTATCGAAAAATTCAACGAACGATTTAATGTACACAGTCATGAATACTTCCGGGTGGTGAAAAGCCTGTACCACTCCAACTTGTTCGTAGCCTCAGGGTTTCTCCCATTAATGCGTTTTTTGTTCCTTTGTTGTTTTCATCAAAAGAAAGAGAGGTAAACAAATCAAGTATAATGTTGCAACTTTAATGAAAAAGTGGAGCAAAACGCAATGCCGATTTCGGTTTGACGTACATACGGCCTTCTTCAGAAACAAAATACAGAACATAAATGTGGGAACCTAGAACTAGAGAGAGAGAGAGAGAGAGAGAGAGAGAGAGAGAGAGATGTCAAATACGACATAAATATTGACATTTGACATTTCTTTATCGAGCATAGCGCAAACATCTGTCTCGTTAATATAGAGCAGTTGTACTACGTGGCATGTATACCGTATGTGTGGCGTGTATACCGTATGTATGGCGTGTATACCGTATATATGGCGTGTATACCGTATATATGGCGTGTATATGATCACATATTTAATTGAAATCTGTGCTGCCGTAAAGTCTAATAAGGATGGGCATGGCACTTGGCTGGGATAGGCTGCTCCTGGAATGAGGAGAGTAATAGAGAAAATAGAGTGCAAGAAATAAACAGAATATAGAGTGGAAGAAATAAACAGAAAATAGAGTGCAAGAAATAAACAGAATATAGAGTGGAAGAAATAAACAGAACGGGTTGGTTTGCGTGTGTGCGCGCATATACAAAAAGGTTTTCGGCGGGAAAAACAAAAAACAAAAAATACAAACAAATCTCTCGGTTTTCTTCTCTAAGGCTAAATATTTACAAATTGGATGTATTGTAGCAGACTTAGCTGCACACTTAACTCTTTTGCAGCAGACTTAGCTGTGTTGTAGCAGACTTAGCTGTGTTGTAGCAGACTTAGCTGTGTTGTAGCAGACTTAGCTGTGTTGTAGCAGACTTAGCTGTGTTGTAGCAGACTTAGCTGTGTTGTAGCAGACTTAGCTGCATACTTAACTCTTTTGCAGCAGACTTAGCTGTGTTGTAGCAGACTTAGCTGTGTTGTAGCACACTTAGCTGTGTTGCAGCAGACTTAGCTGTGTTGTAGCAGACTTAGCTGTGTTGTAGCAGACTTAGCTGTGTTGTAGCAGACTTAGCTGTGTTGTAGCAGACTTAGCTGTGTTGTAGCAGACTTAGCTGTGTTGTAGCAGACTTAGCTGTGTTGTAGCAGACTTAGCTGTGTTGTAGCAGACTTAGCTGTGTTGTAGCAGACTTAGCTGTGTTGTAGTCCAGTTCACTAACCACTGAGCTATGGCGGCTCCCACAGTAAGGTATAGTTTAGGGTGACCATTTTTCCCCATTGTTTCCGGGGACATTTGTCATATTTTTTACATTTCAGAGGATTTTTTTGCTTATTTCTGAGACTGTCCTACAAAATCGGGGACGAACGATATATATATATATATATATATATATATATATATATGTGTGTGTGTGTGTGTGTGTGTGTGTGCGTGTGTGTATACATATATATATTTATTTATATATATATATTTATAATATGTGTGGGTGGGTGTATGGCTGTGTGTGCGCAAGAAATTTTGTAGATGCAAAAAAAAAAGATAACTTTAAATTTCATAATAACTGTTCATTTGCTTGATTTATTTTTGTTAATATTCACGGTACTTATGCGATACACGCGCTTAATGACATTACAATAGCTAGTTGTGTTTCTCAATAAAAAAAAATATTTAAAATAAAAAAAATTAAACAACATATAGATATCAATTGCAGTATTAAAGTAATGTTTACAGTACCTTATTTATACTGAAGAGGTTGTTGCCTCGGCGTGGTACTTGTTTTTTGAGTGTATCTTTCTCAAGATCTCATGATTTGAAGCAAGTTTTTCACTAAAGCTTTCACACGATAAATTAATGTTAGTTTGGCAGGGGTGGGGGGAGAGAGAGTGTCTGCTTTTTTTTAAAATTAAACCCATCCCAAAAGAAGTGAGTGGTGGGATAGAAGTGACGTAGCACCGCGCTTCAAGAGTTCAAAGAGCTATCTCCGATACAACGCGTCCAAGTCTTCTCTTTTATCTTCTTGCTAATGCCGCTCAGTCTGGGATAAAGAAACACAACTCAGTAACGTCCTGAGTCCTAGTGATTACTTTAAAAGAGGGCCGATTCCGTGTATGAACATTTATTTATTCACTGAAATCGTGGACAAAATCGGGGACAAATTTCTTTCGGGAACGCATGGTTCCTGGACTACGCATCAGGAGCGGATCGAGAAGATGGAGGTTTCAAGGCATCAAATAGACCTTGACATGTCAACAGAATTTAAAAAAAAAGGCGCTTGCCTTCAGATGTTTTGAGTTTTTTCACAATCCCCTTTGTTGTTTTCCAGTTTTCACACGCTTATAGTGAGGGTGGATATAAACGTTTAAGTTGAAAATTATAAGTTTTGTTTTCGTGCAAAGTATCTTTGGTCGCCATATATGTTTCCAGGATTTAAAAACTTAAAGCCGCCGTTGCTATTCTGATCTCTTTTCTAGTTTCTCCCTCTTGATCTACACTGCTACCAAGGTATATAAAGTAATCCACTTCCTGCACCTTCCTTCCATCCTGGTAAATATTGCCTTTTGGTGCAGCCCCGGTTTTCATTATTTTGGCCTTCTCTTTATTAATTTCAAATCCTATTCTGCCATCCTATGATGATATAGAATCTCTGATGTCCTGTATCTTATATGCATACTACAACTTCTTCTTCCTCTTTTCTCATTTCACAGATACCTAAAAGGTGTCGTGCTTTATATCATTTGTCGTTCTTGTGCTGCTCGAATTATAACTAAACTATAAAAATAGATCACACAAAAAATCCATTTGAAATAGCACAAGAACGCTTGAATTTCTTTGTCTACGGGCAATGAAATTCACTTATAACTTAAATTGGACTCCTATCGAAACATTGTGTCGTGTTGCCAAGTCACACACCGGAAGTCTCATACTATCACTAAGGAGCACAATATTGTAGGAAAAATCCAGATCTTCCAGTTGAGTCCCACTGAGCCACTTTTAATAACATATTTGCCAGTTCCTTATTATGTCATCAATGGATGCTCCAAACATCAAAGGTGATCAAATGCATCCCTATTTTTACCCCTGTATCGATCTGGGACCGCTCACTCAATCCTTCCTCTGTACGAACTGCACGTGCATAAAAGAAGCAAAGTTGGCAGGCTTAGGGATGATGGAAGGATCAAGATCAAGAATCCAGGATAGAGACCTTTTTTTCTGGGCACCACAAATTGTGTAACTTGAGTTGTGATCATGCTGGATTTACTTAGTCCATCTCTGATGCTGTCAATTCATATTTTCCTCGCTCTTTCTAACGAACTGTAGCTTGAATCTTTCATGTAGTACGTACGCTCATGCTGTATGTTTGTGACCAACTGTTTACACCGTTTAATGATTTGATCATTAATGTAATCTTTTACACAGCGTTATTCTATCAGTTTCTCTGAGAATTTCATTTTTTAAAAAGACTATATCGATCACAGATGTTTATTTTTATCTCAAATGACATTTTAGTTCTAGTCTTGAAAATTGTGCAACATTTATGGATGAAGATGTCCTGAGTCTAGTACAATCCCCATATTGTTAACGTTGATATTTGATAGTTTCATTTTGTGATACAACACACACATATTTGATAGTTTCATTTTGTGATACAACACACACATATTTGATAGTTTCATTTTGTGATACAACACACACATATTTGATAGTTTCATTTTGTGATAAAACACAAATATATTTGATAGTTTCATTTTGTGATACAACACACACATATTTGATAGTTTCATTTTGTGATACAACACACACATATTTGATAGTTTCATTTTGTGATACAACACACACATATTTGATAGTTTCATTTTGTGATACAACACACACATATTTGATAGTTTCATTTTGTGATACAACACACACATATTTGATAGTTTCATTTTGTGACACAACACACACATATTTGATAGTTTCATTTTGTGATACAACACACACACAAGTAAGATTTACGTCTATATTCAACATTTATGTGTTGGTGATATTTTAGTAGTTCATGTTCGTAACAAAAGAATCAAAGCTGGCAAATCTGAGAGTTTTGGGGAGATGCAGTATTCCATTTCAACCACATTTTTTTTTTTATGCTGAGGCATAGTTTTCTTCTACTAATCACTTTAAATGTATAATAGAAACAAACGTGTATTTTCTTTATTTCTGGAATGAACACATGAGCAAATCAACTAAGGTACCAACGACAAACAACAGGGCTTTCCTTGTTGGTATTTCTTTATTTATTTGCAACATTTATTATGCAATTCATTTTGCATTATGTAATTTAGTAAATATCTTTCATTGTCATATGCAGGTTTAAAAATCAGATTTTAAAATTCCGCCAATTCATTTATTTTTCTAGCATTATCCATTACAGAAACCATAGAGATAACTTGTGAAATTTATTTTGAGAACCATTGGTCATATATAATGACTACGTCTTTCACAATTGTCTACCTCTAGCTGTGTCAGCGATGCATCTTTCATTTTCGCAAAGTTCAACGCATTAACACAGTAGCCCAGTCGCCACTTTCAAACTATTCTACAGGTAAATTACTAGGACGAGTGTGGACAGCGTTGAGAGAAATGTCATTTCTGTACTAGCAAATAGTGTGCTGTCGTACATTCAATCATACATTAGTCATGTGTGACACACTGTTGCTTGTACGCCTAGTCATCCGTTACTGCGGATGTGTGGGCGCGTAATGTAGTCTAACTCCGTGTGTTCATGTTTGTGAATTTGTGCGAGGCTGTCAGTCAACGCCGGTACGTATGTAGCCTTCACTGCTGTTTCTTCTTGCTTATACACCCAACTCTTTCTTTAGCGTATTCAAACGTTTGCGTGTGTTCACCTGCTAGTTAAACATGTTTTACCGTGTTTTTAGTTAATTTACACTACACCAGATAATGGTAGCGTAGTGGCTAGAACGCTGACCAAAGATTGTATGAATTTCGTTTGATGCAGCCTACTCTCTTCATTTGTACTAGCTACAAAAAGGGACATTTTATTTGGCTCTCTGGGCTGTATCAGGTAACATCAGCCAATAATAGCATTGACTTTCTTATACATTATATCTGTGCGCCTAATCTAATACGGTGAGGTTTGATGCACCATTTCTATACGACGTTATATGTTACGAGATATTTCTTAATTAAGTTAATACTTTATATCGACCCGGCTTCCTTGAAATAAACAGGTCATGTGAGTGAGAGAAAAATCGACACAAAGCTTGGGTGGGTCGGGTGCTCATCAATCCGGAAATGTAGATAATCAAACATGTGTCTCCTCCACACAAAAGTCAATATCGACCGGGCTAGGTAACTTATGACAGCCAAAGGTATGCAACACCGAATAATAGGCACAATAATATATCAAATGCACTAAATCACAAGGCCCATAACTCAATGCAATATGTACTTAATAAATTCGTACAAAAACTGTGTCGATGAATACGGAATCTTCTTATTTCGTTCGATGACTACTCACTTTCATCGCCACCATTTTAAATGATGCGTACTGTGTTGTATTGTGTGGTTTACAGCAAATTGTAATATTAGCGATTTTCTACCAGACACGGCAATTTGGGCACTCTCCATCTTGATTGGTCAAACTGGTTAGTCTGTTTTCATGTTAACTGCTGGAAGGTAGAGTTTGTTCTACTTCATTTTTGGTTCACTCACTGATCTTGACGCAGGCAATCAGCTATGAGTCGTTGTCCAGGTGTTGTTTGGAGTGTGTTAGATATTATTTGTCACATTATCAATGTGTTGACTGCACCTGCCCTGTCATATTGTCTGTACACAGCTAATATAGTCTGTTTAATTGAGGGTAAATTAGACTAACAGGATTGCGTTCTCAGTTATCGAAAAGTAATTACAACAATCATCATGTGCCATACCGTTTGACGTGGGCGATCATGTCCTTCCATAATTCTCAGTCCACAGTGCATCCTGTCAGTTATGTTGTTGACTATTTACCATGCCATGACGCCAAGCTATCTAGTATCCTCTCTCATTGTCGTTCGCGATCTCTCTTTTCCTGTATTTTGCCAGTAGTAACCAAGTATGCCAACTTTCCTCTTCTTATGATGTGCCAGAAAAATGTTCATAGTTTCTTTCTGATGTTTTATGAATTCATATTTTGTGTTAGATTCTTTGAGAATTTCTTCTTTGGTCTCTTTAGCTGTCCATGGAAACTCTTTAAAAGTAGTTCTGAGAATATCCCATATCTCTGGGCTCTATTACAACAATACAGATATAAAGGGAAAAGAGATGGCCCAATGTAAAATGCAAGACAACGGGAATGATTGGCGCCTACAGGAAATACAAGTTTGTTCAGATAACACACAAATAAGTCAGTTTATCAGTTTTAACAAGAAAAGAAAGGGTAATGTAATGCGCCGTTTTAATTTCTAAATAAATGTCAGGTACCTATTTAAAGCCAGGTGAAACTAAAACCCACTTGGTCCAGGATCTTGAGTTTTGATCGAATTAAGAAGACATGTCTCTTGGTACAGACAAAAAGTATGCATAACCAATTAGTGATATTTGTATTCCCTGTGGGATATAGTATGAGTTGGCTTCTGGGCCTTGCCACATATCGTGTAAGACGCCTAAAGACGGATCGGGGCCTCTGGTCGTGATGGTGCTGACATATTCATACTGTCAAACTAACTTTATGACGTCAATGAAGACGCAGTTGTTCTAGCGAATTATTCACATCAAATAAGTCTTTTTTTTAAATAATTGAACAAGGAAGGAAAATGTAGAGATGGCGAAGAAGAATAAGGAAGAAAAATGTAGAGATGGCGAAGAAGAACAAGGAAGATGATGATCAAAGGGATGAAGAGGAAGAAATAATAGAGAGCGATGCGGAAAAGAAAGACGGTGATGGGGAAATAACGATTTGTAATCAATGCACGAGTTTCAGGACAGACCAGAAATAAGAAAAGAATAATAGGTCAGAATTATATGTATTGCTGTTCATGCTCTACGATGAAAGAAAAAAGCGATGAACTGCGTAACCAACCACGCCCAGGTTGTGAAGAACACGCGAACAGCAGCTAGCTGGCACTTTGTCGATTCTTAATTGGAGCCGTGCACTAAATAACCGGCCTAAAGTTAGACTGTGCTCGGAATTACTCACATGAGTTGTCGTAGGAAGAGGGGCGGAACCAACATTTATAAGAATTATAAAAGAAACTTGTTGAGAACTGCGTGTGTTCGCCTTCAGACTCCCAGTCTGACACACAACAAGGGCAATGAGCATATAAGAACAAAATGAACAGCTCGGTTGAAAAATCTTTGTAAAAGACAAGACAAATGATTTTTTAAAATGTAATTAAAATTAAATATAAATATAAGCATAAAGTAAGTAAAGTAAAGTGGCGTATAGTATAAGGAATATGGTGTTAGTGACCATAATTTTACAGACCTGATTATCGGCACATGATTTTCGGGGTAATGTGGTCGGTATTTATATATCGAAATACAAGCATGAGAGTATTCAGCTGTATCGTTTGTAAAGTTTTAATACAATTCACACATTTCACTCGCATTCATCTTCTTCGTTGTACTCCCTTGGGGTGTCGACAATGCTTGTCCTCCTCACGTGTCAATCACTTTATTTGTTTTGTTTCAATTTGTCCATATTTTCATGTCGATGTTTCTGTGGACGAGCAAATTGCAGAAATTATTGCTCCTTTAATGCACCCTTACCTATCATTGTTCTTTTAATACACCCTTGCCTATCATTGTTCTTTTAATGCACCCATACCTATCATTGTTCTTTTAATGCACCCATACCTATCATTGTTCTTTTAATGCGCCCATACCTATCATTGTTCTTTTAATGCACCCATACCTATCATTGTTCTTTTATTGCACCCTTACCTATCATTGTTCTTTTAATGCACCCTTACCTATCATTGTTCTTTTATTGCACCCTTACCTATCATTGTTCTTTTATTGCACCCATACCTATCATTATTCTTTTAATGCACCCTTACCTATCATTGTACTTTTAATGCACCAATACCTATCATTGTTCTTTTAATGCACCTACACCTATCATTGTTCTTTTAATGCACCCTTACCTATCATTTTTATTTTAATGCACCCTTACCTATCATTTTTATTTTATTCACCCTTATCTGTCATTGTCGTTATAATGCGCCCTTATATGTCATTTGTCCTTTAATGCACCCTTACCTGTTATTTGTCATTTAATCCACCCTTACCCATCATTTGTCCTTGAATACACCCTTACCTATCATTTGTAATTTTATTCACCCTTACCTATCATTGTCCCTTAATGCGCCCTTACCTGTCCTTTGTCCTTTAATCCACCCTTACCTGTCATGTGTCATTTAATCCACCCTTACCTGTCATGTGTAATTTAATCCACCCTTACCTGTCATGTGTCATTTAATCCACCCTTACCTCTCATTTGTCTTCTAATACACCCTCACCGCACTTTGTTTCATCCCGTATTCAAGTAATTGTCATCGGCAGCTATATGTGTAATGTAATAACCGTCATTTGCTAGGTATGTTAAAAGCTACTCTCAGATTTGTGTTGGCGCATCTGTTATGTGTATATGGAAGTTCTAACATAGAAGCCCGTGCCACGGGTGAAAACTATGACGTGTGGTAGATGTAGATTGCCCTGAAATTGGCACGAAGTGTAAATGAGCTGCGCTATTCGTGAACTCTGCTCTTTCTGTCCTGTGTCCTTTTTCTATTGAAACCAGTAGCAGCACAAAGTCAAGAAGACTTGGGGTTTGTGCCGGATGCAATGGAAAAACCTTGATCTTCTCTATTTCTTTATTTAACAAGTAAAGGTTCCCTCCACGTCTTGCTAGGCGTATGTGGAATATGGTGTTAGTGGCCATATTTTTCTATGACCGCGGCACATTTTTGGATGATGTGGTCGGTATCACGCCAGGCCGGTTTTACTTCCCAGAAAAATCTCTGGTACCCATTTTTAGAGGCTGTGTGAACCCCGGAGTCTTGTTAGTCCGAAAAAAAAATCCACTACTACTGGGGATTGAACCCGGACATTTTAATTAGGCGTGACCTAAATTAACACGTTTTTTTTAAACTCGCATATGTGACGTAGATGTTGTAGGTCCTCGACTAGAGCATGAATCATAATACGTCATTCCGCTGACATGTCTCCACCTGGCGTTTAAGAGGAGTTTCAGTGACACAGTTGCTCAATGGTCTATACAGGGAAAGGGAGAAGTCGCAGGCAATTTTAGAGACCATTAAGTTGGTTGTAGTGTAGTACTGCTAATGGAGGGGTCTCCAAAAACGGATATGGAAATGATTAAGGCAAAACACAAACTTGTTAAAATCGGGTGCACTGGATTATTTTCCTATTGAAACATCACACTGAAAATGTTCACTGCAATAGTGTCAAACGTTATTAGAAAACAATCGGATACTCCTTCCATGGATTCCTGCTTCCAAAGGATCAACCAACGCTACTTGTAGCAATCCTCCTCTGCGTTGGGTTTACCAGACGTTAGGATTTCGCCGGACATGTCCTGCTTTTAGGTTGCGTGTCCTACTTCCGGCTGGGAATATTCCTTATTATACAAAGTATTGAAACTAAGCGTCGCATTTTCATGCCCAGTTTTTTTTGGTCAAAAAGTACTTTTTGGTCAGATAAAAGTCCTCGTTAATCTCTTAGTTTTAATTCCGGTAATTCGACCCCTGCTTTCTAAAATTCAAGTACAACGGAAAAGAAAGAAGCTTGTTTATTCTCTGTAGCCTTTGTAAATTAGATGATAGTTTTAAAAATAAAATGATGGCGTGGATGATAACCATCGACCGAACCAATGGAATTAGCTATCTGGATCAATTATAACCAAAGGGTGGCATTAATTGAATCCAGTTTGAGAATCCCTGACTTACTCTGACAACCCGGATGTGAATATTTGCATCACAGAAATATACAAATTATGATTTCTGAACAATATCAGGAAAAAGAGAGGAACAATCCACCGAGTAGATCCTGTAATAACTGCACTGGGGAGGTGATCGAAATCAGATAATTACAAACTACGCTTTGTTGAGGCGAAAGCTTGCATTTAACAGAATATTATTAAAGCAAAACACGTTTGCAGCGCGTGACTTAGAAGCAATTATTGTTTTAATCTATACTAGACCGCCTGGAAAATGTTATGTTGGAACATCTGAGATTCTGTCGAAGAGAATGTTTATTATAGCTATCAAGTAAATAATATTCTCTTTTGTGTGGAGGAGAGTAAATGTTATATTTATTTTAGTAAAAAGACCGTCCTTTTGCCTACTTTTATTACGTAGAAAAGTGAAGTATAAAACTTCACCGTGCTAGCCACAGAATCTGGAGGGGGTAGTGCTGTCCCTTGCTGAAGAAGGTGGGGAAGGCATCGATCAATCTTAAGAGAATGGCACCAAATAGGGTAGCTTGGCAACTGTTTGTTAAAGAGGTAGACTCAAAAGGCGTTATTGAGAAGAAGAGGAATCTTATCACCATTATTTAATACATCATCATCAGGTGCCATACCGGTTGGCGTAGGCGATCATGTCCTTTCACAACCTTCTATTTACAGTGCATCGTATCAGTTCTGTTGTTGACTGTTTTCCATTCCATGACACCAAGCTATCCAGTGTTTTCTCTCTTTGTCGTCCGCAATCTCTATTTCCTTTTATTTTGCCAGTTGTAACCAAGTATTCCAACTGTCCTCTTTTCATGATGTGCCCAAAAAATGTTCATTGTTTCTTTCTGATGTTTTTTAGGAGTTCCCTGTTTGTGTTGGCCTCTGAGAATTTCTTTATTGGTCTTTTTAGCTGTTCAGGGAACTTTCAATAACTATTTAATACATACCGTACAAAATATTAAATATGTATAAAATGTTAACAATTTTGATATATTATTACAGTTATAATTTCTTAGTGAACTTGAATTTACGATGGAACAAAATTACATACAAAACACAATTATGAAATAAACAGATGAAAAGACAACCAAAGTATTAATTACATAAAATTAATATGCATTAATGTTGTGGGTTGCCATTAAATTCATTCAACTTAAGCAACTAACAATGATTCATCGCACAGGTGGATGTGATAAAGAAAGAATGTGTCGGAGAATGATTATTACTGTTTGCTTTTAAATATACAATATCTAATTAATGTTCATAGTTTCGGAAGTTAGCTTGAGTTGACAGGTGAAGTTAAGAGTAGAAAACAGAAGACGGCAATGATTTGTGAAAACGTTTGTAAAGTCAATCAAGATAGATATATTCGACTGCACTCCAAAAATGTACCAATGGAAACTTATGGAAGTACCCATGTGTATTACGCAGATAACTAGCATACGCACACTTAATATCCAACCACTTAGTTAAGTCCTCATGGACCGAACCTGCCCCGTTATTCCTGACGTTTTGACAGTTTCATTCCTACTATTAATTTTCTCTCAGATCATAAAAGGACAATTTTGTAGAACTTCGTTGTATATCCCCGACCTGTGTCAAGCATCCAAATCCCTGTTATCATTGCTCCTTATGAAAACTTTTTGTTTGTTTTTATTTATTGTCGTGTATTTGAGATCCCAACAAATCACATCAAAACAAATAACACCAGGGCTAAAACTAAGAATAGCAAAATGTTATATCTTTTCAATATTCATGTATGGTGCAGAAACATGGACATTAGACAGGAAAACAAAACAGAAAATTGAAGCCTTTGAAATGTGGATTTATATAAGAATAGGTAGAATTGGATGGAAAGAAAAGAGAACAAATGATGAAGTTTTAAAACAACTAAAAATGAAAACAGATAAACACAATTCAAACAAGACAAATGATATTTTTGGGTCATATTAAAAGACACAACAGCCTACTAAAAGTAATCTTTGAATGAAAAATACAAGGTAATAGAGGCAGAATAGTCCAAGACTAACAAGGGCGAATAACATCAAAAGATGGACAAATCAGCCTATGACAACCTGCACCATCAAAGCAAGAGACAGAGCGGAATGGCGCTCCATTGTAGCCAACCTTCGATGCGGAGACGATGATGATTTGAGATCGACCAAGAAAGTAGATTCCTGTACACTTTCTATTCAATGGAAGCCTTTGGAATCGTCACCGATTAGTTGACCTTGTCAAAAGTTTGCCAACGCGCTTTATCAGGAGCTATGATATGAATTGAGCAATATGGGCAATTCTCCACATCAGTGATACTGTTTTCATGAACTGAACAAAACAGAACTTAAAAGATTCAAATACGTTCTTGAAGTTTGAATGTCTCAATCCGCTTGAGTTATTGAAGGAATTTGTTATGAATAAATAAATAATAAATAAATAATAATAAATAATAATTAATCAATAATTAATTAATAATTAGTAAATAATTACTTAATAATTAATAACAATAAATAATGTAAACTAATTCCTACGTTAACGTGACAGTCATGTAATTATCATCATCATCGTCATCATCATGTGCCATACCGGTTGGCTTAGGTGATCATGTCCCTCCACAATCTTCTATCTACAGTGCATCGTGTCAGTTCTGTTGTTGACTGTTTTCCATGCCATGACAACAAGCTATCCAGTATTTTCTCTCTTTGTCGTCCGCGATCTCTCTTTCCTTTTATTTTGCCAGTTGTAACCAAGTATGCCAACTTTCCTCTTTTCATGATGTGCCCGAAAAATGTTGATTGTTTCTTTCTGATGTTTTTTAGGAGCTGCCTTTTTGTGTTGGCCTCTTTGAGAACTTCCTCATTGGTCTTTTTAGCTGTCCAGGGAACTTTCAACATTCTTCTGAGAAATCCCATCTCTGTGGCCTCCAATCGTCTTTTCATTTGTTTGTCTACTGTCCACGATTCGCTTCCATAGGTCAGAATTGGTTCTATATAGCACCGATGAACTCTCTTTCTCATTTTTATTGACATAGATTTGTAGCATAAGATATTTTTCATTTTCTGAAATTATAATAATTTCATGTAATTATACACTTATTTAAAGGCGTCTTTCTTGGGACATTGTAAAATTGCTATGATCGACTTTAATGGTAGAATGTCAGAATAATCATCGACAGCTCAGTCTGAATACCAGGAACTATTGGTGTGTCAAGACACGTTGCCACTCATGCACAAACGGTCACCTCGTCTACATTTCAGTGCCCCTTTCACATTTCAGTGCCCCTTTCAGAATTCATTGCCCCTTTCACATTTCAATGTCCCTTTCACATTTCATTGCCTCTCACATTTTATTGCCCCTTTCACATTTCAGTGCCCCTTTTATATTCCATTGCCCCTTTCACAATTCAGTACCCCTTTCACATTTCATTGTCCCTTTCATAATTCATTGCCCCTTTCACAATTCAGTGCCCCTTTCACAATTCAGTGCCCCTTTCACATTTCAATGACACATCGCCCCCTTCGTAACCATGCCACAAATGTTTGTTTTCATCTCAAAGTGACATTTTAATTCTAACCTTGGAATTATTCCTTCTTCTATCGATGAAGACATCCTGAGTACATTCCACTCATTTAAAATTAATATTTGATGAAAGTTGCTACATTTTCTTGCACCACACACACACACGCGCGCAAGTAAAATGTTTAGCTAAAGCAAATGTTCATGTGTGAATGATATTTTAGTAGTTAATGCTCGTTACAAACATATCACAGATTTGCCAATCTGTGCGTTTCTTCTTCTTCTTTCCTTCCTCATTTGCCTTCCAGCGTTAAGGTGACATATATTGTGCCGTCTTTTGCTCTTCTATTCACCTCTGCTGCTGTTATGTTTCCTAGTGCTTCAAATATTCCGTCGAGTCATCTTTTTCGTGGTCGACCCATTGGTCTGGTGTTTTCTCAACGTCTGTAGAGGGCTCGTTTTGTTGTGTTTTGGTCACTGTACCTTGTCACGTGGCCAACATATTTGATCTGTTGTTTCTTTATATATTCTATAGCGGTGGTTATTCCTAGCTTTTTTCTCAGTTCTTCATTTCTGATCTTATCTCTCAGACTGTTTACTGTCATTCGTCTAACACGTGTCATTGTTATTGTAATTATTTGTCTTATTGTTCTTGCATCTAGGGTTCATGACTGGCATTGCTAGCCACAACGTTGGGATGAAGATGTGCGTTTCTAGAGTGCACAATTCAATTTTAAAGTGTTAAAGTTATTTTATTTTTTTTTCATTTTTAGAATACAACTTCTTCTCATCACTTTGAATGTATAATAAGAAGTATGTTTATTTTTTCTTTCTTAAAATATCTATCTATCTATTGGCCTTTCGAGCCGTAGCGGCCCACAGGGCGTAGATCAAGATACTCCTTCATCTGAATTTTTGTTCTAACAGTTTTCAATTCTTTTAAAGATATTTTATCAAATCTCGCCATTTGTCTCTGTCTTGTTCAAGCAGCTCTATCTCATTGAGGGTGCAGATTCCTGCTGCTCTTACCTCTCTCATCAATGTTCTTCTCAGTATCTCTCTGGGTCTTCCTCTTTTTCTCTTCTTACCTGCTGTTTTCCACATGAGGGCTTGCTTTGATATTCTGTTATTATCTCTTCTCATCACATGTCCAACATATGACCATCATCTTTTCTTTATTACTGAAGATATTAGTGGTTGATTGGCGATTTCTCTAATTTCCTCGTTTGTTTTGAATTCGTTCCACGCTATATTAATAGACGTAATACTAATACCATGTATTTTCCTTAGACATTTATTTTCGAATGCGTTCAACTTTGTTTCTATATCTCTTATTGTTTTCCAGCTTTCACACGCATACGTAAGGGTTGATAGTACATTTGATTTCAATAGTCTAATTTTTGTGTTTGTACTAAGTTTTGATTTCCACAACTTTTCAAGGCTTCTGAAAGACATTGCTGCTTTAGCTATTCTGATTCTAATTTCTTTGCTTGTATCCCCTTCTCGATCAATGTGACTTCCAAGATAGATAAAGTGATCGGTCTCTTCTACTGGTTTGTTTTCCATGTATATTCTTAAAATATACAAATCATAAAATCAAGTATCACTGACAAAAAGCGGAGTTCTGCCTTCTCCCAATAAGGGACTTCTTAAATTATTTTGAGAACCACAAGTCCAGGATATTGTCACAGTATATATATAAAATTCGGAAGACAAAAGGCGCAAGAGAAAAGAGACAAGGCCAGGTACCGCAAATACACCTTGTTCGTTCTGTGGATGGATCTGTCTGTCCAAGATTGGCAAATTCAGCCACGAGAACAAGAGAAGCTGTTAAGTAAAGCATATATATATATATATATATAATATGGAGCGTGGCTTTGCTATAGATACGTGAACGTTAACAATAAGCAAAAGGTAGAGGAAGGTGAAACGTCAAGGCTTGACCTGTTAGCGACGTGCTTACTGGTAGTATTTGATGGCCTGGAGGGCGAATTGTCCCCACCTTGAACAAAACAAACTTGTTCTTCATCCTAGTTTGCTTAAGAATAACATGCCTTGTCCCCTGCCGTGCCGGCTAGCGTACAGACTCCGCAATATCTTGACTTTTTGTATTGTCCATCTGTTTTTTTTTCTTGAACATTCATGCCTTAGTAATGAAGAAAATCTCGATAGAGCAGCGGTTAGTGAACTTGTCTACCGAGGTCTGATGCATTCCCCTTATCGACCGGTGTAATTGGTTATTATTATAATTATTATTACATGTATTATTATATATATAATTAATAGTCTTAAATCTTTCTATCTAGCCTTTTGCTCTTCTGTTGACCTCTGGCTACCTTGTATCTCCTAGTGTTTCTACTATTCCATCAATCCATTTCGTAGTCTGTCTTTGGGTCTGATTGTCCTTGAGTCTGATTTAGCATTTGATGAAGACGTGTATTGCATTTTGATCTTTCTGTTTTATCACATTGGCAAACCATTGTATTGCTTCTTTACGTATTCAGTGGCGGCAATTATTCCTACCTTGCATCTCAGCTCCTCGCTTCTGATCCTATCTCTCAGGCTGTTTCCTTACACGCGTCTAACACATTTTGGTTTTGGTTAATTTTCATATTGTTTTTGAGTCCATCCTCCAGGTCTGACATTAGTAGCACAACGTTGAAGTGACAATCACTGAGTTGGTACTGTCTAGAAACCTGCCTCTGTAACCAGCAAGTGAATTGAGTATTGATGAACACTACTCGGATTACACTGATGATAACTCACTAAACGAGTACAACAGACAAGACAAGAACAATGAAAACATAAAGGTCGTTGTGCTATTGTCTATGAAAGTTAATTGCGATAATAACATAATATAAAGTAGCTTCAGAACGGCTTAATACAAAGGAAAATAACGAAGATTAAAGTCCAAAGTTCGAGTTAAGAACTGGCGTGGACCATGAGGTTTTCATTACTTTACGTGTGAACCAAAAGTTTAAATTAAGTTCACATGCTAAGTCAAGAGAAATAAGTCAACTTGAAAAATCGCTAGAGGGCTGGTTCGAATATTAGCTCCATAGCTCCAGGCCGAGATTCGAGGCAGATGTGAAGGAGTGAGTGTTGATCACCTAGTAAGACATCATCCAGAAGAGGCTATAGACCAGAAACATGAGATATTTTTTAAGGACTTAGTCATTAAAAGTGAGAATAATAATTGGACGAAATGGGCAGAAAACCACTCATTTGGTGCCGCCCTCTGAGCACATATAAACCTTACCAATTAATCCCGTGGGTGAACGGTAAACGCCTTTCGATCCATCAGCTAACGTTAGGAGAGTCGCCTCATTTTCTAAAGTATCTTGGGTCGAATCCCGCTTCAAACATTCTGGTTGCGGTTTATTTAACTCCTGATCTCAAGGAAGACGAGATGGAAGCCCTAGTCCTATCAGACGCGGACGATATAATTTAAATCCCGCGTTAAAGTTGAGTAGTTGAAATAAACTGTCTTTCTGTTCGGACAACATTTTGACAAGTAACATTAGGGCATTGTCACATTACTGGTGTCTGCCGGGGCGTGGGGGTCGTTATAGGACCAGTGAATAAAGGTCACTTGACCAGTGCTGTCGCCGCGAGGAAAGTCCGGTCTGAGTTTTTATTTCACCCTCGATAGAAAAAAAAAACTGCTGATCCTACCATCGAATCCCCGCGTTCTCCAGGTCAGACTGGTTTGGAGCTCGACAAGTTAATCGATTTAGCCTCCCACTCTCCAGTAACATGACGGCCGTCATTAACAATTGCTGCAGAGACCATCTTGGGATGGCTACAGAGTTCTGTGCGCGGAGTTGAGATTCCACGTGCTGATCACACACAAAACGATTTGAGAGCACACTAGGACTGTTCGAGCATCATGATCATGTCCATAAATGTAGCTGCAAAATCATAGAATTCATGGACAAAACACTTATTTTATGATGTAGGTTTGGTGGGAATTATATAAATTCAATTTGAATTATAATTACATTTATATTTTAAAAGAGAAAAGAACTCTGACATTATTACATGTGTTAAAGCTAACAAGATATCATTAGCGGTAAATGCATAGGTGCTAGTTTACTTTAATAAACTACTCATTCTCGGCCAGCCTTTCGTTAAAGGACAAATAGTCGGATGATAACCTCTCAATTTCATCTGTACATCATAATGTCCCACATCTCATCAATATTCCATCACTTCCTCCTCGTCGTGTACATTTAACTGAAACCTATCAATTTATTATATTACACCGGGAGTCCCTGACGCCCCAGTGAAGAAACGTCAATATCATAATGACTGACGCCCGCTGCTGCTTGGGAGAACCATGGTACGACAGATTGGCACGTGTCAGCTTATTTTATTAAATGAACTGATTGAAACCGGTGAACCATCCGCAGAAGCTGACTCAGAACAGAGCATTTTACATCCTCCGTCTTGTGTCCCATCCCCTATTTGTTGTTGCCTTTTTTTTTTTACAAGGAAACGTTAACAAACCTGATTTGGTTGGCCGATTAAATTCTTTTTTCTCTTCTTTCGCTTGTTAACAATCCTTCTTCTTTATCTTTCCTTCCTCATTTGCTTTTCAGCGTCGAGGGGAGATATAATTTGCGGTCTTTTGCTTTTATGTTGGTCTCTCCTGCTTTTATGTTTCTAGTGTTTCTAATATTCCATCAGTCCATCTTTTTCATGGTAGGCCCTTGGGTCTGGAGTTACGTTTACTAAAGATTCGTTTTCTTGTGTTTTGGTTTTTCTGTCTTATTACGTAGCCGAACCATTGTATCTGTTGTTTCTTTATGTAGTCTATGGTAGTAATTATTCCTGGCTGCTTTTTTCTCTGTTCTTCATTTTTGATCATACCTCTCAAGGCTGCTTCATGTCATTCTTCTAACACACTTAATCTAGGTAGTGGTTATTTTTCTTATTGTTCTTGCATCCGGGATCTGGATCTGTCTGTAGCACAACGTTGGAATGAAGATTGTATTGTACAGTGCCCGTTTTGCATCTTGTGTTATTTCCTTGTTGGACAGTAGTTGTGACATTTGTCCAATAATTTGACAAGCTTCGTTACATCTTGAGTCTAGTTCTGCTGCGTGTAAGTTGTCGTTTGTTGCTAGATTTCCTAGATATTTAAATGCTTCAACTTGTTATAGGTTGTTTCATAACTCGTGCCCAACTTTTAAAATCGATAGCTTTTTAACCGCTTGTTGTAAGTTGTTCAAAATTTGCATGTAAAGTTATAATGATTAGAACCCAACAGGGAATTAATTTCATTAAAAAAAAATTTGGTTATTATTGTTGCTTATTTGATTTATATAAATTTATAACGACCCATTGGTGTAGTCAAAACTTAAAGTTTACAGCATTTTAAGTTAAAAATAGCGAGTAAAAATCCATACACGGCAAAATTGACGTGTTTGCACGCTTTCGCCGTGGTTTTTTGACACAATTAGACACTTGTAAAGAACACGAGAAATTGTGTGTTCCATTTCCGTTCATTCATAGGTGGAGACGTGGAACAATAACATTTATCATGAGTCTTAAAATGAAATTCTGCAGTTTACAAAACATCGCAATAAAAATGTATGACTATTTTTGCAAAGAGGCTAAACGAGGAAGATTATTTCATTCTTTAGAAAACCCTGAGAATAGGACAAGACACATTTTGGATTTATCTAAACGGTCATTTAATCGCTGGATTCAAGCACGTGACCGTCAATGTTCAAAATATACAAAATCACAAGGAAGAGCAAAAATGTTGGATAATTTCGACAGTGAACTTATTAGAAGTGAAATTCACAAAATGTTGGGTATGAATGAAACTGTTACAATAAGAAAATTAAAAGTATCGCTGAAAAAGAACAACAGTATTGAAATATCAAAGTCTACATTATGGAGGAATGTGAGAGCTGCAGGCTTTACATTCAGAAAGTATTCCAATGGACGAAATATCATCTGTGAGAAGCCACATATTGTAGTCATGAGAAGCAAGTACTTACGTGAAGTAAAAGAGGTGCGCAAGCAAGGTTATGATATTGTGTACTTGGATGAAACATGGATCAATGCTCACCACACTAACCAAAGGGAATGGCAGTCATCAGATGGAAAGATTAAGAGATTAATACCTAGCAGCAAAGGACAGCGCTTGATAATTGCTCATGCAGGTAGTCGACAACATGGACTAATACAGAATGCAGAGCTCATTTTTCTTTCAAAATCCATAGACAATCGGGATTATCACTCTGAGATGAATGGTCACATATTTAGACATTGGATTGAAAATTCTGTTCTCCCATCACTAGATCGACCATCTTGCCTAATAATGGACAATGCAGCGTACCACAACATTGTTGCACTTGAAGATAAAGTCCCGACGTCATCCAGTACAAAAGATGCTATTAAGATATGGCTCACAAAGGAGCACATACAATTTAATAACATGTACTTAAAACCTGAATTACTATCTCTAGTAAAGCAAAAACAAAGGACAAAGATTTTTCAAATAGATAAGATTATCCAAGAGCACGGTCATATAAGTTTGAGGCTGCCACCTTACCATGCTCATTTAAATCCAATAGAACTAATCTGGGCAAAATTAAAAGGACAAGTGGCAGATGAAAATACAACATTCAAAATATGTGATATAAAGACTCTTGCTAATCTCGCTTTATTAAATATAGACAAAGATTATTCGGCTAAATGTGAAGACCACGTCTTAAAACAGGAAGAGGAATATTGGAAAAATGATGGTTTGTGGAATGTTCAACCCCAAACAGTTATTAATCTTTTAGACTCGTCTGATTCAGAATGAAAGTATA
The DNA here is from genome assembly GCA_032433765.1 of Megaustenia siamemsis. Lineage (NCBI taxonomy): Eukaryota > Metazoa > Mollusca > Gastropoda > Stylommatophora > Ariophantidae > Megaustenia > Megaustenia siamemsis. Next base: position 71,346,805 of record JAVIAB010000125.1, on the reverse strand, counting down.
TAGCCCCCACAATGTTGGCCCCTATATTACCTTAAATTAGTTCAACAAACGGTCCTTATCAGGACCACACAACTATGAAAATTGGACATACAGGTATACCTTGATATTATCGTCCGTCCTCGAACTGAGAAGACAATAATTCTCCTGGTGTTTTGTCTTATTAGGTTATTTCCCCATTACGGCCACGCCTTTACCTAGTGAAAATTAATCATAGACCAGCAACTACGGTAATTTCTATTATTTAGGGGTTCACAATTTACAATTTTGACAAACATCAAAGAAATTCGCCGCTTTAAGAAAACTGCAGCTGCAAGATATTTGTTAAATATACATTTAAAGGGTCTTTTGCATTCTAATAACATTTGGAAAATTTCAACAGTTTTTAACAAACGGTTACTGAGTAATAGCGTTTTGAAGCTGGGCACGTGATTTGAAACGAGCTATAGTTGTCTGCCGTCTATAGTTATGTTGATGTTTTGTTTATATTTTGCAATATTCATGACTTCTGTTTTGTTGATGTTGATTTTCATGTTGTATTGAGTGCCTGTGCTGTTAAATCTATTTAGTGTTCTTGTAGGTCTTCTATTTTTCTTTGTATTAGTGTCTGATCATCTGCAAATAGAAGCTCGTTAATATCCTCTGTCTCCAATGGGTATGTTAACTTACATGTGTAGTTCATGTAGGTAATAAACAATAGGGGAATAGTAGACACCCCTGTGTTACTCGTGTTCTAACTTCGAAGTGGTCTGTGAAGCCTGCTGCTGTTCTGACTGTGCAGCTGCTGTTCAAACAATCTTCTTCTACTTCTTTCCTTCCTCATCTGCCTTTCAGCGTCGAGGGGAGATATAATTTGCGGTCTTTTGCTCTTCTGTTCACCTCTGCTGCTGTTATGTTTCCTAGTGCTTCTAATATTCCATCGATCCACCTTTTTCGTGGTCGACCATTGGGTCTGGTGTTCTCACAACGTTTGTTTAAGGCTCGTTGTGTTGTGTTTTGTTCTTTCTGCCTTGTTACGTGGCCAAACCATTTTATCTGTTGTTTCCTTATATTTTCCATGGCGGGGGCTATTCCTAGCTTTTTTCCCAGTTCTTCATTTCTGATCTTATCTCTCAGACTGTTTCCTGTCATTCGTCTAACACATTTCATCTCTGTAGAGGTTATTTTTCTTATTGTTCTTGCATCAAGGGTTCAGGGTTGGCATTGGTAGCACAACGTTGGGATGAAGATTGTATTGTATAGTGCTCGTTTTGCCTCCAGAGTTATTTCCTGGTTGGACAATAGTGGTGATAACTGTCCAATGATTTGACAAGCCTTGTTGCATCTTGATTCTCTCTCTCTCTCTGCGTTCAGGACTCAATCAGAGTAAGGATTCCAGACTCTCATATGAAGTCAGCTGTCAGGCTAAGTGTGTTGATCGCCCCCACAGACAGAACATCACAATTAGAGTCTGTCAGATCCACTCTGACTGAACACCCGTTAATACGTTGCACTGTGTTCTGCGCCAGTGGCCCAGTGCATCCGATTTCAGCCAACATTTTATTCGGGTTTGCTTTCCCTAGCCTTTGATTGTCCCCAATCTTCCTGCAAGGCAGCAGATTGTCTTTTCTGTAGGGGGATTCTGCCCTTAGATGGTAGGCCCTCCCAGGTTTACGAGCACCATCTGCCGAGTCACTAGAGGTGACTAACACAGACATGCACACACAAAGATGTGAGATATGACTAACACAGACACGGACACACAAAGATGTGAGATGTGACTAACACAGACATACACACACAGAGATGTGAGATGTGACTAACACAGACATGCACACACAAAGATAAGAGATGTGACTAATACAGACATGCACACAGCGATAAGAGGCATGACTAACACTGACACACATCAAGATATATGACACATGACTAACATAAATATGCACATAAAGATATGAGATATAACTGACATTGACATGCACACACAAAGATATGACACATGCCTAACATAGACATGCACACAAAGATAAGAGATATGACTAACATAGATATGCACACACAAAGATATGAGATATGACTAACATAAACATGCACACAAAGATATGAGATATCACTAACCCAGACATGCACACACAAAGATATGACATATGACTAACACTGGTACACACTAAGATATGAGATATGACTAAACACAGACACACATAAAGATATGAGACATGATTAACACGGACACACCGAGATATAAGATATGACTAACATGACACACACCAAGATATGAGCCATGGCCAGCACACATAAGCTAAGATATGAGCCATGGCTAGGACAGAAACACAGCAAGATATGAGCCATGGCTTCACTAAAAAACACCAAAAAATGAACCATGTCTAGCACAGAAACACATTAAAGTGTCCATATGCTTGGGCTTGTTGTAGTCGGCAGACTCTTCTGAACGTGGGAATCACAGGTTTCGTTAAACAGTTGTCCAGAGATTTGAGAGTGCAGTCTGATCCATAGAACGTTCTCTTGCATGTACAGATTCCCGATCGACTGGGACAGGTGTCGTTGAAACAGTTGTCTGGACATTCGAGAGTACATATGATGTCACAGCCATCAGAACACATCTGTTCGCACTGTAGCCCAAAATTACCATCGGGACAAGTGTCATTACAGGTATAGCCAAGATGTTTACATTGTAGGCATTTTCCAGATTTTTCCTTAAATAAAGGATAGACACTGAGACAAGACCCGGAACAGTCGTGTCCATAGATCCCATGTGAACAGTTGCCGTGACAAGTACCGATGATGACATTGCAGCCTTTACTACACCCACTACACACTGCACAAAATGACCAAGATGCTCGTCCAGACAATAGGTGTCTGTAAATGTTTGCACCTCACATACCGTCAGTGCACTGTCGGCCTGCGAAATGGTCGGTGAGAACTCAATCTTAATGTGTGCCATTGACGTTTGTGTTTTGACTACAATAGTGTTCACAGATAAATTAGGGTATGATATATCATTATACTGGAACACTACTCCGCCACTGTCAGAGAAAGCCTTTAGAGTGGCATTCTTTACCCTAATCATATTGCTAGCTCGATGATAGATTCGAATGATGTGAGTCCCCTGGGGCATCGCAAAGACCAGACAACAGTAAACAAAATTGGTTACACTTCCCAATTGTGTGTGTGTGCAGTCATTGTCATAGAGATTGTTCTTTGTTTTGCTATTAACTGCAGCCTCTGGTCCACATCCGTCTCCTGTATAACAAGCATTAGGTGTGTCGGTCTGGTTTGTGTTCTGTTTGAGAGCCACATTCCGACCCTCGCCAATGTAGATGGAGCAGATATTTGCAACTATCGCCCTTTCAATCCGTAACTTGTTGATCAGACCAGCCCCAAAGCAGAAGGCATCAATCTCGTGTGGACTAACTACAAACCTTGATACATTGTCACATGAGGCAGAACCATTCAGTTTTACCGTGAAACTGTCCGGATATTTTAAGTCATTCGCATAAATCCTAAACCAGGAGCACGCAAAGATTGATTGAGAGTTGCCTCAACTGATGTAGAATCTGTGTCCGGATTACATGAGGTGTCGTTGTTATCAAACAGGAAAGTATGTTCAGATTTTTGGGCATATTTGCAAATAAATCCAAGTACTGACACTGGGGTCTGAAAATTTTGTGCTGACAACTGTCATTGTTTGGGCATGTCCCTATAGTTTTGTCACAAACTAAGCCATTATAGCAGTGACATTGTAACGTACAATTTGTCCCAAACCAACCGTCGGCACAAGTAAGGTCATTAGTTTCCATGGTTGCTAATGAAGCCAGCGAATATAGACTTGATCTACAGCGATGGTTAACGAACTGTGTACACACATTTATTATCAAACCCGTGATTACATTTTTAAAAAATCCGCCATCTCACTGTGGTAACAGATAGTGTGAAATTCTCTAATAGAATGAGATAAACCGTTGGAGACAAGGAAAGTCAACATTGTTTACATGGCTTGGACGCAAGAAGCGTCCATTTTGGTCATCTTGATTCTATCTCTGCTGTTTGAGGATTATCGTTTGTCATTAGACTTCCTAGGTATTTGAATTGCTCTACTTGTTTTAGTTGTCTGCCTTCTATTGTTATGTTGATGTTCTGTTTATTTTTGGCGATATTCATGACTTATGTTTTGTTGATGTTGATTTTCATGTTGTAGTTTGTGCCTGAGATGTTGAGTTTGTTTAAGTGTTCTTGTAGGTCTTCTATTGTTGTATGTATTAGTGCCTGGTCGTCTGCAAATAGAAGCTCATTGATCTCCTCTGTCTCTGATGGATTGGCTAGCTTGCATATATGGTCCATGTATGTTATAAACAGTAGGGGGGATAGTACGCACCCTTGTCTTACACCTGATCTAACTTCGAAATGGTCTGTGTAGCCTGCTGCTGTTCTGACCCTGCAGCTGCTGTTGACGTAGAGACTTTTAATAAGGTTGGCTAGATGTTATTTTACTCCGTATGTTGTTAGTATCTTCCACAGTTGTTCTCTGTTTACTCTGTCGAATGCTTTTTCCTGATCAATGAAGACTATGAATAAGTTTTGATTGTTGTTTATCTATCTCCATCTTCTGTGTATTTCTCTGAGCATAAAACATTTATCCCTTACCGACCTGCTGAGTCAGTCGTAAGTTAAGGGCTTAACTTAAGAAAAACACACGTTGGGGGTTTAGCCCGACTGATGTTTCCACCCACGTGTTTGATCACTAAGGTCTCACATGCGATCTTTTACGATCTAAATATAAAACTTTAGCTGATTACATTTTAAAAAGTACTTATCAGTTCTTATCCTCCTCCTTGGTAGAAAACTTTACACAACTTTTCGAAAATTATAATCCGTTGGAAACACTATATTCAATCACTTTAATCACACAAACTACACTCCGAAAATAAAACAACCGCCATCTTGGTCGCCATCTTTCATTGCTTTCAAACAATCGGACCTATAAATTTGATGAAGACATTTCTTGAAGATCGGAGAGCCGGTCACCGAATCAATAATTCGATCTCCAAACCAGGAGAGCGCGATTCACAATTCTTGATAGGGCCAAAAGTTTTTTTTTTTTTTTTCTATCCTGAGTGAACTAAAAACTCGACCCGAACACCTTGTGGTGACTGCTCAGGACAAGCGGCCTTTATTCTCTGGTCTCATTCTCTATAAGTCTCCCCACGCCCCCGCAGGCCCCAGCAATGGGACAGTGCCGTAAAGATTGTAGTGTTACAGGAAAATGAATATTCACTTCATCACTACCATACAGCTTGTCACTAGGGATGTGGGCGGCGGCTACATTTGCAACTACCTACTTTAACGTCACACCCTACGACTGGCTCCTTGCTACCAGCTCTACAGCAGCACTGTATTTATTTGCCAATTCCCTACCTGCTTTAACCATCACTAAAATTGCACGAAAAATATGCTTGATCATTGGTGGGGAAATCACTGGAGTCTGTAGAAATGTGGTTTTACAGTAGAATGTTGAGCATACCATGGACAGCTAAGAAGAGTAATGAAGAGGTTCTGAGAGAGGTCAAAGCAAAAAGAGAGATAATTTCCAATGTTAGGAAGAGACAATCATCAGTTTTTGGCCATGTAATGAGAAGTGAACAACTTGAATATATTGTAACAACTGGAAAAATTGAGGGACGAAGAGATAGAGGGAAGCAAAGAGAAAAAAATAACAGACAGCTAAAGAGAATGGCTTGGCAGAAGGTCAACAACAGAAATGATAACTAGCTGCCGAAATCGAAAGTTGTGGAGAGACATGATCACCTACGCCACTAGGCCCAGTACTTGATGACGATGATGAATTGGTGGTGGTGGTGGTGGTGGGCGGGGCGGGGGGGGGGGGGGGGGGGATTCTTTCTCATTTTATTGTTTAAAATTTAACAAATCTTTGATTTTTCTTAAAATAAAAGGTATTTGATGTTTGTTTAAGCATGACATAACAGTAATGCATGCAAATAATATCCACAACCACGTTAGTAATTAAATAATAGAAAATTGGCTCGGGTTTAGTCCTTGAGAAATGAGCAGAACAAATCTGGCTAATTTAAAAGGGGGACATGTATGTTTGCAACACTCGAAAAAATGCATAAATCATCAACAATAGAAAACACAAAGGACAGCCCTAAGCAGGATCGAACCCTTACTCCTCGACATGGCACCTTGCCATGAAAAACTTGCATTACTACACTCTGCCATGAGAAACTTGCATTACTGCACTTGACCACGAGAAACTTGCGTTACTGCACTCTGCCACGAGAAACTTGTGTTACTGCACTCTGCCATGAGAAACTTGCATTACTGCACTCTGCCATGAGAAACTTGCATTACTGCACTCTGCCATGAGAAACTTGCATTACTGCACTCTGCCACGAAAAACTTGCATTACTGCACTCTGCCACGAGAAACTTGCATTACTGCACTCTGTCACGAGAAACTTGCATTATTGCACTCTGTCATGAGAAACTTGCATTACTACACTCTGCCAGCATAATTATCTGGCCTTTGGCGTCATCGGGGAGTGTGGACTGCCTGGGTAGTCTAGAGGTATGACGTCGACCACAGGACAGGACGGACATGGGTTTAAAGCTCATCAGAAGCGGCCAGCGGTGATAATTTTTTTCCAAAATCTGCTGGGTAGTGTAATCCGATGTCTAACCCTCTCAGATAACGGCAATAAACAGGATGTCCTTAGTGCACTTTAAAAAACCTTTGGCAGTTAATATAGAAACGATATATATTATTATAATATGGCCATATATATATATATATATATATATATATATATATATATATATATATATATATATATATGGACACTGTAAAAGTAAAGTAAAGTACCTCCGTCACGCCAGGTGGCGTATAGGGAATATGGTGTTAGTGACCATAAATTTTACAGACCTTCAGCACATGATTTTTTGGTGTAATGTGGTTGGTATTACGCCCGTGCCACTTTACTTCCCAGAAAAAAATCCGGTATCCATTTAAGGCTGGGTGAAGCCGGAAGCCGTCGGTTGGGATCGAACCCTACCTCTTGTCCTTGGTAGTCCAGTTCACTTTGTAGTCAGTTCTAACCACTGAGCTATCGCGGCTCCCTTATGGCCACTGGCCCAGACAAGATTGTTAGCAGAAACTTACCCACACCGTGGATCCCAGACCATGCTACGGAGTTCGTGCACCTGGGCAAGGATTCTACTTTGATTTTCTCGGATATAAGAGAACCTATGGGCTGGTCCGGTGTGCAGTGATGATGATCCCAACCACGATAACTGGTTTCATCAAAGACTTTGGTAACTAGGAGTTAGTTTGGTAATATGGCTATATTTGTGTTTTATGCTGAGTGGTGTTTTGTTTAGCAGTCATTGAGGGAGCCGATTCCTGCTGCTCTTGCCTCTCTTATCAATGTTCTTCTCAGTGTATCTCTGGGATTGGCCACTTTACATTGGCCTCTTTTCCTCCTACCTGTTGTTTTCCACATGAGGGCTTGCTTTGCTATTCGGTTATTATCTCTTCTCATCACATGTCCAACGTATGACCATCATCTTTTCTTGATTACTGAAGATATTAGTGGCTGATTGGCGATTTATCTAATTTCCTCGTTTGTTTTGAATTCGTTCCACGTTATACCAAGTATTTTCCTAAAACATTTATTTTTGAATGCTTAAATAAAATATTAATGGAATAATATAATAAGCAGTACAATGTAAACTTTGTCTTTACAGACGGTTAGAAAGCAGGCTGTTTATTTGCCTGAATTGTCAGGACACTTATTATAGTCAGTTCTTTGCTAATTTAGCAGGTTCAATGTTGGTTATATTTACGTTTTTGTAAACAAATTTCCAATTTTTAGAAAAAGCATATTCATAGTGAAAACAACACATAATTTCTAATTCTTCATAATTAAATAGTTGGCAGTCAAAATTGTGTATAAGACGGTGTCATATATTGTTATTAGTCCCGATAATACAGGTGTATGCACTGTCTCTCATAGACAGGAAGGAATTGAATGTACGTAAACTGCGCTGTTTCATTGTTTATTGTGAGTCACAGTGTTTAGTCGCGATTGTTTTTGAGAGTATCAGGTCTGCAATTCACCTTCGATCACTGTTCATTAGAACAGATTGGCTAGTCTGATTCTATGACTCACATGAAGGGATTGAGTAGGGTCTTGATCAGCTGTGGTTTACTGACCCTCCAGTAGTCACCTGCCTTCTTCCTTGTCTTGCTTTTGCTCACAATTGCTCTTCATCTCTGACTCTTATAAGAACAATAAATGGGCATAGATGTATTATTTTGTGGCTAAAAGTAAGCTACGATATTTGCATTTTTCAGCCAAACACATCTGATTTAGCCATGCTATTTTTGAGTACCTGATTACTTTCCCCTCTAAATCTTCACTCGTTTTATTTTGTATTTATTTATTTATTAATTATTTTTTTTTTTACATATGTGCATCTGTTCAATGATTTGACAAAATTCATAGCATCTTGAATCTATTTCTGCTGCTCATGAATTATCGTTTGTCATTAGACATCCTAGGTATTTAAATTCCACCATTTGCTTTCTGCATTTATTTTGCAATGTTCATTATTTATGTCTTTTTGGAGTTGATTAATATGAAGAGCTGAACGAATTAAAACTTTGTCATGCAGCTTTTCTCCCCCAGCCCCATAATAACCCCCTTCCCCCCTTAAATATACATGTGATAATATATTTTAACGTTGCTTATTCATTCAAGACATAATTAACTGCCATGGACACACACACATGGCTTTTAATTAGTGCAGGAAGAAATACACAACAAGAAAAGTTAAAGGAACAAAATAACAGGCACTTGTCGAGCTCAGAAAACAAACCCCTGATCATTGATTTGTGTCATTCTACAAAATATGTGTTATAAGTCAGTCTCAACTGTCTCTTTATTATTAATGTTTGGAGTATCACTTGTTCTATTCATTTTCGTAATTAAAAAGTTTACATTTGGTTTAATCCTCAGGTTTGTTAACACTCGTCCTAACTTATAACCATCAAAATGTCAAGAGGTAAGTACAGAAGTGAATAGAAACATTTTAGAAATAGACACGAAAACCATGTAGGATCTCGGCAACTGTTTTTTTTTTATCTTGTCTTCATTCCAAAGGTTGATATGAGCATACGCTCGTGGATCCAAGATGAAATGCAGGGCTGAATTAGGGCCTAAGCTAAGTAAGCCACAGCTTAGTGCCTTAAAAGGCAAGGGGGCCTAAAATTGATTTATTTGGTTATGGAAGGTCCCGGTACCACTGCAAATGAATTAAAATTCATAAAAGCTCAACCGCCCGTGCCAGCGTAATCATCCGAATTAATATCTCACCTCCAAAACAAAGAAAGGTAACTGTAGTCCCCATCATAGCAGTCTCAGCACATGCCAAAAGACATAAGGCGAAACCACACAGAAAGTGATTTATACTGTAATTTATGAAAGAGGCTTTTTTTTGTTAATATTTTAACATGGAGGTCTCAGAGTTTTATTTAGCTTAGCTGGCCAGCTTTAGGGTCTCAGAGTTTTATTTAGCTTAGCTGGCCAGCTTTAGGGTCTCAGAGTTTTATTTAGCTTAGCTGGCCAGCTAAAAGTCTCAAAGTTTTATTTAGCTTAGCTGGCCAGCTAAGAGTCTCAAAGTTTTATTTAGCTTAGCTGGCCAGCTAAGAGTCTCAAAGTTTTATTTAGCTTAGCTGGCCAGCTAAGAGTCTCAGAGTTTTATTTAGCTTAGCTGGCCAGCTAAGAGTCTCAGAGTTTTATTTAGCTTAGCTGGCCAGCTTTAGGGTCTCAAAGTTTTATTTAGCTTAGCTGGCCAGCTTAGGGTCTCAGAGTTTTATTTAGCTTAGCTGGCCAGCTTTAGGGTCTCAGAGTTTTATTTAGCTTAGCTGGCCAGCTAAGAGTCTCAAAGTTTTATTTAGCTTAGCTGGCCAGCTAAGAGTCTCAGAGTTTTATTTAGTTTAGCTGGCCAGTTAAGAGTCTCAAAGTTTTATTTAGCTTAGCTGACCAGTTTAGGGTCTCACCATGTCTAAATCTGACCATAATGTGGGGGATTGTATTAACTTTTTTGGATGTTGCATCATAATTTTTTTTTCTCACTATTTTCTATCAATCTGATTCTCAGTCTTCCTTGTGCTCTGAAGCCAAATTATGATTTGGTGTAGGCATGAGAGCTTTTCAGGCTTCATTTTATTGAGATGATTGAGCTACTTTACTTGCTACTTTACTTTTAATCTCTCTTCTTTTTTTTTCAATGTTCACCACATGACTATGCCTCTTTGTAGCCAATCCTTAAAAGGATGTTAGAATGGATGTCGGAAATAGGCAAATAATTGTAGTCGTGGTAAAGCTGAAAGAAAGGAGCAAGTGGTGGGGTGTAATGTACACTCCTACAAAGTACGGTGACAGCTTTACAAAAAGGAAAAAAAAAAATCATGATGTTTCAGCCAACATGCAGCCTTCTTCAGAAAACACGAACACAGAAATGGACAATGAAATTAAGATAAATTAAACTACATGTTCTAGAGCAACCAAAAGTAGTAGATCTGAAATAGAAAGTGAAATGAAAAGAGAAGACAAATTGAGATTGAAAGTAAAAAAAAAAAGTAAAGAGCCCCGTCACATCAAGTGGCATATAGGGAATATGGTGTTAGTAACCATAATTTTTATAGACCTTTGGCACATGATTTTGGGGTAATGTGGTTGGTATTACGCCCGTCGTAATACCGTGCGTCTTTTTACTTTCCCAGAAAAAAATCCGGTACCCATTTAAGGCTGGGTGAACCTGGAAGCCGTCGATCAGGATCAAACTTGACCTCTTGTCCTTCGTAGTCCAGTTCACTAACCACTGAGCTATCATGGCTCCCTTGAGAAGGAAAGTACTGGATGTAAATTCATTTTGTTGTGTTTCAGTTTTTAAAAAAAAACAGTGAAGGGTTCCTTTCCAGCTTTAAATCTTATGGAGTAAAAAAAAAAAGTAAAGTGCCTCCGTCACGCCAAGTGGCATATAGGGAATATGGTGTTAGTGACCTTAAATTTTACAGATCTTCGACACATGATTTTTGGGGTAATGTGGTTGGTATTACGCCCGCGCCACTTTACTTTCCCAGAAAAAAATCTGGTACCCATTAAAGGCTGGGTGAACCGGATTCCCTTCCCTCTTTGATCTCTCTCTGACTTGCCAGACTTTTTAGTCTGTTTCCAATGCCATTGTGAGGAGGTCAAGTAGAATCTTGATCTGCTCTGGTTCATTGATCTGGATGCAAGCTGTGAGTGAATGACTCTTTCAGTCCAGGTGTTGTGGGTCTTTGAGTCCTTTTGTCTTTTATGTTTTTGTCATGTGTGATGCAGGTCACTAAAAAGAACGCTTGTAAGAGAAGCAAAGTTGGCAGACATAGATTCGTTAGATAATATTAAACATCTCGTCCAGAATAGAGATGGATGGCGAAAAACACTACAAACCCTGTGTAATGTCTAATGACGTGAGAAGGATCAAGATGCAAGTCATGATTGAAACAGATTTTCTGGTGCTTTTATCATGCATTTTTTATTATTTTTTAAATTTAAAAAAATATTTTTTTTACAAGTATCCTTTGATTTATTTCATTATGTAATACACAACACATCGTATGGCGAGGACACCTGGGTTTTACTAATTCCCTAAAATTAGTGGGAGCCGCGATAGCTCAGTGGTAGTGAACTGGACTACTACGGAAATATTCGATCCAACCGACGGCTCCGGGTTCACCTTAAATGGGTACCGGATTTTTTCTGGGAAAGTAAAACAGCACGGGCGTATACCGACCACATTACCCCAAAATCATGTGCTGAAGGTCTGTAAAATATAGGGTCACTAACACCATATTTCCCTATACGCCACTTGGCGTGACGGGGGGTACTTTACTTTTTTTTTTTACTTATTATGTAATACACAAACATTATGTGTGAGTTAATGTATTTTCACAATTAACACCCACATAATCGATATTTTGTTTAAATTATCTTGAAGAATAATTACTTAATAATTTTAAATTCTTTATCAATTTCATTTCAGGATTGAGGAAACAACCCAAACTTAACATAGCAGAAACTAACATCGCTTTGTTTGGCAGTGACACTGAGAAGGAAGTGAAAAGTAAGAAATTTTCACTATATTACATCATATTACTGTGACACAAGAAACTTGGTTTGGTAGTGACACTGAGAAGGAAGTGAAAAGTAAGAAATGTTCACTATATTACATCATATTACTGTGACACAAGAAGCTTGGTTTGGTAGTGACACTGAGAAGGAAGTGAAAAGTAAGAAATGTTCACTTCATTACAACATATTACTGTGACACAAGAAGCTTGGTTTGGTAGTGACACTGAGAAGGAAGTGAAAAGTAAGAAATGTTCACTTCATTACAACATATTACTGTGACACAAGAAACTCGGTTTGGTAGTGACACTGAGAAGGAAGTGAAAAGTAAGAAATGTTCACTACATTACAACATATTACTGTGACACAAGAAGCTTGGTTTGGTAGTGACACTGAGAAGGAAGTGAAAAGTAAGAAATGTTCACTACATTACAACATATTACTGTGACACAAGAAGCTTGGTTTGGTAGTGACACTGAGAAGGAAGTGAAAAGTAAGAAATGTTCACTACATTACAACATATTACTGTGACACAAGAAGCTTGGTTTGGTAGTGACACTGAGAAGGAAGTGAAAAGTAAGAAATGTTCACTACATTACAACATATTACTGTGACACAAGAAGCTTGGTTTGGTAGTGACACTGAGAAGGAAGTGAAAAGTAAGAAATGTTCACTTCATTACAACATATTACTGTGACACAAGAAGCTTGGTTTGGTAGTGACACTGAGAAGGAAGTGAAAAGTAAGAAATGTTCACTACATTACAACATATTACTGTGACACAAGAAACTTGGTTTGGTAGTGACACTGAGAAGGAAGTGAAAAGTAAGAAATGTTCACTACATTACAACATATTACTGTGACACAAGAAACTTGGTTTGGTAGTGACACTGAGAAGGAAGTGAAAAGTAAGAAATGTTCACTACATTACAACATATTACTGTGACACAAGAAGCTTGGTTTGGTAGTGACACTGAGAAGGAAGTGAAAAGTAAGAAATGTTCACTACATTACAACATATTACTGTGACACAAGAAGCTTGGTTTGGTAGAACCCCAAATCTTTGATCAATATGAAGGAAAAGTTTTGTATTTTACCTTAAAAGTTTTGTATTTTACCTTAAAAGTTTTGTATTTTACCTTAAAAGTTTTGTATTTTACCTTAAAAGTTTTGTATTTTACCTTAAAAGTTTTGTATTTTACCTTAAAAGTTTTGTATTTTACCTTAAAAGTTTTGTATTTTACCTTAAAAGTTTTGTATTTTACCTTAAAAGTTTTGTATTTTACCTTAAAAGTTTTGTATTTTACCTTAAAAGTTTTGTATTTTACCTTAAAAGTTTTGTATATCGTCATCTCAAGACCAGTGCAGAAATAAGAGAAATAATAAAGCATTTTTTAAAATATCATCTATAACCGAGAGAAGTCAAATGTTGGTCATGTGATGAGAAAAGATAAGAGAATCTCAAAGCAAACCCTTAAATGGGAGTCAGAGGGTAGAAGAAAAACAGGTTGACCTAGATAAACACTAAAAAGAACGCTTGAGGTGAGACCAACATCAATTTTGCCAAGATTAAGCTACTCATTCTGAATAGGGACAATGTGGGTCCTGTGAAAGGTCTGACGATTGATAGCAACAATCATTCTTTTCTGTTGTACTCATGGAATCTGTACCACTGTAGTAGGGAATTCCCCATATTTGCTCCACTCATGTCACAGCTCCCACCAAAACATGTCACAGCTCCCACCAAAACATGTCACAGCTCCCACCAAAACACAGTGGCAAATTCTGTTGACATTGTCGATACCATGCAGCCCTAATCTCGGCATTTAGATGACAATTCCAAACGATTTCCATTGAATAGAGAGAGAGCACAGTCACTTCCTTACTCCAGTTTCCTTGAAAATACACATTTAAAACAAATAAGGTAACCAAAACGGTTTAAGTGACTGCGTTAGTCTCTGCAGAAACAGGGAAACATGCAGTGATTTTGATTTTGTATTGTTGATTGGTGACTATTAGCAAGGTCAAACTCCAGCGCGAGACAAGTCGGCTGCATGGGTGACAATTTCAAATGACATCACCGAAAAGAGAGTGCCCACAGTCACTTCCAACTCCAATCCACTTGAATAAATAAAAAAAAAACATATATAACTGATCAAAACACACAAAAACTGTTTTAGTGTTTTCACTCTCAGGTGAGCGGGTGGAGGGATGAATTAGATATCATCTTTAAGTACTGTCTGTTTAAAAAAGTGATTGTTTAATCATGATTTTAGTCATAATCTTTCATTTTGAGCTTTCCCGGTTTTGGTAATAATCTTTCATTTTGAGCTTTCCAGATTTTGGTAATAATATTTCATTTTGATCTTTCCAGATTTTGGTAATAATCTTTCATTTTGAGCTTTCCAGTTTTTGGTAATAATCTTTCTTTTTGCTCTTTTCTGATTTTGGTGGTAATCTTTCTTTTTGCCTTGAACTCTTTCTGAACATTCTCTTTACTCTTCTCTCTGCTTATAGCGTTATCAACATGCTAATATAAATCATATTTCTGTAACCTCCAAAGATTTTTTGATACGTTGTCTGACTGTCCAGGATTTACTACCATATATTAATACTGACTCTACATAACACTGAAGAACCCTTTTCCTTATTTTGATTGTCAAATATAGCTTGTGTAATTTCTCTCTCAAATGCAGTCTTTGCCTGAGTTATTATGCACCTCACCTCTGCTGCATATCTATCTTCTGAAGTTTTATAATATCTAGATGTTTGAATTGATTGATCTGATGGGGCAAGACCAAGTACATCACTGGCATTGAAAGTGGTCAGCAACTCATAGCTGACTACCTGTGTCAGGAACAGTGGCAATCATTGATCAAGATCCCATTCTACCTTCTCATGAGGGCTCTAATAACAGATTAGTCAGTCTGTCTAAGCAAGTAGAGATCAAGTGACACTAGTAACAGATAAGTCAGTTTGCCTAAGCAAGTAGAGATCAAGTGACACTAGAAACAGATTAGTCAGTCTGTCTAAGCAAGTAGAGATCAAGTGACACTAGAAACAGATTAGTCAGTCTGTCTAAGCAAGTAGAGATCAAGTGACACTAGTAACAGATTAGTCAGTCTGCCTATGCAAGTAGAGATCAAGTGACACTAGAAACAGATTAGTCAGTCTGTCTAAGCAATTAGAGATCAAGTGACACTAGTAACACTAGTAACAGATTAGTCAGTCTGTCTAAGCAAGTAGAGATCAAGTGACACTAGTAACAGATTAGTCAGTTTGCCTAAGCAAGTAGAGATCAAGTGAAACTAGTAACAGATTAGTCAGTCTGTCTAAGCAAGTAGAGATCATTTGACACTAGTAACAGATGAGTCAGTCTTTCTAAGCAAGTAGAGATCAAGTGACACTAGTAACAGATTAGTCAGTCTGTCTATGCAAGAAGAGATTAGTTGACACTAGCAACAGATTAGTCAGTCTGTCTATGCAAGAAGAGATTAGTTGACACTAGTAACAAATTAGTCAGTCTGTCTAAGCAAGTAGAGTTCAGGTGACACTAGTAACAGATTAGTCAGTCTGTCTAAGCAAGTAGAGATCAGGTGACACTAGAAACAGATTAGTCAGTCTGTCTAAGCAAGTAGAGATCAGGTGACACTAGTAACAAATTAGTCAGTCTGTCTAAGCAAGTAGAGATCAGGTGACACTAGTAACAGATTAGTCAGTGTGTCGATGCAAGAAGAGATTAGTTGACACTAGCAACAGATTAGTCAGTCTGTCTATGCAAGAAGAGATTAGTTGACACTAGTAACAAATTAGTCAGTCTGTCTAAGCAAGTAGAGATCAGGTGACACTAGCAACAGATTAGTTAGTCTATGCAAGTAGAGATCAGGTGACACTAGTAACAGATTAGTCAGTCTGTCTATGCAAGAAGAGATTAGTTGACACTAGTAACAGATTAGTCAGTCAGTCTGTCTAAGCAAGTTGAGATCAGGTGACACTAGCAACAGATTAGTTAGTCTATGCAAGTAGAGATCAGGTGACACGAGTAACATATTAGTCAGTCTGTATATGCAAGAAGAGATTAGTTGACACTAGTAACAAATTAGTCAGTCTGTCTAAGCAAGTAGAGATCAGGTGATACTAGCAACAGATTAGTTAGTCTGTCTATGCAAGAAGAGATTAGTTGACACTAGTAACAGATTAGTCAGTCAGTCTGTCTAAGCAAGTAGAGATCAGGTGATACTAGCAACAGATTAGTTAGTCTGTCTATGCAAGAAGAGATTAGTTGACACTAGTAACAAATTAGTTAGTCTGTCTATGCAAGAAGAGATTAGTTGACACTAGTAACAGATTAGTTAGTCTGCCTATGCAAGAAGAGATCAAGTGACACTAGAAACAGATTAGTCAGTCTGTTTAAGCAAGTAGAGATCAGGTGACACTAGTAACACATTAGTTAGTCTGTCTATGCAAGTAGAGATCAGGTGACACTAGTAACATATTAGTCAGTCTGTATATGCAAGAAGAGATTAGTTGACACTAGTAACAAATTAGTCAGTCTGTCTAAGCAAGTAGAGATCAGGTGATACTAGCAACAGATTAGTTAGTCTGTCTATGCAAGAAGAGATTAGTTGACACTAGTAACAGATTAGTCAGTCAGTCTGTCTAAGCAAGTAGAGATCAGGTGATACTAGCAACAGATTAGTTAGTCTGTCTATGCAAGAAGAGATTAGTTGACACTAGTAACAAATTAGTTAGTCTGTCTATGCAAGAAGAGATTAGTTGACACTAGTAACAGATTAGTTAGTCTGCCTATGCAAGAAGAGATCAAGTGATACTAGAAACAGATTAGTCAGTCTGTTTAAGCAAGTAGAGATCAGGTGACACTAGTAACACATTAGTTAGTCTGTCTATGCAAGTAGAGATCAGGTGACACTAGTAACAGATTAGTTAGTCTGTTTAAGCAAGTAGAGATCAAGAGAGAAGGTAGCCCCATAGCCAAAAAATGCCCTTCTGACCACTAGTGTCTTGGGTCAAAAAGTTCAAATATGTGCTTGTTGTAATCATAACACCGCGCATCTACTCCAACTTTATATCCTTTTCAGAGTGGACAATGAAGAAATGTAGCTGCTGAACTCAGAAGAACAAGAAGTGTTTTCTGTTTTGATACTGCCACAGTTACTTTAATTGTACATTTCAAAGTATTTTGTTTTGTCACAATTCCTTCTGTCTTTTTGTTGTTGAAGTTATATTTGCTTTCCATCACTTACATAAGTCTTTTCCTGTAATTTCTTGTCACTCTTGGTAACAAAGATTATATCATCTATGGATATCAGGTTCTTCATATTATGACTACAAACTGATATGTTCTCTACATATCTCTTGCAATACAGAATGTATCAATTTGGTGATATTACATAGCCTTGACTTGCAGCTTGTTCTAGCTATTGAAATATTCCCAGTTGATTGTCAGATCTTTTAGTTTCTGTTTTATTTTCTTTTACTGCGTTACTGTACTGAATGTGGTTCCAATAAATTTTCTGTGTAATCATTTCTCATGATGTCTTTTCTTGTGGCAGGAACGATTGTTATTAAACATCAAATTGCAGATGTTGGAATCTTATCTCTGTGTCTCTTATATGATTATCATATTTGACATTAATAACAGAGAGATGACAGAAGTTTATTGTTTGATATATTGTTTTATTTTTGTCATTGTAATGTTTTTGAGCTTGAGTAATAGTAATAGTTGGTATATCTAATTATATTGATCTTGAGTTCACTTAAATCCTTTTGCGTGTTGATACAAAGTTATAGTTCTGATACTTCCAGTAGCCTCAGCCATTATCTTTTACTGATGTTGTAGAGTTCCTTGATTTTGTCACTTCATCATTACTCTGGGTTTGCCTCAACCTCTGTGCTCTTCTCCTCTTCTTATAAATACCGCATGATGCCATTTGCTGCAGTTGCTTTCTTGATTCCCCAGCTTCTGCCAAAGAAACTGGAGCTCATCCATCAGTATAATATTAGGTCATCCTTTATTAACAGGCTGTGGCAATCCTCATCTTGTTGGTCACTTTATTTTGAAACTCAATGACCCAGAGGTGATGACCTTTTTGTCACTGATAGCATACTGTGGGGATTTAAATCTGTATTTAATGTGTTTATTTGTGTTGATAGAGAATATTGTACGCTGTAGGAGCTGTGTAGTTGACCCAATATTATGTTTGCCTTACTGTATTGGAAGTAAGTTTGTCTGTTTTATGAAAGTATTCCTCCTGGGATTTGAAATCTTGGACCACACTTTGGTTACAAATGATCTGAAATAAACACACAAGCACTCATTTATCTCTGAAGGGATTGATCAGTTTTCCCCCCTTGCTTTGAGAATAAGTGCACCATTGTTGTGGCAATAAGGAGTAATGGACAGGTAATAAAATTTGTATTTTTTAACACACACAAAAATGTGTGATGCTTGAGGTCATTTTTGTTTTCAGAGTCTTCAGCAGAGGCTGAGCCTGCCTGGAAAAGTGCTGGCAAGGCTCCCGGGGTGGAAATTTGGCGTATTGAGGTCAGTGATTTTAGTCAAACTGATTTAAATCTTTATAATATTCAGCTTAGGTGAAAAATGATATTGTTATTTTACTGAGTTGATGATGATATAATCTTAATGTTTTTTACACAAAATTATTTTTTTCTTCAATTTGTATTCATTCATTTGACTTGAAAGGGGATGGGGGGAGGGAGTTGTGTAAATCAGTAGTTTGGAGATTGAATCAAAACAAATAAATGAGACCATCCTCAAAAAGAATTCACTGGACCTTTCACAAAACAGTTTCTGTTAGTTCACCTTGAAAGTTTCCTGAAGCTCATGTGACCTCAGTTTAACTTAACGTCCAGGCAACAAAACTATTGACAAAACAGGACCATTTTTTGTTGTCAAATTGTGTGGGGATGGGGAGGGAAGAGTAAATAAATGGAACATAGACAACTTGACCTTCCTTTATATTATAGAAGTAAATTTATTTTTCCTAAATTTCCATGAAAATATGCCTATTTTAGTCCCTGTGACCTATTTCTGAAAGGTTACTCTGGTGTGTTATTGTGATACAATTTTTTTTTACCATATTAGAAAAATTGTGACAAATATTGTAGAAGTGTCTGATAATTGACATCATGGCTGAGAGAGTAAGGAAAGGGATTAACTCTTTCTGTACATAAGCTTTTTATCAATGCAACGGAAAAGATTTCAGAGACAAAGTTTTTCATGATGCGTTATGCAGCAAAACATATGTGCCGAAATTTGTATGGCACACAGTACAGCGAAATGTACGGAGAGAGTTAATTCCTTCAAGATGATGATTGGGCAGGGTTTCAGCATTAGGCTTTGTATTTGTTGATGCAGGCATTAGTGCTGCCTGTTGTAGACTATGGCCTGGGTTTCCTCACAGTGTCTCAAGCCCATATAACATACTTGGAGGGAATAAAAACTAGACCATGAAAGCGACACCTTGAATGTACTTGGATGTACTAGAGATACACCTATACCTGTGGTGGCTGAGAAACATACTAGCATTACTCAGTATTAAGGCATGACATAGGCACAAATGGTTGAAGATGTTTCTTGGCATTGCCAATATGACCAGTCATCTCATAGTCTATACTCTTAAAGAGAAATGCATCAATTTTGAAAAGTCATGGATGGTGGAAGCAGAGGAAATATTGCACACTATTTGTGATATGGGTGACATAACACTAGGGAAAGTATAGATGGCACCTCCTAAAGAGCAAAATCTCACTAAGGGTGTGTGATCCAACTGGCAGAGAATGCAGCAGTTGAACCTATTGTACTACCAGCTTTCAGACTGCTGATATAATTCAGAACCATGCCCAACAACAAGATCATATTATTTTCACAGATGGGTTAGTTAGCAGAAAGCACCAGAGAAGTTTGGGCATTGTTGCCTACCTCAGTAATAGTTTGAAAAAAAAAAAGATAGTGCATAAAACACCACAACCAGCAGCATGAGGATGGAAATGGAAACTACATTTGTGTGGTTAATTCAAAACAAACAAAAAAATTGTGACAAACTCTCAAATCATGTTGCACAGAAAGAAGGCTGACCAACTACTTAGATGTATTCCCCCAGACATGCTGGGGTTCATGGTAATGAGCAGGTCGATTGGTGATCTGCAGGACTTTGGTAAAGGGGAAATTGAGACTGGACAAGTCAGAATTATTAAAGCTTGATAGAAACACTCATCAAAGAAGATGAAATGGCATTGGAGATTAACCCTCACATCCAACAACTGAAGGAATAGTGGTTGAGACAGGGAGAGGGTAGAACATGCATGGACTATAACACCAATAATGCAATGTACATCATAAGAACATTGATAGAAAGATCTATAGAGGTATAGAAAGATCTATATATGTGCTTTATAGACTACAAAAAAAGCATTTGACAAAGTAAAGCATGTGGACATAATCAATAAGCTGGAAAAATTAAACATTGATGGAAAGGACCTGCGAAACATAAAAAACATGTACTGGCAACAAACAACTTAACTTATAAAACAGGGAGTCAGACTAGGCTGTTGTTCTGTCGCCGGATTTGTTTTCACTTTACAGCGAACATATTATGAGATCAATAGTAGATAAAAAAGGAATTTAAGTCAATGGTCACAACATAAATAATTTGCGATACGCGGATGACACAGTCTTAATAGCAGAGACAGAGAATGAACTACAAGAAATGGTAGACATAAAAGTAAAAGAAAGCAACAAGAAAGGTCTCAGTCTGAATAGTAAGAAAACAGAAGTAATGGTCATATCGAAGAAACAATCATCACCAGCATGCAGCATAAAAATTTACAGGACAAATTTGAAACAAGTGCAACGCGTCAAATACTTGGGCACAATAATAACATCGGATGGAAGATGCACCATGGAAATAAAAAGCAGAATAGCTCAAGCCAAAATAGCATTTCAGAAAATGAAAAATATCTTATGCAACAAATCTATGCCAATAGAAATGAGAAAGAGAGTTCATCGGTGCTATATAGAACCAATTCTGACCTTTGGAAGCAAATCATGGACAGTAGACAAACAAATAAAGGACGATTAGAGGCCACAGAGATGGGATTTTTCAGAAGAATGTTGAAAGTTCCCTGGACAGCTAAAAAGACCAATGAGGAAGTTCTCAAAGAGGCCAACCCAAAAAGGGAGCTCCTAAAAAACATCAGAAAGAAATAATGAACATTTTTCGGGCACATCATGAGAAGAGGAAAGTTGGAGTACTTAGTTACAACTGGCAAAATAAAAGGAAAGAGAGATCGCAGATGACAAAGAGAGAAAATACTGGATAGCTTGGTTTCATGGCATGGAAAACAGTCAACAATAGAACTGATACGATGCACTGTAGATAGAAGATTGTGGAAGGACATGATCGCCTACACCAACTGGTATGGCACATGATGATGATGATAAAACAAATAACTCACAACCAGCTTGAAACAGAAACAATCAATATGTGCACCTTGCACTGGCTGTTGGGAAAGGTAGCTGCGTGGATATTTGAATGTCCTGACAGCAATTACAACTTTATTTCTTCATGAAACCAAACAAATCTGAAAATAAAATTAAGATAACAATATTTTGCACGAATATAACAAAAACACCACTATTATTTCATATCAGATGAGTAAAATTACAAATCTTTTGTCATCATGGTAAAAAATAAATCATCTGATGAAGGAGGAAACATTAAATATGTTCAAGTCAAGTTAAAGTTCTCAAAAACATTTATTTTCTACTGTGACCAACATAAAAAAGTATTGTTTTGTTCAATTTTATGTGAAAAAACATGTTATCTTAAATGTGTTGGTGTTTATATGCATCCATGCATGTCAAAATTGAATAAAGTTTTTATTTTTATATTGACAGAAATTTCACGTAGTCCCCTGGCCTAAAGATTCATATGGAGAGTTCTATGAAGGAGATTCATACATTATTCTGAATGTAAGCTGTTACCTATTATGATATGTTATTAAGTGACAACTTTAGGAATATTATAAAGATTTAAATCAGTTTGACTGAAATCACTGACCTCAATGCGCCAAATCTCCAGCCCGGGAGCCTTGCCAGCACAATTTAGTAGGAAATGTTCCTATTTTGTCAGGTCTGGTAATTTTACCTGCTACTGTATGCAGTAAACAGTACAACCTGTGGCTGCCCTGCTGCCTTGCAGGTAAGCTCGAGAGAGTAAAAGGCTAAGGGAGGGTACCCTGAAGTAAAACAACCCCACTGCCTTGTGGGTGAGACTTTTTAGTCAAAGGCTAGCGGAGTCAACCGTAAACAAACCGACAGAAGGCAACAGAAAACCACCGTCGTAATTTCTTTGCATAATCATGAATCGCCACAACAATGCAATCTATTTTTGACAATAGAAACAAGAAAAAGAGTTCTTAAATGTTACGTAGAGCCAGTCTTAACATATGGATGCGAGTCATGGACAATAGGACAACAGACAAGAAAATCGCTGGAGTCTGTAGAAATGTGGTTTTACAGAAGAATGTTGAGAATACCGTGGACAGCTAAGAAGAGTAATGAAGAGGTTCTGAGAGAGGTCAAAGCAAAAAGAGAGATAATTTCCAATGTTAGGAAGAGACAGTCATCATTTTTTGGCCATGTAATGAGAAGAGAACAACTTGAATATATTGTAACAACTGGAAAAATTGAGGGACGAAGAGATAGAGGGAAGCAAAGAGAAAAAATAACAGACAGCTTAAGAGAATGGCTTGGCAGAAGGTCAACAACAGAAATGATAAATAGCTGCCGAGATCGAAAGTTGTGGAGAGACATGATCACCTACGCCACTAGGCATGGTACTTGATGATGATGATGTTCCTGTGTGTTACCAGGGCCTCATTATGAGGGAAGTAAATAGTGACATTGTGACCTTCCAAGCATGTCGTAAGAGGCGACTAAGGAGGTTGATCGATGGCTTGACAAGCTGTCACTGTAAAAAGTATTGTTATGAAAACAGCGCCATATATTTTAGAGCAGTGATCTCTGCAATATGTGCCACTTTGGCACACAAGGTTTCTGTTTTTGAGATTGTGGTTCTGCCCTATGTGCTGTCTTCAGCTCGAAAAGACGATAGATAGATAGATAGATTAAGTGACAGGCAAAAATATTATTGTGGTTTTATAACCTCATTATTTATTTTACACATCATGCTGACAAATAACATTTGTTTTTTTATAATACATTTTATTGGCAGACACATTATATGTTTATATGTCATCATTCCATAATTTTATAAGTTGTCACAGCTTTATTGCTGGATGTGAGTATACTCTTTTAACCCTAGATTATGAAACATTGTAAAAATTAGCACATCAAAACACAAA
The DNA here is from genome assembly GCA_032433765.1 of Megaustenia siamemsis. NCBI lineage: Eukaryota > Metazoa > Mollusca > Gastropoda > Stylommatophora > Ariophantidae > Megaustenia > Megaustenia siamemsis. The sequence goes on along the minus strand of JAVIAB010000125.1, from coordinate 71,323,209 downwards.
TTCTTCAAATTTGACAGTTTGTCGTTGTCAAAGATTACCCTTCTCTGTGTACCTTCCTATTACTACTTCTGGTGATCATCTAGTGTTAGACTTGTTTCTATTGGTGTTGGATGTTTTTTTCTCCCATTTTGTGAGGTGCGATCTCATATAATGTAAAAAAAAATTGCCAATTTTCAAGAAATTGGTCATTTTTCTTTTGTGACCAGGGAAATTTCTTCAGTCATTGCTGACATCAAAACAACCCTTTGTAACTCAGAAAACACACAGAATAACGCTATGAGGTAGCCGAACATACTGACAGTGACCACACTGATAGACATTGTAACATGTCCAGTCCATGAGATCAAACTTAGATAATAAATCAACCCTAGCCTGGAAATCCAAGTTACCGTTTCTTGCCTAGTATGAATAAAAAAAAAAGTAATGAGTCCAGTCCCGTCACTCCAAGTGCGAATATGGTGTTAGTGACCATAATTTTTACAGACCTTCGGCTTATGATTTTTGGGGCCTAGTTATGAATATTAGTGTCAAAAGTTCCGAGAAAATACTACTTTTAGAGAACCAAATGTTACATTCGAGTGGCAGTAATTTTTACTACGGTGTTGTAAATACGTCAGTCATATATATATATATATATATCATAATTAAAGGTTAATTTTTCCCTCTTTCTTGCTGCTATCTTTGATTTGGTGAAGTTAGATTGGTTATGTCTATCTTGAGTTTGGAGTACAGGTGATGTCTCATTCTTAGTGGCTTGTGGAGATAAGGTTACCAGATGTCACGATTTATTTCACCGGACATGTCTTGCTTTTAACATGTACGTCCCCTGTGCTAGGTAGAAATTGACTTTATTATGTAATATCTGAAAATAAGTACCACATCATCATGTCTTGCTTTTTGTAAAAAATCCTTTTTAACCCTTAATTGCGATACCTATCTGTGACTGACATGTTTATGATACCATTGTAAAAATTACTTCCTCTTAAATGTAACATTAAATGGTAAAAAAATAGTATTTTCTCTGAACTTTTGACACACAGCTGTATGTTCACTCTAGGCGATACACAAGGATGCAAATGATACACAAGGACGCAAATGATACACAAGGACGCAAATGATACACAAGGACGCAAATTTCCTGGCTAGGTAGATTTATGACCTCAGTTTGACCTCATGGACTGGACATGTTACAATGTTGTCAGTATGGTCGCAGTAAGTTCATCAGTATGTTCAGCTGCAGCATAGCGTTTATTCACTACGTTTCCTGAGTTACAAAGAGTTGTTTTGACGTCAACGACGACTGAGGAAATTTACCCTGGTCCCAGTGAGGAAAATAAAAGGGAAAATGATCAATTTCTTTAAAATTGGCAATTTTTGTGTGTGCGTTATATGAGATTGATTCTCACGAAATTGGGGAAAAAAAATCCTACATCAATAGAAACAAATCCAACACTCAGTGGTCACTGGAAGTAGTTATTAGAAAGGTACACTGAATGGGGGGATGTTTGACCATGGCAAAATGTCAAATTTTGACGAATTTGTGTTTTGATGCTGACATTTTTATGACAGTATCATAATCTAGGGTTAAGATCAAAAGTCCTGCTTTTTTTATCAGAAAAAATGTTTTGGTTTTCTTGTTTCTCATTTGGTAACCACCTGTGTCGATGCAGAGTATGGTAACTTGATCTCTCCAGGACAGTTGCTAATATCCATCCAGTGCATTATGTCTGAAGTGGTCTTATTTCCATTTTGCATGATGATTGACATGGTCATGTAATTTGGAGATTATATTCTTTCCATGTCATAGGTACCTGGTAGGTCTAGAAGGAATTATTTAGAAATTGAAGTCCTAAGAGTTCTAAGAAATAAGATAAAAGCTAAGAGTAATTCTCACCATTTAATACTGAAACAATAAGCAAAATAGTTAAGCCACTTGATAAGACAAAAATATCAAAATACAACACAAGTCTTCATCAAATGCTACAAGAAAACTAGACCTAAGGGTTGACATGAAAAAGATGGATTGATAAAATAATGGAAGTACTAGGAAACATAAAGCAGGAGATGCCAACAGAAGAGCAGTATCAGCCCTGAAAGGAAAATCAGGAATGAAAGAAGAATAGGTCCTAAAAGGATAAAAATGGTTATCATTTGTTGCTATATTTTTAAACATAAAAATAAACTGAGTTACTTATAAACACCAATCCTAAACTGCTGGGTCTTGTAACATTAAATTCGATAAGTGTATTCCTTCTATATTATAGTCAACAAGTAAAAAACAGATTTTCTCATTTTTTAAGGGAGTTAATTTGGTACCATGATTTTGCTATACACTCTTTTGTATTGAAGATAATTTAAACCTGAACATGAGTATCTCAACATCATATAAAATAATTAATTTCATCTGAACTGAACTATATGGCTCAGCCAAAGATGTATAGAAATCGAAACTATGGAAAGTCAACAAGGTTTAAGAGAGATGCACACAGAAATAAAGAGAATGGCTGGTTTAAAAAAAAGCCACAGAAAGCAGATGCATTGCAGACAAAAGAAAAGGGAAAATGCTAACAGACAATAAAGAGATAACAGACAGATGGCAGGAATATTTTACATAACTATTTCATGATCAAAGGGACAAGAAACCAATTATAAAATGTACATCAGATTATAAGATCTTAAAGTCAGAAGTAGAAAAAAAAACTATACAAACAATGAAAGAGGCAAAAGCAGCAGGAACTGACAGCATACAGATAGAGATGATTCAAGCACTAGAAAATATTGGCATTGAAGTGATCACAGACATATACAACGACATATACCATACAGGATACATACTAAATGAACTAAAAATATCTACTTTCATTGCATTGCCTAAAAGGAATTGTGCAGTTGAATGCAGTGATTTTAGAACAATAGGCTAATGAGCCACATAATAAAAATCATGCTAAAAGTTATACAAGGAAGGATTCAGCACTACAATCTTAGCTCACAACCTGTAGTATTTTTAACAGATGCTAGATCAGCACTCCAGGCATTACAGTCTTAGCCCACAGCATGTAGTGTTTTTAACAGGTGCGAGATCAGTACTCCATGCACTACAAACTTATTGACTGAACTCTGCAAGCACAACAAGGTCGCCCTACAGTGGATCCCATATCACTGTGGAATACCAGGAAATGAGAGCAGATCAGCTGGCAAAGGAAGGCGCAACGGACAGAAAACCAGATGCACCAGTACATACCATCAGAAGAAACAGATAATCAAATCAATCAGAAGACCACAAGCCCCAAATCAGGATGCCTTTCATAATATGAATAGATAACATCATCAAGTGCTATGACGATCATCATTTTCGGGAGGACGTGAACTCCCATGGTATATGGTGGATAGGCGGCAGGAACCATTGAAGGCTATGTCTGAAAAGTGTTCCTTCTTGCAGTTTCCTCATATTCCAAGACCGGCTTGTTGCAGGAGCTACTGAGTTAAGTGCTTTATGCACACCGTGAGCTGTGTGTCTCATCCGTTTTGATCCTGCTTCGATATCCCGCTTGTTTACGTTGAATGATGATATCATATGACAGGGAACAGTTGGCTGTGTTCACTTTCTGCGCGGTTTCGCCTTATGTCTTTTGGCGTGTGCTGAGACTGCTACGATGGGGACTACAGTTACCTTTCTTTGTTTGGGAGATGAGTTAGTAATTCGGATGATTCCACTGGCACGGGCGGTTGAGCAATTATGGATTTTAATTCGTTTGCTGTGATACCGAGGCCTTCCATAACCAATAACCAATAATAAAATGATGCAAGGATATAATGTTTGAACTTTAACATTACTAGCCCTCAGCATTTGAATGTATTGTAGCTATTTTGTTTTGCTTCCTTTCTACTTTGTATCTTTCAAAATCAGTCAAGTAATGATATACACCAATATTTGGTTTACTTTGTTTTAGACTTACAAGGATAAGGAAAGTGATGCTCTTCTCTATGATGTTCATTTCTGGATTGGAAAATGCAGCTCTCAGGCAAGTTTTTAAAGAATTTCTGTTTATTAATTTTAAAAAAAAATAAACTTTGGTTCATTCTTTTTTACAACATTCCTTTTTCCTTTTGGTTCATTCATTTTTTTCTTTTCTATCTATTGACCTTTCAAGCCATAGCCGCCCATAGGGCATAGACCCAGATACTCCCTCTCTTATCTAAATTTCTACTCTAGCAGTTTTCAATTAAAAAAAAAAGTAAAGTACCCCTGACATGCCAAGTGGCATATAGGGAATATGGTGTTAGTGACCATAAATTTTACAGACCTTCGGCACATGATTTTTGGGGTAATGTGGTTGGTATTATGCCCGTGCCACTTTACTTTCCCAGCAAAAAAAATCAGGTACCCATTAAAGGCTGGATGAACCGGAGGTCATCGGTTGGGATCGAACCCTACCTCTTGTCCTTCGTAATCCAGTTCACTAACCACTGAGCTATCGCGGCTCCCAGTTTTCAATAAGTGAGTAAACATGTTCTAAACTAAGCCAAACTTAGACTATTCAAATCAAACTTATTATCAACCTTTACATATGCATGTGAGAGCAGGAAAACAACAAGAGACATAGAAACAAAGTTAAATGCATTTGAAAATAAATGTCTAATGAAAATACTTGGTATAGCGTGGAACGAATTCAAAACAAATGAGGAAATTAGAGAAATTGCCAATCAACCACTAATATCATCAGTAATCAAGAAAATGATGATGGATACATGTTGGACATGTGATGAGAAGAGGTAATAACTGAATAGCAAAGCAAGCCCTCAAGTTGGAAACAACAGGTAGGAGGAAAAAGAGGCTGACCCAGAGAAACACTGAGAGGAACATAGATCAGAGGGGCAAAGACAGCAGGAATCAGCTCCCTCAATGAGATTGAGATGCTTGCACAGAACAAACACAAATGGTGTGATTTGATAAAAGATCTTTGCAAGGATTGAGACTGCTAGAAAGGAAATCTCAAAACAAGGAAAGAGTGTCTGAGTCTATGCCTTATGGGCTGACTACAGCTCGAAAGGTCGATAAATAGAGATATGTTAAATTCAATATTAAATCCCAGCATTATTAGAGAAAATAACAGGTAAGAGAAAAAGAGGAAGACCCAGGGAGACACTGAGAAGAACATTGATGAGAGAGGCAAGAGCAGCAGGATTTGGCTCCCTCAATGAGATAGAGCTGCTTGCACAGAACAAAGACAAATGGCGAGATTTTATAAAATATTTTATAAAAGAAAACTGCTAGAACAAAAATTCAGATAGGAGAAGGTGTATCTTGGTCTACGCTCTATGGGCCGGCTATGGCTCGAAAGGTCAATAGATAGATAGATTATTAGATTGAAAATCTTGCCCAGAATAGAGATGGAAAAACACTTTGAGCTTTGTGCGATGCTTAGCGACATTGGAAGGATTAAGATAATAAGATTCTATTAAAACACATATCCCGCGTGTTACTGGGGCCTCATTATGAGGGAGGTAAAGAATAGTTACACTGTGACCTTCCAGGCATGTCGTAAGAGGCGACTAAGAAGGTTAATCGATGGCTTGACAAGCTGTCACTGTAAAAAAGTATTGTTATGGAAACAGCGCCATATATTTTAGAGGAGTGATCTCTGCAATATGTGCCATTTTGGCATGCAAGGTTTCTGTTTTTGAGATTGTGGTTCTGCCCTATGTGCCCTCTTCGGCTCGAAAGGACAAAAGATAGATAGATAGATAGATAGATAGATAGATAGATAGATAGATAGATAGATAGATAGATAGATAGATAGATAGATAGATAGATAGATAGATAGATAGATAGATGGATGGATGGATGGATGGATGGATGGGTGGGTGGGTGGGTGGGTGGGTGGGTGGGTGGGTGGGTGGGTTGGTTGGTTTTGGGTTTGGGTGGGTGGGTTGGGTGGGCGGGCGGATTTAAAAAAAAATAGTTATTCCTTTAAAATAAATACAGTGATTAACATGACAGAAACATTAATATATTGGTTCATAACATTATTACAATTATAACTGAAAATATGTTATTTTTATCTCTTTTTAAACAGAATAACTAAGTTTTATTTGTCTCCTTCTTGCCAGTTTCCAAAAAATTTGCAAACAGTTTTTAAAAAATTAGGAAGATACTGTGCAATCCATTTTTGACAATAGATTATAAATAACTGTCAAGATCGAACGTTGTGGACAGACATGATCACCAATGCCAGCAGGCATGGTACTCGATGATGATGACTCTTATCAGTTGCATTGTTAAGCTCATCACACTTACATTTATTCTTCCCTGTGATGATTTTCTGCTAATCAGTATCCTGTATGTGTTACTCTTTTATCATTTGTTTATTCCTAATGATCTGTTTGCCTTCATTTGTATACATATTTCAAAGCTGTCTTACAATCATGTACATTAAATTTTGTTGCTTATGCAAAAAAATCGTTTTCTGTCTTGTCAGTACCAAGTTTAAGAATTATCTGAATTATGTCACTCTTCAATATATTATAATCTGTCCTTTTAAACTCTCCTCATTTTAAATGCATTGGAATATCTTTGCATTCTTGCGTATAATTTTTCATTATTATTCTAAAGAAGTTTTCAAAATAAACACAGTTAAAACTAATTCAATTACATTACGAGGCAAAAAATTAAAGATGTGTATGCACCATTCACTCATCTTGGTAGTATCATGGACAGAGAGGGAGGTATGGAAGGAAATGTTACAGCAGGAACTGATAAGGCTAGAGGAGTTTTTGTAGACTTGAAAAATGTCTGGAAAGCCAAGGAATCCTTAACAACTCGTGGTATAAATTTCAAATTGGTCTTTTTGTATTAGAAACATCGAAAACACAATCCAGGAGTATGAGAAAACTGCAGAAATTTATTAACACTTGCTTAAGGAGAATACTTTACATCAGATGACTGGACACTACTAGAAATGATAAAATAATGGCAAAGAGCACATCAAAGCTTATGTTGCAAGACCATATAATCCTGTAAAGAGTTCCCTTAAGGCATTATGGTTTTAGCAATTGGAGTACATTGTGATTTTTTTGCTATTCTGAAGAAAAGCAAAATGAAATGGTTTGGCCACATATCTCAATCATCTGTCCTTGCAAAGCCCATTCTGCAAGAAACTGTAAAAGGAGCAAGAAGGAGAGGTAGGCAGAGAATAGATGGGAAGATAACATTAAATAATGGACAAGTCTTATCTATGCAGCATCCCAAAGAATCACTGAAGATAAGAAGAAATGGTGATGTTTGACTAGGTCTGTCTGTGGTGCCTCAGTAACCCTCAGGGTTATAGGAAGAAGTTGTTATATGGACCAGGAAAGAATCGCTGTGCGTGGCTAGTGCTGGGGTCTACAGTGACTTGTGGAAAGCCGTGTAGGGGTGCGAACTGCGGATCCACAATAATAGGTTGCGGAAAGGCAGCGGTACAATGCCATGTAGAGAATGTGGAGTGGACATTACAAACTATAACCAGATTGGTATTATGTTTTACATGGTGTTAGTGCCCGTATTTTTCAATGACAAATAACACATCTTATGGGTGACGTGGTCAGTATCATGCCAGGCTACCCTACTCTAGCAGAAAAATCTGACCATATAATACTACATGCCTGCCTGCCCTTTTGAGCTGAAGATGACACATAGGGCAAAAATTCTACACTCTTGTGTCCAACAATCTTGCTATCAAGTGTCAGACCTTGCACTGGACCCACATTAGTTTCCATTTGAGGGCCTACTTTGATCTTTTGTTGTCTCTTCTCATCACTTGGCCAATATATGACCACTTTCTTCTCTTGACTTTAGAGGAAATTGCTGGACGCTTTGTCATTTCTCTTATTTCTGCACTAGTCTTGCATTTTCATTCCATGGTATACAAAGTGATTTCCTGAGGGACTTGTTTTCAAATGCATCCATTTGTGAGACTGTTTTATTCAGCTTTACTATTTAATTTGATTTGTTAGTAATTCCATTAATTGTTAAGAGGACTGGGTGGTCTAGAGGTAAGATGTTAGCCTCTAGACAAGAAGGTCTGGGTTTGATTCTCATCATAGGCAATGGAAATAAGCATAAATAAATAAAATAAAATCTGTGGCTTTACCCTCCCCTGTAAAAAATTAAGTAAAGTGCCCCCGTCACGCCAAGTGGCGTATAGGGAATATGGTGTTAGTGACCATAAATTTTACAGATTTTTGGTACATGATTTTTGGGGTAATGTGGTCGGTATTACGCACATGCCTCTTTACTTTCCCAGAAAAAAATCCGGTACCCATTAAAGGCTGGGTGAACTGGAAGCCGTCGGTTGGGATCAAACCTTACCTTTAGTTCTTTGTAGTCCAGTTCACTAACCACTGAGCTATCGTGGCTCCCTTACCCTCCGCTGGTCTCTGAACAATGGGATCCAATATCTAACCCTCTCAGAAAGTGGCAAAAAACAGGAGGTCCTGTGTGCATTCTGCGCATGTTAAAGACAACTGGAAATAAAAAATAGTAGGCCAAAGTGCCCACTGGCCGGTAAAAATTAATAAGAAAAAAATCTACCCAAAAATGTTAAAACTCTTGACAATAAAAGTATTAGAGTACCTTTGAAGTTGGAGAATATCTGCCTGAATGGCGGAGGACACCTGAGCACATGGCTACTAGTGTGAAAAATAGGAATAAATGATATTCACGCAAAATTCAGTCCCTCAGGACTTCACTAGAGATATCAAACTGGTGAACGCAAACAAACAAATGAACAACATTAATTGTTATTTTGTTAACTTCAATGAAGGATGAATATGGTACTGCAGCTTACAAAACTGTGGAGCTTGACACATACCTGGATGATGTTCCTGTTCAACATCGTGAGTGCCAAGGCTATGAGAGTAAACTTTTTAAGTCCTACTTCCCAAAAGGACTGACGTATGTATTATATATGTGTGTATGTGTTTCTAGACATTGTTTAACGTATAAAAAGCAACAAAACTATTTCACCAAAAAGCAAGTAAAGTACAAACACATTTCAATTCTTTTACTCCCATGCAATGTTTTTAAGACCTTCATTAATGGATGCTTGTGTAGAATAAAAGGATGGAAATGGCAGGACAATATCACTAAAATAGAATTATGGAAATGTACCAGTCAAATACCAGTGGATAAAGAGATACAGCGAAGATGATGGTGCTGGATAGGACACACACTGCAGAAGCAAACTGAGAGTATTACACAAACGCCCTTTTTGTGGAATCCCTAAAGAAGAAGACAAAGAGGAAGACCAAAATATTCTTGGAGAAGACAGATGGAAGCAGAGATAAAGATGATGGGGAAGACATGGAGTGATCCTAAAAGAATTACAAGAAACAGAACGGCTTGGAAAGTGTTTGTTGAAGACCTTTGCTCCACAGGGAGCTGAAAGGTAGGAGAATAAGAATAAATGATCTGAGATTTGATTGCTGATTTTAGGTGCACATGAAAGAAACAGCAACAACCTCAAAGTTTCAGCACAGATGCTAGATTCAGTGTCTTAAGACTGCCATCACTATCATGATAATGATAAGACCATAGGATAACTGTTTTGCAATATGACCTTTTCCCTTTGAAAGATATTTTTTTTAACTTTGCATTCTATTTCTCTCTTTATTTGATACTGCTTCATAAGCCCGAAGTCTATTAATACTAAACAAATTTATTTTCAAATTTGCATTTCACAGTCACACACCTTTTAACCACATTGAGCAAGTATTAATAAACATCAAGGATTTATTATTTTCACAGCCACCTTTCAGTATCATGCCATATAATTCACACTTTGAAATTTTTGGGACTAAGTCTATAATTTTGAGAGAGTCATTATTGAGTGCCACAAGCCCTTTGCTCCATCAATCTTATAAATTATTGACAGCTGATGATAGTAGGGAGATGTTTGAGCTTTTGCAGTCACAAAAATCAGTTACCAAGAGCATGTCAATGAAACCAATTAACTGTGATCTAGCAAAAGATTGGGAAAATCTCACTAAAATCCACACTGCCGGAGCATGATAGTCCTGGTGTATAATCCATTTAAATGAAGGAAAACTAAATACAAATTAAGGTGAAAAAAGGTATTTTGGTTTGGCAGCACTGCTTTCCAAAGGGAGACATCTCTGACCAAAGATAGCTGCTGTCTTGCAGTAAGGTCAAGGAAAGTCAAAGACAAGTGAAGACAAGAGGAGCAAATATTTGTTGAAATCAATTACACTGATTACATTAATATGCAAATCTTAGTGCAGCACAATCCACAAATAGTCTATGGAATAGATAATTTAATTAATTGATTGATTGTCGCAGGCTCTTATACCAAACAAGTGGATCACGCAGGCTGCAATAATTTTCTTGAAGAGAAATTTTAAAATATATAGAGAGAAAAAAATAGAAAAAAACTGTATGATTAAAGCTTCATGTAACAAGTGGACAACACAGTTTAACCATACTGTTTTTTTTCTATTTTTTTCTACATATATATTTTTTCATTTGTCCTCACTATTAGCTTCACTGCAGCTTTTCATTTTGATGCATTTATGTGCATTTCTTTGTATTGACCCTAATAACTTTCTTCTTTTTTTTTCTGTCCTAGTAGAGAAAAGTTTGAGCTTGTTTATTATAGAGGTACTGAAATACTAGACCTTCTATATCAACAGACTCTCCCATTGTGAGATATGTGGCGATTCTCACAGATTTAACTGGTCTGTTTTAATGCTGAAGTTATGTCTTGATCAACTTTAGGCCATTAACTCTGCTGTGGTAACCTTAGGTCACTTAGCTTATGCTCCTATAAAAGCGAAAGAAGAAGGAAAAATAAAGACCAAACAAAGTGTGTTGGTAATAAATTCAAAAAGTGATTATTTTTACAAGAAAATTAAATGTGCTAGTACTTTATAAATATCATTTTCTATTTTAGCACATTGTCAGGAGGTTGTGCAACGGGATTCAGGAATGTTACTCCTGAAGAGTATGAACCTAGACTGCTCCATTTCTCTCGTCAGAAGGGCAATGCTGTTGTAGTTAGAGAGGTAGGAAATGCATAAATATTTATAAGTTTAAACACATAATTGAAATGTTCTCGTCTACTGTAATGATCACTCACTGAGACTGGAGTTCCAGGTTTTCTTTAGAAGTCTTTAGTCTGTTTTAGTGTTTAATTTCTGTAATAGTCTCTCATCCAAGTTTAGGGGATATGGAAGACATTTTTCTCTATAAGTCAACTTACAAGAGAGAATGTTTTATTGTCACATCTACTAGAGCGCAGTGAGACAGCTTTATGGTACCTATCTTGAATAGGAACACAAGTGGTGTTTTGTTCTGTTGTGACCAGTGCAGAGGGAGAGCATGATTTCCTGTTTTACTCTGGGCAGTTGGTAATATCCATCTGCCACTTTTTTGTGTGACTTAGCAAACTCCAAGAAGAACACTAATAAAAGAGTCAGTGACACCAGACATAACTTCCTTGTTGAGAAAAAGAAGCTCACCCACAACATGGACTAGGTCCTGTGGAAAGTGTGATTCACTCACAACATGGACTAGGTCCTGTGGAAAGTGTGATTCACTCACAACATGGACCAGGTCCTGTGGAAAGTGTGATTCACTCACAACATGGACTAGGTCCTGTGGAAAGTGTGATTCACTCACAACATGGACTAGGTCCTGTGGAAAGTGTGATTCACTCACAACATGGACCAGGTCCTGTGCTAAGTGTGATTTACACACAACATGGACCAGGTCCATTTTATATTTAGACCGTAAAAGATCGCATGTGAGACCTTAGCGATCACACACGTGGGGGGAAACATCAGCCGGGCTAAACCCCCATCGTGTGTTTCTCTTAAACTAAGCGCTTACCTTACGACTGACTTAGCAGGTCGGTAAGGGATAATTGTATTTATGCTCAGAGAAATACATAGAATATGGAGATCAAAGTAGCAACGATAAACATATGCGGGATAAAAAATAAAGAAATCGAACTTATAGAAGAAATGACAAAAAATGAAAATTAAAATACTAGGATCAGTGGACACCAGAGTAAAAGGACAATAGATAAAGGAAACACACATGAACTACACGAAAATATTCTCTGGAGTCGACAACACAGAAAGAGCAACACATGGAGTAGGTTTTATCATCGACCTAGAACCCGCAAAGAACATTCTAGAAATAAAATACCATTCAGAAAGAATTATCTCAATTAAACTGCTAGAAGACGATCGAAAAACAAATTACATTCAAATCTATGCACCATGCAACAACAATGTAAAAGACAGTGAAGAATTCTACAACACACTGAGTGAAATTATTAACAAGATTGACGAAAACGACGACATGTTAGTGATGGGAGATTTTAATGGAAGGCTTGGGAAACGCAACAGTGAGAACAGTGACATCTTAGGACCCTTTGGCGATAAAACACATGAAATAAACGAAAACGGAAGCAGACTGCTGGAACTATGCAATCAAAACATTTTATTTATCACCAACACATTCTTCAAACACAGAGAGTTGCAAGTATACACCTGGTACAAATGGAATGACACAACATGCAGAAGCCAGATAGATTTTATACTAACAAGAAAAGAGAACAAGAAAAGAGTAACCTACAGTAGAGCAATCCCAAATATTACAGACGACACGGATCACAAGATGGTTATGATCACACTAAGACAGCCACAAATAAAGAGAATATACAAAAACAAACAAAAGAAGCGAAAAGAACAGACAATAAAAATAAAACAATTAAAAGATCAAGAAACAAGGAAAACCCTAGAAGAAAAACTAACAGAGGAATTCAAGAAACTCCCTAACGAAGTATGCACAGTAGAAGAAGAGTGGAAATAAGTGGTCGGTAAGGGATAAATGTTTTATGCTCAGAGAAATACACAGAAGATGGAGATAGATAAACAACAATCAAAACTTATACATAGTCTTCATTAATCAGGAAAAAGCATTCGACAGAGTAAACAGAGAACAACTGTGGAAGATACTAACAACATACGGAGTAAACCAATATCTAGCCAACCTTATTAAAAGTCTCGACATCAACAGCAGCTGCAGGGTCAGACCAGCAGCAGGCTACACAGACCACTTTGAAGTTAGATCAGGTGTAAGACAGGGGTGCGTACTATCCCCCCTACTGTTTATTACATACATGGACCATATATGCAAGCTAGCCAACCCATCAGAGACAGAAGAGATAAACGAGCTTTTATTTGCAGACAATCAGGCACTAATACATGAAACAATAGAAGACCTACAAGAACACTTAAACAAAATCAACATCTCAGGCACAAACTACAACATGAAAATCAACATCAACAAAACAGAAGTCATGAATATCGCCAAAAATAAACAGAACATCAACATAACTATAGAAGGCAGACAACTAAAACAAGTAGAGCAATTCAAATACCTAGGAAGTCTAATGACAAACGATAATCCTCAAACAGCAGAGATAGAATCAAGATGCAACAAAGCTTGTCAAATCATTGGACAGTTATCACCACTATTGTCCAAGAAAGAAATAACTCTGGAGGCAAAACGAGCACTATACAATACAATCTTCATCCCAACGTTGTGCTACCAATGCCAGACCTGGACTCTAGATGCAAGAACAATAAGAAAAATAACCTCTACAGAGATTAAATGTGTTAGACGAATGACAGGAAACAGTCTGAGAGATAAGATCAGAAATGAAGAACTGAGAAAAAAGCTAGGAATAGCCCCAGCCATAGAATACATAAGGAAACAACAGATAAAATAGTTCGGCCATGTGACAAGGCAGAAAGAACAAAACACAACACAACGAGCCAACAAACGTTGTGAGAACAACAGACCCAAGGGTCGACCACGAAAAAGATGGGTCGATGGAATATTAGAAGCACTAGGAAACATAACAGCAGCAGAGGCGAACAGAAGAGCAAAAGACCGCAAATTATATCTCCCCTCGACGCTGAAAGGCAGATGAGGAAGGAAAGAAGAAGAAGAAGAAGAAGATGGACCAGGTCCTATGCAAAGTGTGATTCACTCACAACATGGACCAGGTCCTGTGCAAAGTGTGATTCACTCACAACATGGACTAGGTCCTGTGGAAAGTGTGATTCACTCACAACATGGACCAGGTCCTGTGCAAAGTGTGATTCACTCACAACATGGACCAAGTCCTGTGCAAAGTGTGATTCACTCACAACATGGACCAGGTCCTGTGCAAAGTGGGATTCACTCACAACATGGACCAGGTCCTGTGCAAAGTGTGATTCACTCACAACATGGACCAGGTCCTGTGCAAAGTGTGATTCACTCACAACATGGTACAGGTCCTGTGCAAAGTGTGATTCACTCACAACATGGACCAGGTCCTGTGCAAGTGTGATTCACTCACAACATGGACCAGGTCCTGTGCAAAGTGTGATTCACTCACAACATGGACTAGGTCCTGTGCAAAGTGTGATTCACTCACAACATGGTACAGGTCCTGTGCAAAGTGTGATTCACTCACAACATGGACCAGGTCCTGTGCAAAGTGTGATTCACTCACAACATGGTACAGGTCCTGTGCAAAGTGTGATTCACTCACAACATGGACCAGGTCCTGTGCAAAGTGTGATTCACTCACAACATGGACCAGGTCCTGTGCAAGTGTGATTCACTCACAACATGGACCAGGTCCTGTGCAAAGTGTGATTCACTCACAACATGGACCAGGTCCTGTGCAAAGTGGGATTCACTCACAACATGGACCAGGTCCTGTGCAAAGTGTGATTCACTCATAACATGGACCAGGTCCTGTGCAAAGTGTGATTCACTCACAACATGGTACAGGTCCTGTGCAAAGTGTGATTCACTCACAACATGGACCAGGTCCTGTGCAAGTGTGATTCACTCACAACATGGACCAGGTCCTGTGCAAAGTGTGATTCACTCACAACATGGACTACGTCCTGTGCAAAGTGTGATTCACTCACAACATGGTACAGGTCCTGTGCAAAGTGTGATTCACTCACAACATGGACCAGGTCCTGTGCAAAGTGTGATTCACTCACAACATGGTACAGGTCCTGTGCAAAGTGTGATTCACTCACAACATGGACCAGGTCCTGTGCAAAGTGTGATTCACTCACAACATGGACCAGGTCCTGTGCAAGTGTGATTCACTCACAACATGGACCAGGTCCTGTGCAAAGTGTGATTCACTCACAATATGGACCAGGTCCTGTGCAAGTGTGATGACAGTGAAAGGATAACAGGAACAAATCATCACAAATTGAGAAGTTCTTTTTTTAGTTCTGCCCTGTGTGCCATATTTAGCTCAAAAGAATATAGCTTTACTAAAGTTGTATATAAGATAGTCTTGCTTCCACTTTGTATTGCATTGTCCTTGGATGATAGATTATTTTTAGCTGACCGGATGGTCTTTTGTGGTAATTTCCCTCTTTTTCTTTTCTTTGTTGGTTTTTTTGTGGTAATTTCCTTAGCCAGTCTAAAAGCATTTTGTGTGTGTGTGTTGCTGTTTGAGAGTATTGACTGGACCAATATTCTTTTGAAATTATGATCCAGTCACACTAAGATTTTCATTAGTATTTTAAGTTCATTATTCCTGGACAAACTTCAATGCTGTTATGGTTGTTAATGAACCAGTTGATGGCAGCAGTATTTTATGCAAATGATTTTTGTTTTTGTTTCCAAGAGTCATTTCTGATGTGGCCATGAGATCTTTGGTTTTAGCTTTGTCTTGGAAATTTAACATTGAACATATAGAGAAGTAAAAAAAAAAACATCCATAAGAAAAAGTTTGAAGTGTACAATTAATGTGCCACAGAAATCATCTATATTAACATCCTTTATTGTGTGCCATGGAGAACTGAGTACATTAATGTTTTCCCTGAGTGCAGTGATGTCAATTCATTATAATTAATATACATATATCAACTCTTTTTCTACATAAGTTTTCTTTTAGTCTTCTTGTGTATACTGTCCTATCTGTGTGTGTGTTGTGAAGTGTTATTGGTAGCTGCAGTTTTCTAGTTTAAGACAAATGTGCTGTATTTGCAATTTTTAGCCAATGCCACTACAAGATATCTGTCTATATATGTGTTTTCCTTGAGACCTGGCGTCAAATCATCAGCTGTTGTAGACACATAATGGAGACTGATTAGACTTCTGTCTTGTAAGATGGCCGACCTACTTTATTTTCTGTTACTCCAGATGTTTTATGAGGGCATTGTTGTCCTGAAAGAGACACTTTTGTACAATAAATGAAATGAATTAAACATCCAAGAAACATGACATGAAGATAGTTTGAAAAAGGCAAAACTACATTCAAAAAATAACTGCATCCTGAAAATAAAAGTTATGATTCACTGATCTATTATCAATCAGCAGTAGTAGGGAGTCCAAAATTAAAACTAATATAGCATCAATAACAGTTGCATTAACAAGACTGAAAAGAACTTGGTGAAACAAATTAGTTAGCCTAAAGAACAAAATTAAATATTGGAGACACTGGTAATATCAATTTTTTAAATATGCTTTCTAAATGTGGACTCTAAATGCAGTATTTGAAGTAAAGGTAGTCCCATAATAATTGCCATTAGATAATGAAATGTTAATTTTAGTTGTTAGTTTGTACTGGCTTCACAGCAGTCAGGGCATTCCCATATCTGCTGTACTACCATTTTCAGCAACAGTTGAAATGTTTGTCTACTGATTGTTCCTGTTTCCTGTCCTGCATTGATTGAACATGTTGTGTTCTTTTCCACTGTGGATGATTTTCCTGCTTTCACTCTTCGTGTCACCATTCTCCACTATTCCTTTGATGTGTGGGTTATATTCAACTTTATTGTCACCATCCCATGAGAGGTATTTTTTTTTAAAGCCTCCACAATGTTATACATTATACATGTCCACTTTTAAGGCCTCTTGCACAATGGCAGACCCTGCAAATTTGTCAGCTATCTCGTTGCCACAAACCCCCACGTGTCCAGAGCATTATAGCCAAGTTAGACTGTTAACATGAGACATATCATGTAGGTGCACCCATTCTCTGTGGAGCATGTTCTTGTCAATCTGGTGAGTCACTCATTATGATTTCATGTTGTTTTATTTTTGGTCTTTTAACCAGCCATGTGATAGCTTCTGTCACAGCCTCAATCTTTTGTGTGTTCTGTAGGTAGTAGTCTTGTAGGCTCCTACACTTTTCTCTATCAACTTTCCATTAAAACACACATCAAAACTCCAGCCACTCAATACCTTGTGACCAAGCCATCAATGTAGATGATCAGATCTTAAGGCTGGGAATGAATTTGCAGTACCTCCTGGATCTCAAACTCATTCATGCCCTGCACCTAGTCACAGTATAACCTGTCTAATTGTATAATAATCTTGTTTAGTCTGCAGCTGTATTGCACATCTATCCAATCCCTTCCAGCAAGTATGGCCTTCTTATTCATATACCCTGTAATATTGTCTTAGCTTCTGCCAGCCACAATCTTCTGC
Organism: Megaustenia siamemsis; assembly: GCA_032433765.1. Lineage (NCBI taxonomy): Eukaryota > Metazoa > Mollusca > Gastropoda > Stylommatophora > Ariophantidae > Megaustenia > Megaustenia siamemsis. The sequence continues at coordinate 71,305,679 of JAVIAB010000125.1, read as the reverse complement.
GTTTAATGTGGTTGTCTTTCATTGACTGTAACCCTGGTAGCAATGGATGTATTTTGTTACATGTCACCCCCAGGTATATTTTCAATTGGATGTACTTGTGTTGTACTTGAATGATTGGAAGGTCTAGCAGGAGCTGCATGGCTGGGGTTGTTAGTGACTTCATTGTAAAAAGCCTCAGCTTCATGAGTTGAGGTGGCCAGTTTCCTTCCTTGCTGTGCTGCCTATTCTCTCCAGGAGAATGTCTCAAGTACCCATTCAAAGAGACTGAGTGGATTTTGAGGTTTGAACACATTTTTGTCTCAACTGGCATTTGAACCCTGAACCTTCAGGTCTGCAAGCAAGTGCACTAACCACAATGCCACTGGGGTCTATAGAATTAGAAAGGAAAGTAAGCACCATAAAATGACATATCACCATAAGATCCTCTTCATCTCATTACAAATGACAGATTTTTAAAATCATCTCCTATAACTCAAGTCCACATAAAGGTAAAAAGCAACGGTACAAGACTTGAATCGGTGTCTTACCATGCAGGTTTTTTACCCATATGTGCTCAATTGCCTATCCAGAAGTGTTCGGAGATTTCCTGTCTAGTGTCACCTCAAGCATCATAACTCATGAGCCAGTCACCTTTCCTCACCTTCCCAGAGTATGAACCCTGGTACCCATTTCTGCCAGCGGCTGGATCGACGGCAGGGGTCTCTTTTTTCCAACCATGAGTACAATTCACACAGCTTCCAGCAGGAGTCAAACACAGGTTGTCCAAATGGTGGTAGACTAGCAAATGGTGGTAGACTAGCAAATGGTGGTAGACTAGCAAATGGTGGTAGACTAGCAAATGGTGGTAGACTAGCAAATGGTGGTAGACTAGCAAATGGTGGTAGACTAGCAAATGGTGGTAGACTAGACTACCTAGGCCTCCCCTAGGTCCACATGAAGTGCTTCTATGTAAAGAGAAAGAAATTATGCTGGTACCGGCATGTCACATAATCTAATAGTATAGCTGAAACTACTTTAGAAGGAGGAACATTAAATAAGGGAAGAAGGACACAGACAAAGGAGACAGTGGATTGATATCACAGACTTGACAAGGAAAACAGAACAAACCCAGAAGCTGGCACAAAACAGGAAAGAAAGAAAGGAGGAAAGAAAGAAAGAGAGAGAGAGAGAGAGAGATAGAAAGAAAGAAAGAAAGGAAGGAAGGGAGGGAGGGAGGGAGGATTTGTTTTCTATAATTTGTTTTGTCAGCTATAAAACCGATTACTAGCATACAGATGTCTATAAACACCTGTTAGCATATAAATGACTATATACACTAGTTAGTATGTCTATTGTTCTTTTGAGTTGAAGATGGCATACAGAGCAAAAATTCTAGATTCTCTTTGCCCGACGATCTTTGTTATCAAGACGTTGAGCAGTTCCCATGTTGTATCACATCATATCTCATTGTTCTGGGCATACCGATGTATAGGGCAATAAGGTCAGTATTACGCCCATGCCACTTTACTTTTCCAGAAAAATCCGGTCCTCATTTAAGGCTGGGTGAACCCGGAAGCCGTCGATCAGGATCGAACCCAACTCCATTGTAGTCCAGTTCACTAACCACTGAGCTATCGCGGCTCCCCTACTAGCATGTGAATGACTAAAAATACCTGCTAGCATGTGAATGACTAAAAATACCTATTAGCATGTGACTGACTAAAATTACTTACTAACATGTGAATTACAAAATATAGCTACTTGAATGTGAATGACTAAAAATACCTATTAGCATGTGACTGACTAAAATTACTTACTAACATGTGAATTACTAAATATAGCTACTTGAATGTGAATGACTAAAAATACCTATTAGCATATGAATGACTAAAATTACCCACTTCCATGTGAATGAGTTGAAACTAAAACTAAGTACAGCATACAAGACCATAGGAAACTCTCCATTGGTAATGAATAAAATAGTAGCAGAAAGAATGGTAGGAGTTTAGAAAAATGAAGTGGGGACAAGCATGGTAACCTTGCTGAAGTACCACATCCACTATGTCTGCATCTGCTAAAGTGTTTGAGATAGCGTGTCAATTTATATTTCAGGCTCAGTGTGTCAATTTATATTTCAGGTCCAGTGTGTCAATTTATATTTCAGGTCCAGTGTGTTAATTTATATTTCAGGTCCAGTGTGTTAATTTATATTTCAGGTCCAGTGTGTTAATTTATATTTCATGTCCAGTGTGTTAATTTATATTTCAGGTCCAGTGTGTTAATTTTTATTTCATGTCCAGTGTGTTAATTTATATTTTAGGTCCAGTGTGTTAATTTATATTTCAGGTCCAGTGTGTTAATTTATATTTCAGGTCCAGTGTGTTAATTTATATTTCAGGTCCAGTGTGTTAATTTATATTTCAGGCTCAGTGTGTTAATTTATATTTCAGGTCCAGTGTGTTAATTTATATTTCAGGTTCCACGACATCCATCATGTGTCAATGAAGATGATGTGTTCCTACTTGACCTTGGTACCCTGGTGATACAATACAATGGCTCTGGTTCCAGCCCACAAGAGAGATCTAAAGTAACTTTTAATTTGTTGCCTGTTTTTCTTGTTTAATGAATGTATATGGGGCACTGGATGGTCTAGAGATAGGACATCGGTATCAGAGACAAGATTTTAGTTTTTAATGCCACCACAGGCAGTGAGAATTTTTCATTTCACATCTTTGGTTTCCTTGTGGCCCCACCCTCATCTGTCCTTTAGATAATGAGATCCGATGTACAGCCCTCTTGGATAACAGTAAAAGCAGGAGAACCCATATGCATTTGCACATGTTAAAGAACCCTTGGTAACAAAAAAACAGGTAAAAATGAGTGGGCCAAAAGTGGCCACTGACCAGGCTAACAAATGTTAATCAAATCTATCCATGTTGAAGGTGAGTGTGTCAGGTCTAAAGGTGCAGATATCGTTGCATTGCCATAAACTAATGACACAATTCATCCATGCCAACTTAACAGGTGAACAGATGTAATTCATAGTTCTCAACAATTGACAATTTCTTGCTAGTTCTTGTAAATCTTGGTTGTCTCTTAGTCTCAAGGTTGTTTTCCCTAGTAATTGTTCTGTTTATTGATTCTCTTGGTCTGCCTTGTTTTCTTTTACCAGATGGTGTCCACGTGAATGCCTAATGTGGAAGTCTTTATTCATTCATTCTCAGCACATGACTGATGTATTTCCAAAGCCCTCATCTTATCAAGCTTGACATGTATTCATGTTTGGATTAATCTCTTATCAGTTCGTTTGAAATGTATTCTTTCCAGCTTATGTTTGAGATCCTATGAAGACTTTTGTATTCAAAGGCATTTAATTTACTAACTAAAGTCTTGGTGGAGGTGGATTTCCAACTTTCTATCCAAATGTTAGCATTTGCATTACACAAGATCATACCTGTATCACACAGGAGTAGAACAATCTAAGTTTTGTTTGTTTACTGAGATCTCCAGATATTTGTTAGTTTGTCGAAAGCATTTGATACTAATTCAATGAGTGTCATGATTTCTATTGTTAGGTCTCCATCTCTGGAAATTTTGCTGTCAAGGTAGGTAAAATTTGTAACCTTTTGTAAAATGTCATTGTTAATTGTTATAGCAGAGGCGATGTTGGTAATATCCAGGACTTATGGCTGTTATTTTTCCATTATTATAACTATTTGTAGTCTGCTAGAACAAGCATATTTGAGTCATGTCTTTTCTTATTTTTAACATAAAAGCAAATAGACTTTAGTTGGTCTCATTCTAGACCCTACCTTCATTTACATTTGGCCCCCAGGACACCATCATATTGTTGTTGTTGTTGTTATGGACTCAGCAGCAATTGGGCTGATGCCCTTCAGTTCAGCACCTTGTAATGATGTCTGCAGGTGTATCTGAGTTTTCCTGTAACTCCATATAAGATGTTCCATTTATCAGGTTTTTAAGGAAGTAGAGTTGTTCTGATAGAGGTGAGTTTTGGACCTTTAAACAAGTGATATTTTACTTCTTCATGTGGGTGTTCACAGAGTGGACATGCTGGAATTTAGTTTGAGTTTTATTCTATTGATGTGATTTTACGGTGGTACATGATAATTTCTCAGTCTGAAGATGGTGTTTGGTCTCTTCTTTTCAGGTTGTTAATGTTGTTATGGGGGTTTGGCATTAGGTATTTAAAAAGGCTTTGTCTTATATACTTTTGAAAATATACGTATTTGTAAGTTGTATTACATCCACAGGCCATGCAGTATTTGAGCAACCTAAAATCTCAACGACACGGGGATACGGAATCTGAAGTCATCGAAGGAGATTCCACTCCAAAATGTGTGAGTATTTGGTTTAATAAAGATGATAATTTGTTGCATATCTGAGTCTTTGGTTTAATAAAGATGATAATTTGTTGCATATCTGAGTCAGTGGAAGCTGTATTTAATTATATCAATAAAATCCGTATTTAATTATATAAATAAAAGCTGTATTTAAGTAATTAGTTGCCCATTGTCAATGAAGGCTATTGCTAATTGCTTATTGTCAGTGAAGTCAGACATGTTGGACAAATAGGTGCAAATATCACAACTTTGCTGTACACAGCACAATGCCAACTTAACATCCTTTGAAGGATGAATGATGAAGTGTATTATTAATTCATTTGGTCATTATTGGGTGAGTGTAAGAAAAGAAAAAGAAATCTTATATTTTCTCCAAAGTTCAGTGCATGCCATTTCTTGGAAAGGTTTTTATAGAAAGTGAAACGTAGTGCAACACAACTTCCTGTTTGAAAAATTAAGATCAAGAAATTGTTTATGAACATCTTTTAAGTGTACAATTCATTTATCCCAAGTATTTGTCTGTTATCGTTTTTGTGTATTTTATATCAGAAAAAAAAGTATCCACATGGGGAAAAAAAATACTCTTATTTTTAAAATAAATTGGACGTATGTTCAAATCTTGATAGGTCAACAAGTTTTTTTTATCGGGGGGAAAAACCAAAACGCTGATATGAAAGTCATCTGGTGACTGCACTAGATATACAGCATATATTCTCCAGCTGTGTAGATCTTCTCCCCCCACCCCCTCTTTTCTGCAGCAGACTCAAGACATTAAATAAATGCTGTATAATTGTACCTTTAATTGCTTAAATTTATAACATTTTGTATTATTGTAGTTTAAATATGTTCCTTGCAATTTTGGCACAACTTTGCTTTATGAGATCCATTTGTTAGAGATTGATAACCTTTCTTGAGGCATGGGACATATGAAGATATCCCTCAAATGATTGGTTGCGATTTTTTATTTGAGGAAAAAAAGAAGAGAAAATAATTCAAGAAAATATTTGTTAGTAACAATCAAAAAGGAAATCTAATTATCAATAACTCGTTATCATCATTGTCAAGTACTGTGCATGCTTGCGTAGGGTAGGTGATCATGTCTCTCCACAACTTTCAATCTCTACAGTTATTTATCATTTCTGTTGTTGACCTTCTGTCAAGCCATTCTCTTAAGCTGTCTGGTATCTTTTCTCTTTGCTTCCCTCTATCTCTTCATCCCTCAATTTTTCAAGTTGTTACAATATATTCAAGTTGTTCTCTTCTCATTTTTTTTTTTTTTTTACCCCCGTCATGCCAAGTGGCGTATAGGGAATATGGTGTTAGTGACCATAAATTTTACAGACCTTTGGCACATGATTTTTAGGGTAATGTGGTCGGTATTACACCCGTGCCGCTTCACTTTCCCAGAAAAAAATTCGGTACCCATTATAGGCTGGGTGAACCCAGAAGCCGTCGGTTGGGATCGAACCCTACCCCTTGTCCTTTGTAGTCCAGGTCACTAACCACTGAGCTATCGTGGTTCCCTCTCTTCTCATTACATAGCCAAAAAATTATAATTGTTTCTTCCTAATATTGAAAATTAGCTCTATTTTTGCTTTGGCCTCTTTCAGAACGTTTTCATTATTCTTCTTAGCTGTCCATGGTATTCTGAACATTCTTGTGTAAAACCACATTTCTACAGCCTCCAGTGGTTTTTTGTCTGTTGCTCTATTATCCATGATACACTTCCATATGTTAAGACTGGCTCTACATAACATTTAAGAACTCTTTTTCTTGTCTCTATTGTCAAAAATGGATTGCACAGTATCTTCCTCAATAATATATCAATATTTAGATATTTATATTTCATTATTGTTTGTTAGTGACAACAATTTTCTTGAATTATTTGTTTCTCATAATTTCTTTATAAATATAGACAAAGAATGAGGAGCAGAGAATGGTACCAAAATAAGGATATAAACAACAAGAGGAGCCTTCTTTGCACTAGGAAACACATGAAAATTTTTTTTAATGAGGTTAAATACAAAAATTTAAAATTCAACTCCAGTGTTAAATCAGTTCTATTACATGTCTGTGAAATATGGAGAATAACAAAAATGACAGCCACAAAGATACAGACTTTCATAAATGGATGCTTGCACAAAATAAAAGGATGGAAATGACAGGACAAAATCACTAACTTAGAACTATGGGATTGAACTGGTCAAATATCAGTGGACAAAAAGATAAAACGAAGATGATGGCACTGGATAGGACAAGCTAATTGAGGGTATTGCACAATAAGCCTTTTTTTAGAATTCCCAGGGGAGGAAACGAAGGGGAAGGTGAAAATATACTTGGAGAAGAAATAGAAGCAGAGATGAAGAAGATGGAGAACTCTCTTAAGAAAATGGCAAGAAACAGAACAGTTTGGAAAGCATTTGTTTAAGACCTATGTTCCATCATCATCATCAGTACTGTGCCTACTGGCGTAGGTGATCATGTCTCTCCACAATTTTCGATCTCGGCAGCTATTTATTATTTCTGTTGTTGACCCTCTGCCAAGCCATTCTCTTAAGCTGTCTGTTATTTTTTCTCTTTTCTTCCCTCTATCTCTTTGTCCCTCAATTTTTCCAGTTGTTACAATATATTCCAGTTGTTCTCTTCTCATTACATGGCCAAAAATGATGATTGTCTCTTCCTAATATTGGAAATTAGCTCTCTTTTTGCTTTGACCTCTCTCAGAACATTTTCATTACTCTTCTTAGCCGTCCATGGTACTCTCAACATTCTTCTGTAAAACCACATCTCTACAGACTCCAGTGATTTTCTTGTCTGTTGTCCTATTGTCCATGACTCGCATCCATATGTTAAGACTGGCTCTACATAACATTTAAGAACTCTTTTTCTCGTTTCCACTGTCAAAAATGGATTGCATAGTATCTTCCTCATTTTCTGGAAAGCTGCTTTTGCCTGAGCCACTCTGCATCTCACCTCCTTTGTACATCTTCCGTCTGAGGTTAACAAAGTTCCCAAATATTTAAATTCATTTACCTGTTTTAATATTGTTCCACTTGTTTTATTTTTCACTGAGGTGATGTCTTTTTCTTTGTTGTTACCATTACCTCTGTCTTTTTACTATTAAGGCTGAGTCCTTTCTTTTTGTTTTCCTTCACTATAATGTCCAACATTTCTTGTAACTCATTTTCACTCATAGCGATTAAGACTGTATCATCAGCATACCTTAGATTATTTATATTATGACCTCCAATTGTTATTTGGTTATTTGGTTATGGAAGGCCTCGGTATCACAGCAAACGAATTAAAATCCATAATTGCTCAACCGCCCGTGCCAGTGGAATCATCCAAATTACTAACTCATCTCCCAAACAAAGAAAGGTAACTGTAGTCCCCATCGTAGCAGTCTCAGCACACGCCAAAAGACATAAGGCGAAACCACGCAGAAAGTGAACACAGCCAACTGTTCCCTGTCATACGATATCATCATTCATCATAAACAAGCGGAATATCGAAGCAGGATCAAAACGGATGAGACACACAGCTCACGGTGTGCACAGAGCACTTAACTCAGTAGCTCCTGCAACAAGCCGGACTTGGAATATGAGGAAACTGCAAGAAGGAACACTTTTCAGACATAGCCTTCAATGGTTCCTGCCGCCTATCCACCATATACCATGGGAGTTCACGTCCTCCCGAAAATGATGATCGTCATAGCACTTGATGATGTTAGGCCATCATTGATGACTCCAATTCCAAACATATAGACACACAGTGGTGGTAAGTTATCATTTCCAATCCAACAGAAGCCACATGACCTGTAGTTAGTAAAACCACAGAGAGAATATGATTTTGTGACCTTCACTGATTCACTCTTAGATGTGAATGTGTAGTTTACACAAGAGGAGAAGTTTTCAACTACAGTGATCCCATTTAAGGCAATTCTGGGATAGCAAGGCAAGCCTCCTTTATAGCAGCAGAACTTGATGTTCTCCGCTCCCTTCTTGTAGCTGCCGCCACACGATTCTGATGTCTCATTAACTTGGACATCATTCAAGAACAATGTCAGATTAACATTCCATAGATATGGCTCTGCTGATGAAATGCTTGGTGCAACAGTTGTATCAATCATACTGGAGGCTCCTGGTCTGTGGTCATTAATATCACAGACGGCACATGATGTTGTTATATTCAGTGTTTCTTTCTGGGGTGTAAATATGTGGCACACACATGGAGAGTGGTTTGTGGTCACAGTAATCCCATTAAAGGCAATTCTAGGGTAGCATGGCATAGCTGTTTCAGAACAGCACAATCCTGTGATGTTTTCTGTGTTCGCTATAAAGCTGCTGCTGCTACACAATCCTGACCAATTATAGGTGTGGACATTATTCACTTGCAATGACAAAACTGCTTTGTTTACATCATAAACCTCTGGAAGCGAATCATTTATGGGACTAATAGTACAATTTATTCTTCCATTGGGGATATCTTCATTGAGTCCCCAAAAAAAGGTCTTTGGTTAAAAAGCACATATGCTTTTGAGTTAAACACAAAATGAGCCCACTTCATAGATTCAAAATGATCCTTGCCAATGCCATCCGTTTGCACAAGTTAGGTCCTTAGCTACCAAACGTCCGAAACGAAGCCATCGAATTAACAACTTTATCTACAGCGAAAGTTAACGAACTGTGAACAAACATTTATGTTCAAACCCTTGAAAACATTTTCAAACATCTGCCAACTCGCTGCAATAACATATATCGTGTTGTTCAATGTAAACATTGCTTAGTCCATAGCTCGAATATAAATAAGCTGCCATTTTGGTGCGTTCCATGACGTCATCCTCCAATTGTTATTCCAGGCATGTCCCTTATGGATCTTAAAATAATCTCACTATAAATATTAAACAAATCTGGTGACAGCACACAGCTTTGTCTGACAACCTGTTTTATTTGTTGAAACATTCCCAATTGGTTTCCAGTTCTTATGGCCGCTGTTTGTTGCCAGTACATGTTCTTTATTATTCTTAGATCTTTGCTGTCTACGTTTATGCTTTCTAAAATTTTGATTATTTCTAGGTGCTTTACTTTATCAAATGCCTTGGTGTAATCTATGAAACATAGGCACAGATCTGTTGTAACCTCTATGGCTCTTTCTACTAAAGATCTTATGATATAAATGGCATTGCTTTGTTCCTTTATCTCTAACAAAACCGCACTGTTCATCACTAATTTCTGGACTGATTTTGTTTAGCACCCTTCGCATGATGATTCTTAGTAATATCTTTGTCATATGACTCATAAGGCTTATTGTGCGATGATCATCGCATTCAATCGCACCCGATTTCTTTGGCAGGGCTATGAATATTGCGGAGATTTCTTTGGTAGGGCTATGAATCTATGAAGATTTGAGCATGTCATCTGGTATATATATCCGCTGTTGTAGATATCATTCAATATTTTTGTTATTATTTCTATTCCAAAATCACCCATGGCTTCAATCTCTTCTTTAGTTATATTATCTGGGCCAGGAGCTTTGCCTGCTTTCATATTACGCAAGGCATCTTCTACTTCTTCTCTGAGTATTTCTGGTCCTTCTCCATTATCCTTAATATTTACTTCCGTTCGTTCATCATTATAAAGATTTTTAATGTATTCTGTCCATCGTTCCCTTATGTTTTCTTGATCAATTAACAGTTTTCCTTCCTTTGATCTTAGGCATCCATTTTTTGATTGCATTTTTCTTCCTGTTAATTCCTCAATTTGTTTGTATATAGTGTTTATTTTTTTGTTGCATTTCAATCTCTTTGCATCTCTCTTTTAGCCATGCTTGTTTTGCTTCATTGCATTTTACTACAATTTCTTTATTTAATCTCTTATACTCATCTTTATTTCCTTTATTTCTTCTTCTTGTATCCATTTGCTGCAAAATGTCGTCTGTCATCCATTTCTTTCTTGAATTTGTCCTCACTGGTGGTATGAACTCTTTTGATGTTTGTTGCATTGATTCTTTTAGCATTTCCCACTGTTCATCAATGCTTTGTATTTTCTCTATTGCATTGTACCGGTTCTGAATTGTGATTTTATATTTGTCTTGCAGCTTCTTGTCTGATTTTAGTAAATCTAAATTTAACTTGATGTTAACTGAGGCTTGCTTTATTGTTTTTAATGTTACTCTAAGCTTTCCCACAACTGGTACATGATCACTATTGCAATCTGCCCCTGGTCTAGTTTTCACACACACCAGACTGTTTCTAAATCTATTGCTTATCATTATATAATCAATCTGATTACGTGCGTTGTCCCAGGGCTTTTCCATGTCCACAGATGTCTTGGATGTTGCTTAAACTAGGTGTTTCCTATCATCATGTTGTGTGTTCTTGCCCAGTCAATAAGTTTCTCACCTCTTTCATTCCTCTCGCCTAAGCCATAATGACTAACTACTTCCTCAACTCTTTCCTTTCCTACTTTTGCGTTAAAATCTCCTAGAACTATGGTGTTTTCATGTGGTTTGCATTTATGAAGTGCCTCATTTAACTCGTAAAATTTATTGTTTCCTCTAGACTGTCTGCTGTTGGTGCATAAACTTGTATAAGATTTATATCTATTGGCTTTCCATTCAATTTCACTAAAAGGACTCCATCAAATATTGGATAAAAGCCTTTCACTATTCTTGCTCTTTCTGCATCCAAGATGATACCTACTCCTCTTTGGTGTTAAGTACCTCCAGAATAGATTATTTTATGTTTATCAGAATACATCTCCCCTGATCCGGTGTATCTCATTTCGCAAAGTCCCAGTAATTTTAAACCCATTATTTTCATTTCTTGTATGATGTTTTCTAGCTTACCCTTCTGCATGAGTGTTCTCACATTCCAAGTACAATGTTCCATAGGGAGTTTAAAGGAAGAAAAAGAATTATCAATAACATTTTTAAAAATAAAAATGTTTTGATTTCACTGAACAAAGTATATTCTAAATCCATTTCTAGCTACTGAAGTTGAGTAGTGTATAATGTAGTATTTAAATGTAAAATATTTTAAAGAAAAAGAGCTTATTTATTTTAATTTATTTATGGCAATGATGAACGAACAATAGATCGTTTAGTAAATTTTGTTTGCAAGAAATATGTTGCAGCCCCCATACTTAGTCAATTAATGTTTATATTGCAGATTTCAGTACATATGTTGTGATAAAATATTGCACGTTAAACATTTTTTATTATTTAAATCAATAGCACAAATTCTGGGTGAGTTTGGACCAGCCAGCTGATGAGGATGTTGATGATGATGGCATCCCAGACCCGAAACTACTTAGGTAGGTTGAATGTCCCCTTATTGTATGTAAGCAATTATTCTAGTTATTTTCTTGAACAAATGTATCCCTGTCCGTGCCACTGAACTGTTGCAGACATGACAACAAATTAGATCCTACAAGACTGTCTTCAGTGCACATGCCAGGGGAGGAAAACATACACACCCACTACCTTGGAAGAGAAACTGTATGGTGAAGTGAAACCTTGAAGCACATAAGAGACGTCATTTGAAAATCCCAATCTAAATGTGTCATTTGAGAATCCCAATCTAAATGTGTCATTTGAGAATCCCAATCTAAATGTGTCATTTGAGAATCCCAATCTAAATGTGTCATTTGAGAATCCCAATCTAAATGTGTCATTTGAAAATCCCAATCTAAATGTGTCATTTGAGAATCCAAAACTAAATGTGTCATTTGAGAATCCCAATCTAAATGTGTCATGATTGCCAAAGAAAAACAAATGTATTCCATTACAGAGAACGAAAAATTATGATAAAGTTAGCCTGGTGCCCTCTTTTTAACCATAGCTTCCGATAAACAACATATTATTGCATAGTCATATATTGATGTTTTTTTTTTAATGTTGCTCTCATTAGTCTTGGTCCTACTGCTTCCCATTCTATTAGTGTCTTCTGTGCATTCCTTGATAGCTTTATAACTACCCCTTCACTATGTTGTGCTCCAGGTTCCTGATGATAAAATCATCTCTCCTGTATTTAGTTTTATTTTACCCGTTCCTAGCCATCTTGTTTCACACATTCCCAGAATATCTATCTTGTAGTTTGACATTTCTGCTGCTACCTGTGCAGCTTTTCCTTGTTCGTTTAGAGTACGAACATTCCAGGTGCCAATTCTGGAGGATTTCCTGGTAGACAAAGGGTGAGTCGGCAACCCGGGCTCCTTGCGGCTTTCTCCGGCTTGTGTCATATGTCTCTTAGACAGAGAGCCCTTCTCTTTCCTGGATGGCGGATTTATTTTTCCTTTCTTTGACTTGTCCATGTTTGTGAAGTTTTTTCGGCTTATTTTTTTTTACAGTATGGAATAGCCAGTCCCATGCCCAACCCTCCTTTCTTGCCTCTTACGAACATGCCTGGTAGGGTACAGCGCCACTATTCTTTACTCCCCTTTTGGGCCCCGGTAGCGCATGGGCGAGAAAGCAAAAGGAGCTTTCATTGCACTGGGAAACATATGGAAATCCAAAGAAATTAGGTTAAATACTAAAATAAAAATTTTCAATTCAAATGTTAAGGCGGTCCTATTATATGGCTGTGAAATATGGAGAACAACAAAATTGACAATCATGAAGATACAGACTTTCATTAATGGATGCTTACGCAGGATAAAAGGATGGAAATGGCAGGATAAAATCACTAACATAGAATTATGGAAATGTACCAGTCAAACGCCAGTGGATAAAGAGATACAGCGAAGACTATGGCACTAGATAGGACACACACTATGGAAGCCAACTAAGAGTATTACACAACAGGCCCTTTTTTGGAATCCCCAGGGGAAAAGACAAAGAGGAAGACCAAGGAATTCTTAGAGAAGACAGATAGAAGCAGAGATGAAGATGATGAGGAAGACATGGAATGATCTTAAAAGAATGGCAAAAAACAGAATGACTTGGAAAGAGTTTGTTGAAGACCTATGCTCCACTGGGAGCTAAAAAGGTAGAAGAAGAAGATATATTGATGTTAAACACATTTTTATATTTTCTGTCACACACATATACAGGTGCATTCAGATTTAGCCACATATCTTTGCACTGATACCTAGGTTTTACAATTTAAAAAATTAGACCTATATTCTTATTTGTGCAGATTAATATTTTATATCAAATAATGGTGTTTATTTATAGATATACTCTCTCTCTCTATTTATATATATCTATATATACAGTCGAACCTGGTCTTAGGACCACCTGTTTAAAGCGTTTCCCTGGTTATAGGACCGGGTCTACAATTTCCCCGAGTTTTTTACTATATGCTAACACTGATTACGGCGCTCACTGTATGACGCGACCAGAGACCAGGCTAATTAACCGCCGCCAATGTTATTTATCCCGTTTACGACACGCGGGTAATCCGAGATAACGATACACTGACCAGCCAGTCCTTCTCCGTCTCGCTGGGAGCCATAAACGATCGACACAGGTGTCGAAGTTTTCCCGTATTTAGTGAGTCCCAGATTACAGTGGGACGTGTTACGTTTATCAGTCAATACTGGTGTGAGAAACACGGCAGACACAGATCTATGATTCGTGAAGTGACATCACTTCGCGGTTCCGTCTAGACCAGAGTAGACCATTGCGTGGCCCGTATAAATTACAGGAATTAACTAAAGAATTAGTCATTGCCCGCTTAGAGTGTATTATCGTACATGTACAGTATCTCAGTGAATTATTTTTGTGGATTTTAAAAGTGTTACACACAATATAGGAAATGGCCAGTGTCAAAAGTGTAAAACCAAAAGCATTAACGCTGGAAGAACGAATATCAGTGATTCGACAAAATATTTTTGTGTGTTTAACTATCGTGTTTTATGAAAAGTGTCCAACCAGTGGCTATTGTAGACCGACATGTGCACTATGTTCTACTCATGGATTACGCTGATTTGCAGGTTAGTTTTCATAGTGCTTAGGATAAAATTTTTTTATCGCTCTATTTATTATGTGAAACCTGTGAGGCAGGACCACCTGTCCTATGGGACCAGTTTTTGAAAGTCCCGTGAATGGTCGCCTTAGACAGGTTTGACTGTATATATATATATATATATATATATATATATATATATATATATATATATATATATATATATATATATATAAAAGTAAAGTACCCCCGTCACGCCAAGTGGCATATAGGGAATATGGTGTTAGTGACAATAAATTTTACAGACCTTCGGCACATGATTTTTGGGGTAATGTGGTCTATATTATGCCCGTGCCGCTTTACTTTCCCAGAAAAAAATCTGGTACCCACTAAAGACTGGATGAACCAGAAGCCATCGGTTGGGATCGAACCCTACCGCTTGTCCTTTGTTGTCCAGTTCACTAACCACTGAGCTATCATGGCTCCCTATATATATATATATTTTTTTTTTATATTGTCCTTTCAAGCCAAATACGGCACATAAGGCAGAAATTCTAGACTCTTGTGTTTGACAATCTTTCAACTGTCAGACCTTGCACAGGACCTGCATTTTGTCTTGCCACATGGCTCTATTTTGGGGAAGTTGTTCAATCTCAAAAAGGGAGCAGATGCCTGCTGTTGTTGCCTCTATTTTAATGTTCTACTTACTGTTTCTCTAGATCTGCCTCTTTTTCTTTTACCCTCTGGTTCCCATTTGAGGGCCTGCTTTGAGATTCTCTTGTTATCTCTTCTTATCACACACACACACACACAATCGCACGCAGGCGCGCGCGGGGCTTGAGATCAATCATGAAAAGATTAAAGTCATGAAAAGCTTAATACAAATAGATGACAGAATATACATGGAAAATAAACCAGTGGAAGAGGTCGACCACTTTATCTATCTTGGAAGTCACATTGATCAGGAAGGGAATACAAGTAAAGAAATTACAATCAGAATAGCTAAAGCAGCAATGTCTTTCAGAAGCCTTGAAAAGTTGTGGAAATCAAAACTCATCAGCACAAACACTAAGCTTAGACTATTCAAATCAAATGTACTATCAACCCTTACATATTCATGTGAGAGTTGGAAAACAACTAGAGACATAGAAACAAAGTTGAACGCATTGGAGAATAAATGTCTAAGGAAAATACATGGTATAGCGTGGAACGAATTCAAAACAAACGAAGAAATTAGAGAAATCGCCAATCAACCACTAATATCTTAGTTATCAAGAAAAGACGATAACCATATGTTGGACATGTGATGAAAAGAGATAATAACCGAATAGCTATGCAAGCCCTCATGTGGGAGACAACAGGTAAGAAGAAAAGAGGAAGACCCAGAGAGACACTGAGAAGAACATTGATCAGAGAGGCAAGAGCAGCAGGAATCAGCTTCCTCAATGAAAAAGTTGCTTGCACAGAACAGAGACAAATGGCGAGATTTGATAAAATATCTTTAAAAGGATTGAAAACTGCTAGAATAAAAATTTAGATAAGAGAAAGAGTATCTGGGTCTATGCCCTATGAGTCGGCTACGGCCCAAGAGGTCAATAGATATATATATATATATTAATGCACAGGACTACAGAGTGCAGGAGAAATTAAAATACTGTTCAGTAATAAATGAATGAAGAAAATAAAATTGAATAAAATGTAGATATTTTAAATTCTCTAATCTCTTTGATGCTCGACCAGCCATATGGATTGACCTTGTCATTTTCCAGTCAGGTGGATGCTGTTCGGCCCCTTATAGGTTAACAATTTTCTCTTGTGACAAGGGGAGAAAAATCAAATTGTACAACATGTGTTGACTGCACTAGGCATGCAGCCTTTATTCTCCAACCAATGCATAACTCACCACACCACTGGCACCACACTCCTCACCCCCTCAACTAATTGACAGACTAAAAAAAGATAGGACCAATGTCATAAGTATAATATTTTTAATGTCTTTGTGTATCTTGTTAATGCTTTAGTAGCAGAGCTTTTTAAATTGGGTTGGATTATGGCCCTATGTCCAACCCTCCTTCTTTTACATCCAGGCTTAGTACCAGCATTGTCATAGTTATATATGTGGATGCATGTATGTATATTTGTACAGATACCTAAGTTTAGACATATTTTTTTGTTTAAACAAATTATGATTACTTTGTCAAATAACCAGATGTACCAGTTACATACTGTCAGAAGAAGCAGATAGTCAAATCAATCAAAAAGCCACAAACTCCAAATCAAGATGCCTACCATAATATGAATAGATCAGGAATAAGTTATCTTTATACAGCTCAGAATAGGACACAATTAATTCCATAGTCACATGTATACAAAATTCATAATTGACACCCCAGCCACATATACCTGTTGACAGGCATCCCAGATATCTGAACACATGCTTCAAGACTGTATTTAATATAATACATTGAGGAAAACCCTTTGGGCCAATGATACTATACAACAGGCAAAACTATATGGGCCTCTGGAAGAACTACAAGAACAGTAATATTTATGCAAGAAATGACATTGCAGATATAGACAATACCTGATGCACACCCATGTTTATGGAACCAACAGTTCAAAGGAGTATAGTTCCCGTCATGACATATCATTAATACTGTTATCTGCCGACAACCTGCCACACCATGCCATTTTACTCCATGATAAGAGGATTAGTTTTATGGGACAGGCAGCCATGAGAGCATACGGGGCAAGCAGAGTAGCAAGCCATTTTAGACTGCTGCTACCATGAAGAGAAACATCAATGTTTTAGGTTAAAGCTAAGGCATTCATGTACAGCCAGGTGTGGGACATTAGAGTCAGTCAGAAGTGTTGCGTAGAATAAGTTTCGTTATTATTTGCTGAACATAGTGTGAGCTTTTGAGTTCAATTCAGCAGGAGGTTAACATCTGGCAATATTACCCAGGCAAGTCCCTGCCTACAGTGTTAAGAAGCTAAAGAGCCGAAACACTTGCTTGATGGGTCTCTTCTGATGATTAGATTGTCTCCTGCTGTGAAGCTCTGTATAAAAAGTTTCCTATTACTTTAACCATTTTAACCATTTTTTTTCAAACCTAGTATGTCTGTTTATTCAGATATTTTTGTTTTAGCTAACATTTTTTGTTAAAAAGTAATAAAAGCTAGCTTAGAAAATGAATAAATCAGATATAAAACTTGTACAAAAGAATAGATGTAAAATAAGTCAAAGTTACTGTGGCTGATTTTAATAGAAAATTTTCTTGCTCATGTGATTTCCAGGGTGAACACCGACACAGCTGAATCGAATGTTGTCAAGGATGGGCCTTTCTCCCGTACTGATCTAAATTCTGATGTAAGAATATCAACATTTTAAAAAATATTAATTTTAAGCAGAAAAAATGTTAACTTTTAAAATCTGTATTCATGCATGTGAGTGTATTCTTGGTAGTGCTTTTTTTTTTCTAGAAGAAAGTTCTATCATCCATGAAGAATGGAGCACTAAGAAAACTGCTAGAACAAAAATTCAGATAGGAGAAGGTGTATCTTGGTCTACGCCCTATGGGCCGGCTACGGCTCGAAAGGTCAATAGATAGATAGATAGATAATTCACCTGGAGCTGACAATGTATTTCTTGTCATGAGACAGTACATATTTGTGAAATGAATTTTTAGCAATAATTTTATAATTTTGTTTATGAAATATTGTACATCATTTATTACATTTCATTTTTGTTATATTTTGTATGCATTATTTTAGGATGTTTTCATCTGTGACTTTGGCAAATATGTCTATGTCTGGATTGGATCACATGCTTCACCTTGTGAGAAGAAAAATGGCCTTCCTTATGGTCATGTAAGTTATTATGATTTTGGTCTAAAAAAAAATAAAATTTATGTTTTCTTTCAGGAGGTTAATTATAAATAAATAAAATTAAGTGGTTAGGCCATGTCTATTTAATTAATATTAACCCTGGATTATGATACCGTAGTAAAAATAACAGCATCAAAACACAAATTCTTCCAAATTTGATAGTTTGCCATGTTCAAACATCACACTCCCCCCCTCCTTTCCCCTCTGTGTACCTGCCTAATTATTACTTCCGGTGATTACTGAGTGCTGGATTTATTTCTATTGTTGCTGCATTTCTTTTTTTTTTATTTCATATGATACAATCCTGCTACATGAAAATAAAGTTTGTCAAATTTCAACAAATTGGGTAGTTTTTAATTTTTTTTTTTTTAATTTGCTGTGACCAGTGAAATTTCCTCGCTCATCGGCTGACATCTAACAACCCTTTGTTATAGAGTTCTTTGTTTTGGAATTGATGTTGACTTCTCTTGTAATTAATACCTTCATATAATCTAGAGACACACATAACTCGTCGTTGTTTTGAACAAAATATAAGTCTTAATTATTATTATCCACATGGTTTGGCAACATGTTTCTGGTACAAGCAACAATGTGCTAAAGTTCTATTATTAATCTTAACGTTACTTCATAGAACCTATTGGTCTTTATCATAAGTAACTTCCATGGCTGTACTAAGGTTTCCTTATCAAGGAAACCTTAGTACAGGTAGATATTATATATATATGTCTGGATTGATACAGATATATATATATATAAATATAAATGAACTATCATCAATAGCCAGCAAAATTGGGCTTGAGGTCAATCATGAAAAGACAAAAGTCATGAAAAGTTTAATTCCAACAAGTGACAAAATATACATGGAAAACAAACCAGTAGAAGAGATCGATCACTTCATCTATCTTGGAAGTCACATTGATCGAGAAGGGGATACGAGCAAAGAAATTAGAATCAGACTGGCTAAAGCAGCAATGTCTTTCAGAAGCCTTGAAAAGTTGTGGAAATCAAAACTCATTAGCACAAACACAAAACTTAGGCTATTCAAATCAAATGTACTATCAACCCTTACATATGCGTGTGAAAGCTGGAAAACAACAAGAGATATAGAAACAAAGTTGAACGCATTTGAAAATAAATGTCTAAGGAAAATACTTGGTATAGAATGGAACGAATTCAAAACAAACGAGGAAATTAGAGAAATCGCCAATCAACCACTAATATCTTCAGTAATAAAGAAAAGACGATGGTCATACGTTGGACATGTGATGAGAAGAGATAATAATCGAATAGCAAAGCAAGCCCTCATATGGGAAACAACAGGTAAAAGAAAAAGAGGAAGACCCAGGGAGACACTGAGAAGAACATTGATGAGAGAGGCAAGAGCAGCAGGAATCGGCTCCCTCAATGAGATAGAACTGCTTGCACAGAACAGAGACAGATGGCGAGATTTGATAAAATATCTTTAAAAGAAAACTGCTAGAACAAAAATTCATATAGGAGAAGGTGTATCTTGGTCTACGCCCTATGGGCCGGTTACGGCTCGAAAGGTCAATAGATAGATAGATAGATATATAAATATATATATATAAATATATATATATATATATATATATATATGTATATATATATATATATATATAGTGGCTAGCTTGGAATCCTATTGTTCAAATTATATAATCTCTTCTCTTCTGTGGTCTGTACATGCGTTGTAGAATCTCCAAGAAATGTCTTGTGATGATGATTAACTCATTATAGTAACTCTATCCAACAATCCTGAGGAACTTACTAATTTCTATACTCAAGTTACGACAGTACGATCTCTCAAAACCATTATCATTTCTAAGTCCAAAAAGTGTATGTCTCAAAATCTCTGAGGGAACTGTCTAATCTAACTAACTTACGATTCCTATATTCTGCCTTGTGGCAGGTTCTCTGCGCTCGTCTACTAATTCTATCTAGTGTGTCCCTAGTGCTTCGTGGATGAAAAAAGTGATAAGTCCTCTTCAAGTCCGTCCTCTGAGTTTTTGTGTCCATCTCAGCCACCCCCACCTGGCTAAGGATCATTGGGATCTAATCTATAGTCCCTCTACCATTCGTCCGGGCCCAATCACTATTCCATTAACTCCGCCTTCCAATTATGTCCCTAGTCTCATTACTTGAAGAGTCCCGACGACACCTGTCAATCCTCCTAACCTTCGCTTCCCTAACAACCAAAGCTTTCTTTGGCCCTTGACCAAATGTGGCGCCTTCTCTCTCAGAACTCCTTCATCTAAGACTCCTGTCTCTGGACTTCAAGGCATCTGCCACTTATAGAAATTTCCCCTGAATTCGCTCAATTCGGTACTTCAAAGATTGTTTTACAGCTCTCATCACTATAGTCCATCCAACTAGTCCAGTCATTTACATAACTAAACACAGTCTCCGTCGAAAGTACCGACCTTCAAAGGCCTCTAGTCATCTTTCTCTGTTTAATTCTCAAGGCTTCTTACATTCCTTTGTTCTGAGTTCGGTGGACTAACTTACGTTCACTAATTCTAAGTCTCCTTAGTTGTTCTACACTAACCACAACTATTCTACCTCTTATCTTCTTTGTATCATTCTTTTGTTCTTCCTCAGATTGCCATTTTATCATTCCTTGATCAGTCTAACTGTAACACCTTTTGTGACTCAGAAAATGCAGTGAATAATGCTTTGAGATAATTGAACACACTTACAATGACCGTCTGAATAGACAAATTAACACCTTTGGTCCAAGCGGCCAATTTCGGATCATAAATCAATCTGAGACAGGAAATCTGAGTTCCCTGTGTGTCTACTTGGTAAACACACAGCTGTGTGTCAAAAGTTCTAAGAAAATATTATTTTTAGCACTCCTAATGTTACAATTAAGCGGTAGTAATGTGTACTACAAAATGTAATGATGTGCCTCACAGGCAGGTGATCTATGGTTAATAATAAATAATTCTTCACAATCCAAACTATCATAAAACAACACACATAAAAACACAGAGATAGTGCCCCTGATCAAGATGGATTGATGGGATCCTAGAAACACTTTGAAATGTGACAGCAAAAGAGAGAAACAAGGTGTAAAAACTGCAATCTCTCTTCCCTTGATGGCGCAAGACAGAGGAGAAAAGAAAGTAAGAAGAAATCACTATTCTCTTGGTGCAGTCTACTTGCAAAATTTCTTATTTTATGATTATTACTTATCTTATAACAGGCATAGAAATCATTCTCCTAAAAAAATATATCTTTGTTCCTGCAAGTTTTCCTGCATTCAAAATGTTGTGTTGTTCATAATTACCCCACTAAAACAATTGTTTCTCTAAAAACTTGTTTAAACTAGTTAAACTGCTTTTCTTTTTTTTTTTGTGGGAGATAACTCAGATAGCAAACAATTTCCACCTCGCAGGAAATTCAAATAAAATCAAAGAAAGGGAAGTAGACCAGAATAAATGCATGTTCAAGCTTGATGCACTTAACAGCAGGGAGCAAAACACTGTGCAACATAATTTGCTAAAAATTGTAATTTACTCATGCACAACTAGTTAAAGAAATAAACAGATAATCAGAAAATATGGATTGAATATATTAAGGCGACTAAAACTATGCTATGAGATAATACACAAAACCTACAAGCCAGTATCAAGATATATGGAGTGGACCTAGAGAGCTCAAGAATATAGTTATCTTTGACATATCATCATGAGTGACGGAGAATGTAAGAAAGAAACAAAAGAATAGAAATGACAACTCTGTTGAAAACAGAATTTACTGACGCAGAGATTTTGGGAAATGCAATGACATGTGGTGGAGTGGGTAGGGGGAATTTCTAACTGCAGTGAAACTGGTTCCATCATTAGAAATGATTGACAATTTATGAAAGGTAAATAAATGTCCACATCAAAGCAAATAACATCAGGGCTAAAACTTAGAAATAATAATGTGTTAATCTTCTACTCAACACTTCTGTAATGAAGTTTTTAAACAGCTGAAAATTAATAAAGAGCAATTTAAAATGAAGGAATATTTAACACATTTTGAACATAACAAATGAAATTTTGTTATATGTTAAAGAGACGCAATAACCTTCTAAAAGTCATCTTTGAGGGGAAAATACATGATAAATGAAGAAGCAGAAGACAAAGACTAAAGTGAATTGACAAAATCAAGAGAAGAACTTGTGACAGTGCTTACTTCCTGATCAGAAGGGTCAGAGTTTGATTTTAAGTTCACCAATCCTCTAAAAATGGGTGTCAAAGATTTTCCTGGGAAGGAAAGATGGCCTGTTGTGATACTGACCACATCACCTAAAAATATTATCACTAGCACCGTATTCCCCAAACACCTAGCAAGGTGTGGAGAGAACCTTTACTTTGTTTTTTATTACTACATTCTTTGGATACAAGCAGGGATCAATTTCTTTATTTTAACCTTTGCCATCATTTTCAGGGTCACCTTCCTGTATTTACAACATTCTGTTTACCATATCTGACAAAATAGATTTGACTATTGGCTGGAGCTTTTTCTTTTTAAGTTCTATACATCTTTAATTGATGTGTTGAGTCTTGGGACCAGTGCATTCTTCTTAGTTGGTCAAATATGGTGCAATCATGTAGTGCAGTGATTCTTAAATTTTGTGTGTCTGCAGACCCCTTCGGACCATTTCACACCTTTGCCGACACCGAATGCTAGTGAGGATCTTTTTTTTAATAATATGCCCTTTTACCTTACTTTCAGACGTTCTGTGCTTTAAACATATTTTGAAGTAATGAAGATTTGAAACTATTTTGTTAATTTTCAATCTTCATTTTCACTGACTACATTGACTAAAAAATTTAATAAGTTCAAATGGACATCACAATGTCAAAAGGCGTTTGAATCACTAAAAGAAGGTCTAACGAAAATACCGATATTGGCTCACCCCAACAAAGAGGGAAAAATTATTCTATATACAGATGCCTCGGATACAGCAATAGGAGAATGTTTGGCAAATGAAGACGCAACCTTCAATAAAGTGAATGGCAAGACCATCATACAGGAGATTCCCATATATTTCTTGTCACATAAATTGAGTAGAACGCAGGTAAAATGGTCCACGATAGAAAAAGAAGCCTATGCCATACATTATGCTGTCCAGAAATTACATTTTTACTTGTATGGTAATACAGTAATTATAAGAACTGATCACAAACCATTAAAAACAATCCTAGACGGACCTATAAACAACAGGAAGGACGATATGTGATCATTATCAATACAAACTAGTGGTGCAAAAATAGAATATATCGAAGGGACGAAAAATATATGTGCAGACTGGTTGTCCAGATTACCGAACACAGAAACGACAGTGAAGGACGACACAGATTCATGCACAGACATCGACGACAGAACATTCCAAGTTAACATAATAAACACGAACCGAGTACGGAACGAAGGAATAACAGATGATGAAGATACAAATAACGTAGATCCTGATGAACAAGATTTCATAATAAGCATAACCAGGGAAGAACAACAGAAAGACCAAGGAATAAAGGCAATAATAGATGAATTAAACAAAGGGAAGAACTGCAAATGGAAACAATTCCATCTAGATCAGAAGGACGGAGTGCTAACATATAATGATCCAAAAGAAGGAAAACAGACAAGAGTATATATACCAGAACATCTTAGAACCCAGGTACTGAGGGCATATCATGATCAGAATGGACATATGGGAAGGGATAAAGTGATAGATGCTATTAAGATAAAATACTACTGGCCAGGAATATATAAAGAGGTTGAGCAATATACTGAGAAGTGTAGAGTATGTAAAACAAGGAATTTGATAGAAAAAGCAGGGCCAATGCAGAGCATGGATAAACAATACTTTGCCATGCATAAGGTTAGTATGGATATAACTGGGCCTTATCCAATGACAACTTTAGGAAACAGATATATACTACATATAACAGACTGCTACAGTAGATGGCCGGATAGCAGTCCCATACCAAATAAATCGTCAGATACAGTCATTGATATATTATTGAACGGGTTCATTCCTCGATATAGTTGCCCGCAATGTATACTTACGGATAATGGGGGAGAGTTTACCAGCCAAGTCTTCGAAGATACACTGAAAAAGTTAAGAATTAATCATATTCTAACCTCAACATATCACCCACAAAGTAATGCCATCAACGAAAGACAACATAGAACCTTAAATGATATAATTTCCAAATTAACAAGAGGTAGGGAGGAAGAATGGGACATGAGATTGAATCACGCATTGTCAGCGATAAGAGTTAATAAAAATGAAAGTACAGGTTTTTCCCATTTTTTCTATTATACGAGAGACATCCCATGCTGCCAATTGATAATTTATTGCAACCAAGAAGAAGATATGTAGGAGAAGAGATTTACAAGATAATCATACTACAGATGCATGAAACTCAAAGAATGGTATGGAGAAATTTAAAAAGGGCAGAACGTAGAAATATGAAAAAGGATGAAAATAAGGAATCTATACAGTATAGGATAGGGGATAGGGTATTTTATCAAAATCATGCAGCCACTTCAAAACTAAGCCCTAAATGGAAGGAGGGCTATGTAATATTAAGGAAAACGGGAGACACCAATTATGTGATAAAACATATATATAGTAGAGCAGAAATAAGGACCCATAGAAGAAACATAAGAAAAGATGATACCCTATGGTCAGATATAGAGGATACACAGGGAAGGAAAACACAAACAAGTAGACCACAAAGAAAATGCACCTGGAGTGTAAAGGAATCTACTGAAAAAGAATCGGATGTCGAAGAAGAACACATAATACTGACGGAGGAATTGATTACCACTGAAGCAGAGAGGATAGAGGCAAATGGAACACAAGAGTCACAGACATATCTCAGTGAAATTAATGAAGAAAAAGGAAGGGAAAAACCATATCAAAGCACAAGGAGCTGGAAGATACAGGGGCATAATCGACGGACACTGAAAAAAAGAATTACGGCATCATATGAGGCAGTAATAACCTTACCAGAGAGGAGGGTAAGATTACAAGACAGGCAAGGAAAAATATTAAATCAAGAGAGGGCAGAGCTAGTGAATGGAGGTAGGAAGAAGAGAAAAAGAGAGGAAAGTAAGGAGAGAAAGAGAGGGAAACTCGAAATGAGTGAATACGAAGAAGCAGAAAAGAGGAGGAAGAAACTGAATTCAAGAGAAGAAAGAAGGGCGAGAATAAAGACCCGAATAAAGAAAGTTAACAGTAGTAGTAGGAGGAACAAAGGGAGTTATAGAAAGAAAAGAGATAATTAATCAGAACAATGAATAGTAAGGAGAGCAAAAGCAGCGAAGTACTAATCTAGAATGATTGGGCTACATAAGGAAGTTAAGATAATGTAGCGAAGTACTAATCTAGAATGATTGGGCTACATAAGGAAGTTAAGATAATGTAGCGAAGTACTAATCTAGAATGATTGGGCTACATAAGGAAGTTCAGAGGTAGTAGCGAAGTACTAATCTAGAATGATTGGGCTACATAGAGAAAGCAGGCAAGACCTAATTATGTATGGTGCAGAAAGGTCTGCTAGTATTGAGAATTGAGATTACACAGGAGAGCTATTGTAGAGTCAATAGGAAATATTGCGGAATGCAGTGTAAACGTAAGATGTGGTAGCGAAGTACTAATCTGAGTGATTAGGCTACACAGGGAAGTTAAGAGGTAGTAGCGAAGTACTAATCTGAGATGATTATGCTACATAGAGCTAGCGGTCATGACCTAATTATACATGTGAGGAAAAGTCTGCTAGTATTAAGGATGGAGACGACACTAGAAGGCTATTGTAGAGACAATAGGTATTATTGCGGAATGCAATGTATGGAAGGGGCAATTGAGGATTAGTCAGAGGAGGAAATGGAAGAGAAGGTGAGAACCCAGAAGAGGTAATTGAGGATTAGTCAGAAGAGGAAGTGGAAGAGAAGGTGAGAACCCGGAATGGGTAATTGAGGATTAGTCAGAGGAGGAAGTGGAAGAGAAGGTGAGAACCCGGAAGGGGTAAATGAGGATTAGTCAGAGGAGGAAGTGGAAGAGAAGGTGAGAACCCAGAATGGGTAATTGAGGATTAGTCAGAGGAGGAAGTGGAAGAGAAGGTGAGAACCCGGAATGGGTAATTGAGGATTAGTCAGAGGAGGAAGTGGAAGAGAAGGTGAGAACCCGGAAGGGGTGATTGAGGATTAGTCAGAAGAGGAAGTGGAAGAGAAGGTGAGAACCCAGAAGGGGTAATTGAGGATTAGTCAGAGGAGGAAGTGGAAGAGAAGGTGAGAACCCGGAATGGGTAATTGAGGATTAGTCAGAGGAGGAAGTGGAAGAGAAGGTGAGAACCCGGAAGGGGTAATTGAGGATTAGTCAGAAGAGGAAGTGGAAGAGAAGGTGAGAACCCAGAAGGGGTAATTGAGGATTAGTCAGAGGAGGAAGTGGAAGAGAAGGTGAGGACCCGGAAGGGGTAAATGAGGATTAGCCATAGGAGTAAGTAAAACGAAGGTGAGAACCCGGAATGGGTAATTGAGGATTAGTCAGAGGAGTAAGAAGGTGAATAGTCGTTAGGTGTGGCAACGACTGCCACAGGGTAGGGGCGAATTGTATAGCAGGGAATGAATAGATAGAAGAGAAGGGTCGTTAGCTGTGGCAACGACCAGCACAGGTTCAGCGAGTTGTATAGCAGGGGAAATAGTATGACCAAGAATTGCACACTAAGAGATTAAGGATCGGGAAGAAAAGATTAGGCACAAAAGCATACTGAAGGGGAGATGACGAAATGAGAATCCGTGACGGAATTTGTATGACATAGAGATAGAAACGGTTGTTAGGAGATTAAGAAGTAAATTTAGTTGGACATTGGAGCTTGAAGAGAGAGGATATACGGTCATGGACAGGCTGAAGATTAACGGTTAGAACAGTTGGACTTTGGAGCTTGAAGAGAGAGGATATACAGTCATGGACAGGCTGAAGATTAACGGCTAGATGAGTTGGACATAGGAGTTCGAGGAGAAAGGATGTAAAAACGAAACACAACGGACGAAGTTTTCATTTAGGGATCATAGGCCGAGGAGAAAGGATGTAGAGATGAAACATAACAGACGAAGTAGAGCCAGACGGCAGAAGAAATAAGTTTAGACAGAGTCATAGATTGGCAACAGAAGGAAGCACAGAAGTAGAAGTAGAGATGATAGACATAGAGATAGTCACAACGAGAATCCAAGCGAAGTAGTACTGGAGGCTCAGGAGTGACAGAATAAATAGTGTACAAGAGACCAGAAGAATACCGTGGATCATAAGGCCGCTAGATAAGGTTAGATAGATCAGGGGGTGCGTCCGATGGGGACGTACCAAGTAGGATAACGGCCACAAATAGTAAAATAGATTAGTTGTAGGGTTGAGAAAATGGAATAGAGAGAATAGATAATGCTAATGGCATGAGTGTGTTGCAAGTTAGAAATGACCGTAATGTAACAATGTAACAAGTTGTGAACGTGAAAGAAAATAAAGGAAAAACAAAGCCAATGTACCAACAAAAATATAAAGTGTCTGTATTCGTTTCAATAGACGTGGCCAATTTTATTTTAGAAATCTTTTGAAGAGGCAGAAAAGAAGCCGTTGGTGAAGAATTACATCTTCTCATTAAGAAATAGCCTTTTATCGGTTACAGCGAGACCAGGCCACTACGATAGAAAAGATCTACAGATGGTTCCGTGAAGTCATTACATGTCAACTCAATTCTTTATATCAACAAGAACTTCTACAATATAGTGATGAACAATAGGGCATTTTCACCGTGCATCAACGCACACGGATTAAACACGAATTGGGCACCCTTAAGAACGTTCTACAGAGTGAGTTGACCAGTCATTTCTCAACAATGTGGGCATCAGTTTTGGTCCCAATTGGGTCAAAACCTCACCACACAAAAAGAACCTAAAAATAGGATAACATCACAAGAGATAGTTTTATTCTTTTTAGTCTTAGTATCTTCTGTAGAAATGCAATGACAATACTAGTTACACAATAACAAGTTAATGTTTTCTTTATATATATTTCTAAAAGATACACTGTACACATTGATTGATTGAATTGACTATTTCAAATATTCTCATTTTAAAAAAAAAAAGAAACTAAATATTTCAAGTCATTCAGCAGAGACTTTTCTCTTATTTCTTTTCTATTGGACTACCTTCTTTCATTGTTTAAATTGAACTAATACACACTCAGACAGAAACCATGGGCAGGTTGTACCCAAAAGCCCTGAATGGCATCCACCCTACAAGAAAGAAAACTGTCAAACCAAGATCCAGCCTGCAACATATTGTGACAACTGACAAAATTGATAAAAGAGAAGATAGAGGGAAACATTGAAAATATATACTACAGAATATTTTTTTTTTAATGGCAAGGTAGAAAGTGAAATGATAAACAGCTATAGAGACAGCAAGTTATGAAGAGACATGATCACCTATGTCAGCAATCAAGATACTTTATGATGATTCTATGAGATAGTTTGACATACAAGAAACATGTGAAATACATTTTTTAGAAAATATTTAAGAATTTCATTTACATAAAAGTATTTCTTTATTAACAGAACTATCTGAGAGGTTGTGGTAACCCTTGGAGGCCACTCGTTGTTGTCAGGGAAGATCAGAAATGCCCACAATTCGATAGCGCCATAGCTGCCTAATTCATTCATATGATTAGCTGCAAATGAAATTCAGCAGCAGCATATTATGGCTTGCAAACTACATATATTAATTTGTCAAATGAAGCTTGTTAATCATTGTTTATTCATTTTTATTAAGCTTTTATCTGCTTTCTTTCATTTTGAAGCTCCTTAAATGTAATTTTCTGGTACTTGCTGCTGGCATATTAATGGAGGCAGTCTGGCTTTATATTTATATTTGATGTGCTTTTTCACATATGATATAGACTATTGCATGGAAATAATGATCTGAAATTGTAATGAATGTAGAAAGATAGATACATCAGTCTGAGAGGATGTCCTAGATAGGAAAAAATTGATAGAGTGAATACAGAACACACTTGGAAATATGGCAACAGAAGAAGCAAAAAAAAAATAGCAAAAAAGAAATCCACAAATTCTGCCTTTAATGTTGAAAATATTGTTCTACAATACCATCTTCATTCCAACGTTGTGCTACCAATCCCAGTCCTGGACCCTTGATGCAAGAACAAAAATAAAAATAACCTCTACTGAGATAAAATATGTTACAGAAATGACAGGAAACAGCCTGAGAGATAAAATCAGAATTGAAGAACTGAGAAAAAAACTAAGAATAACCCCCGCCATAGAATATATAAAGAAATAACAGATAAAATGGTTTGATCAAGTGACAAGCCAGAAAGATCAAAACACAATACAGCGAACCTTCAATAAACATTGCGAAAACACAAGACTCAAAGGCAGATCATGAAAAAAGATGGATTGACAGAATATTAAAACACTAGGAAGTATAACAGCAGCAGAGGTGAACAGAAGAGCAAAAGACCACAAATTAGATCTCCCCTCGACGCTGAAAGGCAAATGATGAAGGAAAGAAGAAGAATGTTGAAAAACGAATGAGGAAGGAAAGAAGAAAAAGAATGTAAGTTAAAAAAAACTGTAGTGTTTGCTGTTATTATTTTAAACATTTTAATTTCTGGACCAAGAAGGAAAAGACATTCCAGTTTTTGTTTTCCATGCAACCCTGAGAAAAGCCCATAGGAAAATGTGACCAGGAGCACTTAGCCTCACTTTAACAATTTTAATTTTTTTAATGGTTCATGTAGTAAAAATGAAATTAAGGCAAAAACAGAACAGGAAAGTATCCTTAAATCAATGTGTTGTGACTGTTTAATATGAAAATATAATATATGCAGAGGGGACAAACAATGTATACACACCTAAACAAAAGAAAAATGTGTATAAAGTTTGCTGATTACTTGATATTGAGAATACCTTTTACAGCTAGATCATATAATGAGGGCATTCTATCTATGAGAGACTAGGGCAGAAAGAAAGTTTATTATCAACATCCATCATTTTTTATGGTCATCAATTTTTTAGAAAACACAAAACTATATTTTTTCTACTGTACTTTGGTTGAACTTATGAGTAATCAATCAGTGAATAGATTAGAACAGATTAAAAGTGTGTATAATAACAAGCTAGCCAAGGGAAGTATCAGCATTGCATACTTTGCATCGTCGATGGGAAGGACTGAGCATGTTTAGATTTGCCCTGAATGCAGTGAGGTCAATTCCAGTATGTGGTAGTCAGCTAATAAAACTAATTATAATATAACTGAAACATAACAAACCAAAATAATGAATTGAATTTAAAAACTCTGCAACTAACCACCAATAACAGGAATGAAGTCATTGAAATTTAACAATAGCAATTTAATTCTGTTTTTGTTCAATATATGTAGTAGTTTACTTTTGATTTATTTATCTTATGGGCATATTTTTAAGGATAAATGCTCTTGTCTAAAATATTTAGTACCATACAGATTGTTGCTATCGTTTGTATCATTGGCATATTTATGATGAAGAATAACTTGTTTCAATTGTGATCCTTTTTAAAATTTTATACTTTGCTTTCCAGTATTTTTTAATATTAACTTTGTTACCATAAAAAGTGCTGCTTGAAATTTACTGCTTTAGATTGTTTCCGTAGTGTCTCTGCTAATGCACAATACAATTGCTGCAACTTTTGCGTCAAATATACAATACTTATTAATAGTTTGAATATTTAGTGGGACATTATTTGCTTGAATATAGTTGTTTTAGTTATTTAACAAAATTTCTCACATTCATGTCTGCCATTTTTAAAATTGATATTATTAGTTCAATTTACAAAAAGTGCTAGTTTCTCTCTCTCTCTCCACCCCCCCCCCCTTTTTTTTCCCCTCCTTGGATAATCAGGTCACATGTCCTTTGCAGAAAGTTGCATTCACCACTGCCGCCCATCTGAAAGAATCTCTGCATCTAGCTAGATCTCTCACTTCTTCTGTTGTCATTGTTCAAGGACTCCATAAAAGGTGGTTTCACCATGGACATAGTTTGACAAAACAGCCCATGATTGTCACTACTTGTAAGACAGTAGTTTCTCAACTTTCATTCTAGTATGTTCTAATTTTTACTTCTCTGTTAATGTTCATGAAGCGCGTCCCCCCCCCACCCCCCAAATTAAAGTATGGATGAGGAAACAGTGGACAAACACTTCATTTTTACTTCTTTCAAAGCCCAGTAAACCACTACTTTATTCAACTTTTTGCAAACCACTACTTTCTTCAACTTTATGCAAACCACTACTTTTTATTTTATTTTTAACAACCGTTACTTTTCTTTAAATTTGTATTAACCACCACTGTGTAACCCACATATCTATTATGTGAACAATGATTTGTCCGTTAATGCAACATTTTTACTTTTATATAAACTATATTTTATATAAAATGTATGATATTTGAAGAAATACTCTGAACAGTGCGATATTGCCTAATCTAAAACATTTACGCTACTCAAAAAGTTTAAATATCTTCACAAGTTAAAACCACTCTTTTGTTATATTTTGTCAAATTAATATACACCCCCCCCCCCCAGTACATATATTTGCTTCATTCTTTTTGTATGGTGCTCTGTTTTTTATTTATTTATATTAATACATACATACATATGTATTCTGCAGTAGTGATGTTTGCATTCAATTTTTCCAACTTTATGGTACCGGATATAATGGTCTAGAATATATTAGTCGAACAAATGTGCCAGACATAGTGACCTTTCATAGCTTGTCTGTACATTTCATGCTTATTTTTAATGTTACTCTAGAAAAGAAAGATTTTTTTCTTTAATACTTACCTATAGCACATTTTATATTGCACAAAATGTATCAATATCGGTGTGGTAATTTCACAGTAGATTATAAAAATAGTTATCTAATTATTTGTCAGTTTTTTAAAAGTTAAAATGTATAGTTCATGTCATGAATGTATCTCTTTTGTATTATTGTTACTCTTCATATTTTTTGTGTATGAAATTATCAGCTTGTTTTCATACAAAATTTGTTTTATTTTAAAAAGAACATTTTTACAAAGGGTGTACTCAATAAACTATAGCTGAATCTCTTCATGACCATTTCAAGGTTTATACATTACTCATGAGCTCCATATATTTTTACGTTAGCTTCAAAACCTGGAATTTGTCTTTCAGAATTTTTAATTTGAATATGTAGTGCCTTTAAATAAACATATCTGGCTGATACCATGTGTGATTTTGTTGATTAAAAAAATATAGATATCTGGATGTTAATGTCACGAGCGATTCGCAATTAATTGGTTTCAAAATCTTTTTACGCTTGAAGTGAAGTGACAAATTTATATTTGTTTCATTGCAGATTGGATATTATTCAGTTTTCATTTGGTTTATAGTTGGTTACAAAAAACACTGAGTTGATTACACTGTTCAAAATGAAAAAAGAAAATAATGGCCGTACTAATCCAAATATTTGATTTGCTACTTCTTCAGCATTCACCTGTTAAGTGGTCATGGATAAGTTGTGTCACTAGTTTACACAAGCTGTGATATCTGCACCTTTCAGAAAGGCCTGATGCATCCATCTTCAGCATGGGTAAATTACTTAATTTTTTGCCTGGGCAGTGGCTATTTTGGCCTACTCTTTTTTTTAACTGCCAGGGGTTGTTCAATGTGTGCAGATTGTACACTGGACCTGTTTTTTTTTATTTGCTGTTATCTGAGAAGGCTACACTAAATATATCACTACCCAGAGGCCCCAGTGGAGGGGTAAAGCCATGAAGAAACCATGGATTAAAAAAATAAAAAGTCCTGTTGTCTTTAGTCGAATTAGAACTCAAGACCTTTGTGGTCAAATCGATGTCTTGCCACCCAGTTTCTGAGATTTTTTTTTTTAACATTTTAAAATGTTTGTGACAAAAATGTCTGGAATAAATGATCTTCATTTCTGTAGGTTGGATCATCAAACTTCTGTAACCCTTTCCCTAGGTTAATGTTTAATCAAGATTAAAGGTGATATCAAACACTGGACCAAAGTACTACATCACATGGTAAATTATGGTGTAGAACACAGTCTGGCATTTCTGAAGTATGTACTCTTGGAGATCTGAACACTAGTCCCACATGAATAACTGTTGACAAAAGATGGTTCAGCAGTTATCCAACAAGCTGTAAGATGTGATCAGATTTGTTGTCTTCATCATTCAAATTTGAGGTGTACTGAATTGTACTAAATCGACATTTTGTTTTATTTCAACATTTGGGCTGGACTGAATCAGTTTTTTTATATAAAATATTTCTTTCAACTGTGAAATGTACTGAAATTTGGTTTCTTTTAATGCGAACTTAATAAACTTTCTCCATCAACTTTGAGGAGTACCTAAATCATTTCTCTCCCCCTCAACTTTCAAGTGTACCATTGTGAAACCTAATTCTCTAAGCCCCTTAACAAGACAAGGTATAATCAAATTGAAATTACTCCTATTCAATCTTTGCACCGATTGCTTTTTCATTTCTGTAATTTTAATTCACAGTTACAGATAACACATCAATATTTCATGGCTTTTGATTTCATAAAGAATGTGTTCATTTCTTTGAGTTTTGTATTGTTCAAGTGTTGGAGCAATTCATTTTCCAAATAATTTGAGATATCTGTATTTTTTTGTTTGGGAATACATTTTTCTTTTGATTCAAAATTTTTACAGACTTCATATAATAAGACATATAAAGTGGCAGTAACATAGTTATGTCAGTTACAGCAACTCTCTATTTATTAATAGTTGCTATATGTTCATCATCATGTGCCATACCGGTTGGCATAGGCGATCATGTCCTTCCACAATCTTCTATCTACAGTGCATCGTTTCAGTTCTGTTGTTGACTGTTTGCCTTGCCATACCATGACACCAAGCTATCTAATTGTTTCTTTCTCATGTTTTTTTAGAAGCTCTCTTTTTGTGTTGGCCTCTTTGAAGATTTCCTCATTGGTCTTTTTTAGCTGTCCAGGAAACTTTCAACATTCTTCTGAGAAATCCCATCTCTGTGGCCTCTAATTGTCTTTTTATTTGTTTGTCTACTGTCCATGATTCACTTCCATAGGTCAGAAATGGTTCTTTATAGCACAGATGAACTCTTTCTCACTTCTATTGACATAGATTTGTTGCATAAGATACTTTTCATTTTCTGAAATGCTACTTTGGCCTGAGCTATTCTGCCTTTTATTTCTGTGGTGCATCTTCAATCTGATATTATGTGATGCTATATGTTCTAATAAAGAAAAACCATGAAACTATGATTAATGCAATCTCACAAACAAATACAAAGTCCATGTATTTACAGTACATTTTATTTGAAGCTATCAATTACAATGTGAATATTTGTGTGTTTAATAGCAGACATAAATTTTGACTTTGTTTTAAAAAAAAAAATACATATGATTTCAAGTAACACACACTTCTATCATAACCTTTCGCTGAAAAATCACATACATTATAATTGTTGACAAGAAGATTCACACCATGGAGATGACAACTAAGAGAATTAAAATATTTGGCAAAAATATTTTAATGTCCAGAAACATTAATACAAATTTTATATACAAACTTCTCAAATTAGCTTATTAAGGGCTCAAGTTAAGCTACAGTTGAATACTTGGTAATGTTAATTATGCGTTCTGCGAAATTATGGACTTTTGGTCCAAAGTGCTTTAGCAGGGAAATAATTTTAAAATACAACATAACAGCAGTGTCAATCAAATTCTGAAAACTAAACATCTCATCCTGTGGCTGGCTTTTATTGTACCTCATATTAAAATAGTATGCTAGTCTCTTAATGTAAGCATTACCCACTGCTCATTTTCACAGAAACATGATTAACTTCTCACTCAATTGGTGCACTAAATCCAAACAATACAAGGGCAGCACACTCTCAAATAAGCAATAATTCAGCCGAATTAAAAAAACTACCTTATCCCATCTGACACTCTAAAAATTGTAATGCTATAATCACGTGATATACAAATACACAGAACAATAAATAACGTGTGGACGAAAGTCAAATGTCAATGATAAGAAATTTATGAGATCTTGTGTTTTAGAAGAGTAATGTGCTCATTCCACCCATTTCACTTTGTTCCTTGACAAAGTACTCAAAGTACTGGTAGATAATCGTCACAGCAAGAAGGATTCCAGTCCCGCTACCAATAGCACCTAGAAAATGGATAATACAATACTAATCAAATGGATCCTAATTTGTGATATTTGTAGTCTATAAAAGCAACTTGATAAGAGCATCAACAGCATAATAGTTAGCTTGCTGATGAAATGATCAATGGTTCAATTTTAACGTGATTAAATTGATCATGGTTCAATTGCAGCACAGATAAAATAATCATGGTTCAATTACAGCCCAGATAAAATAAGCATGGTTCAATTCCAGCACTGATAAAAAAAATATCATGGTTCTATTTCAACCTGATTAAATTGATCATGGTTCAATTCCAACCCAGATAAAATAATCATGGTTCAATTCCAGCCCAGATAAAATAATCATGGTTGAATTCCAGCCCAGATAAAATAATCATGGTTGAATTCCAGCCCAGATAAAATAATCATGGTTGAATTCCAGCCCAGATAAAATAATCATGGTTCAATTCCAGCCCAGATTTTTAAAAATCATGGTTCAATTTCAACCTATTAATTGATCATGGTTCAATTCCAGCACAGATAAAATAATCATGGTTCAATTCCAGCATAACCAAAGAACAGATTAAAAAATTGGGGGGGGGGGGGGGGGGGGGAGGAAGAAAGAAGAAAAGGAGACTGGAGAATAAAGGGTGCTTGTCCAGTGCAGTCACAGCTAGGTGTTTGGGTCAGAGTCTTTATTTCACCCCTGATAGAAAAATACTTTTGACCCAACCAGGATTCAAACCCATGTTTTCCTGGTTTGGAGCTTGACAAGTTGTCAATTCGGTCGCCCTCTCTTCTATAATCTATCTTTGAAGGGAATAATAAATGTTTGTGAGAAGCCATTAGATTCAGCAGAAGGTATTTGCATATTTCACTTAGATAATGAACTCAATAGATGCCATTTCTACAACTTAGTTGACCTTAACGCTACCTGTCTCTTGACTTGCAGGTACACTGATAAGACTTTTATTAGTTCATCTCCTGATCTCAATCTTCCATCTGCTACACTGTTGACCTCTTGACCTTAACTTTACATTCACAAACCTATGACCTTCAACATTGTGTAAAGAAGTAATGCCCTACATGCAATATAATAATATCTTAGTTATTATCTTATAACGTATCTAAGTTTGCCCTCTTTAAGTATTTGCAGTTTCAATTTTAGTCTTTCTAAAACTGTTTATATGTTGGCTTTTTCTATAAGAATTGTTGAATCTGTCTATATGTATATCCATACGTCAAGTGCTCCTTTTTTTCCTCTATCTGCTTGTTAATAATATTTACAAACTAATCAAACACAAACTCACCCAAGAAATCAGCAAGAACAGAGAGAGCTCCAATACACAATCCTCCAAATGCTGCTGCTGTTGGGATGTATCTGTTGAGCTCCTTAATCATGGACTTCTCACGATGACCCCTCATGACCATCTGTTGCTCCTTCAATTGCTTAGCAACCTAAAAAATTGTTTATTTGTGTACAGATTGATAATGTCACTTAATTTAAAAAAAGGTAAAATAACAGAAGTCACAGAAAGTCTTCAAAGTATGGCAGCAACAGGATTCTTTCTGAAAAAAAAGTCTAAACTGAGTAAAATACACCAATTCATGTTCATTTTTTAATTATAAAAATATATCACATAAAATTTATTATTTTGTAAAGGTAAATGTAAAGTACGAGACTTGAATCGGCGTCTTAGCACCTGAGTTTTCACCCATATGTGCTCGGCCGCCTATCCAGAAGTGTTTGGAGACTTCTGGATAGTGTCGCTTCAAGCAATGAAACTCACGATGTGAGGCGACATTCCTCGCCCTCCAAGAGTAATACCCTGGTACCCATTTCTGCCAACGGCTGGGTCGACCGAGGGGGTATTTTTTTTCCCAACCAACGAGTACAATTCACACTGTTTTCAGCGGGAATTGAACACAGGTTGTCCGAACGTCAGTAGCCCAGTCGGGTGGTTTTCCCAACTAGGCTACCGAGGCCCCCAACTTTCCCAACTTATTATTTTGTATAAACAACCAAGGCTATTGTATGTATCAACCAAGGCCACACACAGATGACTCTGAGGGAAAATAAAAATGATCTTTTAAGATGCATGGTTCCTCCTTAAAAAAACTTTCCTCTGTCACTATTATAATTTTTAACCCTAACTATTAACTCAAAAGATGAATCTACAAAATATTCAATTCGACTCAAACTTACATGTATCAAATAAACTGCAGAGCAGTCAAAAACACTTCATTTTTGTTTTCTTCAACACTATAAGGTACAACAATCATCACTATGAAGAAAAACAATAAATGGCATATTTTTGGATGATGTGGTTGGTATCATGCCAGTCCACCCTTGTTTCCCAGATAAATCTCTGGCACCCATTTATAGAGGGTGGGTGAACCCCAAAGCCATGCTGGTCTATAAAAAAAAACAATGCCACATCCGAGAACGGAACACAGACCATTTTCATTAGTAGCCAGCAACTGTGATACTTAAGTTCTCTATCTTCATTTGTTTTTCATCTTGGGTTTCAGAACAAGGACACTTCATTTGAGTTGGTTTATTGAATGTATAGTCTATACAGCTCCACTGTTATCTGTACAGTTTCCTTGCTATTTGAGTTTGGTTTTTTATTCCAGATAGTTTTCTCATTAGTGGCTTCACTGCAATCAATTTCTGTCCCTCTCTCCATATAAGTACCCCATTTAACCCTAAATTACCATATTCATCTGTAACTAACCCAGTTACGATACCATAGTAAAAAATGACATCTATCTATTGACTTTTCCAGCCATGGCCGGCCCAAAGGGCATAGACCCAGAAACCCTTTCTCTTTCTAGCAGTCTCAATCCTTGCAAAGATCTTTTACAAAATCTTGCCGTTTGTCTCTGTTCTGTGCAAGCTTCTCGACCTCATTGAGGGAGCAGATTCCGGCTCCCGTTGCCTCTCTGCATTGACCTATTTTCCTCCTACCTGTTGTTTCCCACATGAGGGCTTGCTTCGTTATTCAGTTATTATCTCTTCTCATCACATGTCCATCGTCTTTTCTATGTTACTGATGATATTAGTGGTAGATTGGCGATTTCTCTAATTTCTTTGTTTTGAATTCATTCCATTCTATACCAAGTATTTTCCTTAGACATTTATTTTCAAATATATTCAACTTTGTTTCTAATTTTCTCTTGTTGTTTTCCAGCTCTTTCATGCATATAAATGCATACATAATTCATCATACTGCTTGATTTCATAAGGTGCTCATATACCTCACTCCCCACCCAAAGACAAAAGATTAGATTGACAATCACACCAATCACTTGGTCAGGTGTACTCACATCCTTGGCACTGGAACCTGAAACATCTATCCACGTCTTAGAGAAGAAAGCACAGGACCCTAGCATGAAAACAATGTAGAGTACTGCATGAATAGGGTCCTCAAGGATATGCCCTAATGTCTCTGGTGGAGAGAAGTAGTAACACAGGCCTCCAATTGGATACGATCTTGCTGGACCACCTCCACCGACATCCTACACAAAATATAACATTGATTACATAATTGCACACTTCCTGTTTGTAAAATTATACACCTTTCAAAAATAGACATAAAACTGTATTTTGTTAATGATAGTTCACGAAGAGAGTTTTGTATCAGTTATATGTCAACCTATAAATCAACGAGAATGGGTTAATAATATAAAAATGACTGCTTGCGATAAAAAAAATGTATATGCCAAAAGAAAATTATATAAACATTTACAGTACTTGAGGACATTTGTATAGCATCTACAGCATTAAATAAAGCTAGATTAAATATATACTCTTACTAATGGCTAAGTTACAACACTTTGATTTTCATAGCATTTAATGTATCATAAGATATTGTTGTGTCATCATCAAGTATCATGCCTACTGGCATAGGTGATCATGTCTCCACAACTTGTTATCTTGACAGTTATTTATCATCTCTGTTGTTGAACTTCTGCCAAGCCATTCTCTTAAGCTGTCTGGTATCTTCTCTCTTTGCTTCCCTCTATCTCTTCGTCCCTCAATTTTCTTAGTTGTCACAATATATTCCAGCTGCTCCCTTCTCATTGCATGGCCAAAATATATTGATTGTTTATTTTCCTAATATTGGAAATTATGTATCTTTTA
Source organism: Megaustenia siamemsis (assembly GCA_032433765.1). NCBI lineage: Eukaryota > Metazoa > Mollusca > Gastropoda > Stylommatophora > Ariophantidae > Megaustenia > Megaustenia siamemsis. The sequence continues at coordinate 71,266,135 of JAVIAB010000125.1, read as the reverse complement.
GCTTTGGCCTCTTTCATAATATTTTTATAATTCTTCTTAGCCGTCCATGGTATTCTCAACATTCATCTGTAAAACAACACTTCTACACCCTCCAGTGATTTTCTTGTCTGTTGAACTATTGTCCATAATTCACATCCATATGCTAAGACTGGCTCTACATAACATTTAAGGGCTCTTTTTCTTGTTTCTATTGTCAAAGATTGATTGCACAGCATCTTCTTCATTTTTTGGAAAGTTGCTTTTGCCTGAGTTATTCTGCATCTCACCTCTGTTGTACATCTACCATCTGAAATTAATATTGTTCCCAGGTATTTAAATTCATTGTTACAAAGATGCCCTAAATGAACAGTAGAATTGCTACTTACAGCCCAAACTCCAAGAAGATTAACAAAAAAGTTCCCACTGAACTTGTTTGCCAACATCTGAAATAGGACAAGTGTTATTGTTATTAAATGTAGAATAAGTGCAAAAAATTACAACCCTAGGTCCTACGACTTCAGTCTGTCACTTTTGTTAATGCTGACTATCAACTGCACTGTGCTGTCTGTGAAATTTACCTCAGTGGTAGAGTTTACACCCTACAGTTGCTGCAGCTCTTCATATCACGAGGCAAGGTTTTTTTAAGTTCCTTCTGTCTGTTTCTCTGACTCTGATTGTCTTCTCAGTATTATTTCCCTTTATACTCATCTATCTCTTAATATTCGTGACTAGGTTTTGGTCTGTTACCTCTCATTTGATATATGGGCTATTTTCTATCTGTGTTACCATCAGTCTACTTCCTAACTCTCATTGTCCTATCACTTTCTATCCCCTTGTCTATCTTAACCTGCATCCCAGTTACCTCCACATGAACCAGCTAATTTCTTCCATAGTTTATTAATAATTGTTCAATTCCACCTGCACGATAAGGGTTCTACACTTTGTTCTAGCACAGCACTACTTTTGAGACTCATTATCATCAAGTTTTGTTAAAGGTTCTACACTTTGTTCTAGCACAGCTTTATTTTTGAGACTCACTATCATCAAGTTTTGTTAAAGGTTCTACACTTTGTTCTAGCACAGCACTACTTTGAGACTCATTATCATCATGTTTTGTTAAAGGTTCTACACTTTGTTCTAGCACAGCACTACTTTTGAGACTCATTATCATCATGTTTTGTTAAAGGTTCTACACTTTGTTCTAGCACAGCTCTATTTTTGAGACTCACTATCATCAAGTTTTGTTAAAGGTTCTACACTTTGTTCTAGCACAGCTCTATTTTTGAGACTCACTATCATCATGTTTTGTTAACATACATTATTGACAACAATATCTTGCTTTAACCTGTCTTACTGAATGACATTCATATATGCCCCCTTCCTCTTTCATTCACTAAGGTCTATGTAATGTTGTCTTTCTGATATATGCTCACATCCGCTAAAATGAAGTGACACGTTGCTATTGTCACATCTAATCATAATAATGTTTAAAAAATTTTCTCCCCTTGAGATATTTCTGCCTTATTCAATTACAGAAAAGCTCCAGTAGTGTAATGGTTACTAACTCTGACATCACATCTTATTAGCACAGACATTCTTCAAATGACTACTCTGTAACAATCAAATAAGTACCTTCAAGAGTAGTTGGGGAAGATAACTGGTTTTTGTACTTTAAACTGAAAATATTTCTCACTTCAACTGAGCCATACATCCCAGGATTAGGATCTATTTTTAATATTTAAAATTTGTAGATTTTAACAACCACTATAATTTTTAAACTCACAATTGAATGGAAGAGTAGTGCTAGTTTCCTCTCTAAACAAGACACAAAAGTGTACAAATATTATTCTTTGAGAATAATAATAATCATCAAGATTAAGGATATGTCATACTAAAATTTAAAAAAATAATTAATGATTTAAGTAAGTTATTGTGATATGAAATGGTAATACTGTTGGATGTAACTAAGACTAAGTGCTGTATCTGTTCAAGATAACATACATTAATCAGGTTGCCATGGTAACCAAAATAAATAGCCCCCATATTAGATTTTAGGGAATTAGTTAACTGTATTAATGCACTTCACACCAACACAATGTACTGATACACGTGCAAACATTTGTTTTTAATGGACTAAAAACTGATTATATAATTCCTGGTTAACCCTAGATTACAATACCTTCACCAAAAAGCAAAACATTTTTGGAATTTGGCAGTTTACTGTTGGCAAAATTTGTTCCCTCCGTATACCTTCCTAATTATTCCTGTCGGTGACCCTTGACAAGTCAGTGCTTACAGATTTTTTTTTTCAAACCTACATGCTTAGTCAAAAAGACTAATGTAACGCAAAAGTGCTGTTTTTTAATTTTTTTTTTAAAAACAAATTTGGCCATAAGCGCAATAAATTTTTTTAAAAACCTATAACAGTGAAAATCTCTTTGGCTGTCGGTGAGACATAAAAACAAACGTTTTTAAACATGGGATCAGCAATGAATGCTAAGATAAAAGCAAATGTACAGGCTGGGTTGATGGCCAGCATGTCAATAGACAAATAATCCATCCAATAGTCATAACCTATGCGTTTAAATTTTGGGCCATAAATCGGATCTAGCCAGCAAATGATTACATCCAATTCCATGGCTCTTTTTAAGGTAAATGCAAAGCTTTGAAGCAAAAATTAAAAGAAAGTATTTTCTCAAAACTACAAAGGATGTTCATTATTTTGACTAACGTATCGTAAAAACGTGACTCACAGATAGGTATTGAAATCTAGGGTTTAGAAGAGAATATCAACTACTGAAAATGCATGCAGTCTTGACTGAAAATTCCAAAAGTACAAACAGATAACTAGATAACTTGACCCCTGAAAAGAAATTTGTACCACATGTTATATGTAAGCTTGACGTTCTATGTGCAAATGAGGATGATCCGTTGACTAAACTAAACCAATAAGCTTGATGACAAAAAAACATTCATAACAGTATCAGTTAACGGCTGCCATTTGCACAATTTGGTCACATGACTTGTTTTCGACATTTTGTGTACAGAAACATTTGTTGCTAGGGTGTAAAAAAAAATCCCACTTTAAAACTGTTTTAGCAAAACTACAAAATCACTGCTTGAATGTTCTTAGTAAAAGCATTAAGAGGAAAAAGGATGAAAGTAGACACGTCTTTATATTAAATAAAAGAAATAATCCCAAAAATGCACAAAATTTACACATTCAGTATCACATATCCTTAACACATTATCCCTGTGTATGTCCTCAAAATATTATCCACATGTATGTCCTCAACACATAATCCACATACCTGTGAAATCATGTACAAGTTAGAGACAAGGGCACTCTGAAGAATGATTGGTATGTTGGAGGTGTAAAACAACTTGATTGGATATGATGTCTGCTGACCTCTGTATCTGGCAGATTTGATGGGCAGATCCACTCGGAAACCCTAGAAAGTGAGGATATATTCACATTTATTTAAAAACAACATTATGAACACAAAAATTACATTAATAAAAATACAAATGAAGTATAGGCTTCTTAAAACAACCACAGAACACATCAAGATGATTGAACATTCTATTGGCAAATATAGACAAATTCATGAACAATAATAAATGAACATATTTCACTAGTTAAGGAGAATGCATTAACAAGAAAACTCAACATTACAAAGTTGTATGGAGCAAGAAAGTTCAAATTCATCATTAGCAACTGTCTAAAAAAATAAAGCATAGATTTTTAAAATCAAATGTACTAAAGGGAGGTCAAAAAGTAATGCACACCACTTTTTTTCTCGGAAACTATTCGGGCAAAATGTGTGAAATTTTCACAGATTGTAGCTGAACATCCCCTTGACACTACCTATTTGTCAACATAATCTCCGTCCAAGCGTATTGCCTTACGCCAAACTAGGTCATGAATGCCTCGTTTGTACCAAGTTTTGTCCTGCTCGCGTAGCCATTTTTTAACTGCACGGATCACATCCTCATCATTGTCAAAGTGTTTCCCACGCAGGAATTTTTTGAGTGGTCCAAACAGATGGAAATCTGAGGGAGCCAGATCAGGGCTGTAAGGAGGATGGGGCAGTACAGTCCAACCAAATTTGTTGATTGCTTCCCGTGTTACCAGACTTGTGTGAGGGCGTGCATTGTCATGTTTAAGCAACACATCTGCAGATGGCTTATTATGCCGAACTCTGTGGAACCGATTTTTGAGTTTTGTCAGTGTATTGATGTAAGCTGTCGAGTTGATTGTCTCACCTCTTGTCATTACATCAACAAGAATCACACCATCAATGTCCCAGAAGACAGTGATCATCACCTTTCCAGCTGATGGAGATGTTTTAAATTTTTTTCTTTTGGTGACTGCGGATGATGCCATTCCATTGACTGCATTTTTGTTTCAGGCTCATAATAATGTGCCCATGTTTCGTCACCGGTAACAATTTTTGACAAAAACATTTCTCCTTCAACACCGAAATGCTCCAACAATTCAGAACAGAATGTTTTCCTTTGAACTCTGTGATCATTTGTTAGGCACCGAGTAACCCGTCGAGCGTAAATCTTTGAATATCCGAGAGTTTTAAAAATTGCGATTGCACTTCCCTTGCTGACTGTAAGCTGTAATGCCAATTTCTGACTAGTGATACGCCTATCCTTACGAATAATGGCATCAGCCCGGTTTAACATGTCTGTGCTGGTAGCCGAGGCAACACGTCCAGAACGCGGTAAATCATGCAGCTCCACTCGTACACTTTCTGCAGCTTTAATTCTCTGAACCCAGTGACTAACTGTGCTCCTATCGACTGCAGAACATTTGTACACTGCACACAGCCGTTTATGAATGTTTGCCACAGTTTCTTTCTCTGCAACCAGAAATTCTATGACAATTCGCTGTTTGTAACGGACATTGTTGACAAGCTCCATTTTAACGGTTCATAGATTGCGTAATATTTTTCAGAATGCTGTGCAATTTGGTGCACATAATTGGAACATGTCATATTCCAAGTGTGCAAAATTTCATATTCCTATCTTTATTATTAGCCGAGTAAAAAATTGGTGTGCATTACTTTTTGACCTCCCTACGTAGTATCCATCCTTACTGTTCATGTGAGGGCTGGAAAACAATGATAGAAAGAGAGTATTAAAAATGTATCATTCGAAAACAAATGCCCTAGGGAAAAAAACTACATAATGGAGTGAATTCAAGACCAGTGCAGAAGTATGAGAAATGACCATGCATCCAACAATATATTATGTAATCTAGAAAGGAAGGTGGACCATATATTGTGGCCATTTGATAAGAAGAGATATCAAGAGAATACTCAGAACAGAGACATGTGGGGAGACACAATGCAGGTCTTTCTGCTAAAGTATGATTTTTAACCCTAGATTGCAATACATACCTGTGGGTGACAGTTTCATGATACCTTCGTAATTTTTACTATGCACTTGAAAAAATAAAAAATCCAACACCAAAGGAAAGAAATCCAACACCTATGAATCACCGGAAGTAATAACAAAGAAGTAAGTAAGAATCGAGGGAAGAAGGGGACGGAGGCTTGTACTGTTAAATTTCAAGAATTTGTATTTTGAGGCAGTAATTTTTACAATGAACCTAGGGTTAACAGCAAAGATCATTAGACAAGGTGAACTTTGAATGTTTGCTCTATGTGCTTTCTTCGGCTCCAAAGGACAATAGATGGCTAGATATTATCTAAAGGCAAAAACATCAAAATGCTAAAGCTGAAGAAAGAGTTTGGGGTTGATTGGAAAAAAACAAACTGTATGAGGATGCAGAGCTCTTCTATAACCTTCCTTGTTGAGTTATCACTGAGGAGAGTGAAGTCACCTGTTAGAACAGTGCTGTATGGTACAGTGATGTGGACACATGAGAAGCCATATCTTGATATCTGGGAGGCTGTATGCATTATATATGTTGCACAAAAGAAAAAAAGATATATGAGCGATACAAAGAATAAAGAAGAGAAAGTTGAGATTAATTAGACAGTATGTTTCACAAAATGTTAATAATCTGAAGATTGTATATTCATTGCTGACGCTATACATGCCCTCTCAAGAGGAAAAGCTGCAGGAAATGACAACATTCCCACAGATGTACTAAAGGACAACCTAAGCGTACTACTTCCACACCTATACAAACTGCTAATTAAATGCTGGAGAAACGGAGATTGAGCTAAAACACGGAAAAAGACAAATCGGCAGACCTAAACTACGATATAGAGATATCTGCAAATCATCTCTGAAAGACTTCTCCATCTGTGAAAACGACTGGCAACATCTGGCAAGTGATCGCACATCATGGAGAGCATGTATAAGGAACGGTATAACAACATTTGAGACTGTGCTAAGACAGGACTTAGAAGAGAAGAGACTCATGAAAAAGGATGGTAAACCCTGTGGACCAGCGAGCCTGACCTGTTCATTATGTGACCGCGTGTGTTTGTCAAATATTGGTAGAATTAGCCACGAGAGAAGCTGTTCGGCAAAAACAATACCTAAAAAAAATATGCAATAGCCTCCACTAGACCGTCTGACAAGACGAAAAGGGCCATATATATATGTATATTCATTAAAATGAAAACTCAGTAGTTTATAACTTACTTGGAAGTATATAACAATACCAAACACAAGTATTGTGGCCAACAGGTTCATAAGGTTGGGTAAGTTTTGTCTGTAAAATGCCTCACGTAAGCCACGGACCTTGTCCTGTCTTGTAGCCAACAGATGAAACAGAGCAATCACAGCTCCTTCAAACTCAGTACCTGGTGACATAGGTTTCTAGGGTAAGCAAGTGCACATTTATCACTATCTATAGCAACTGCCAATATTTCTAATAACAAACTCATTAATTTTGATATGTGGTTCCACTTCAAACTTTCAATCATTATCCATAGACCAATTAGGTACTCAGCAACGAGTCCCAGCAAGCTGTCCCAGTTTAGCATCTTTCTGCTCAGAGTAACATCCCTTTGCATTTTATTCATTTGTTCTTTAGTCTGTCATTAGAAAACCCTGTGTTAGGAATACCCTAAACCTAACTCTAGCTGAAAAAATGTAATTAAATGCAAAAACATTAGGAGCAGTTGATACATTCGTTCGTTCGTTCGCTTTCGTCAGCTTTGAACTCTGACGAAGTCCCACCCACTCAATTTTGTGGGACTGAATTTTGCGTGTAAAGTCTGTTTTATCCCATTACAGGATGCCCCTCGCCATGCAGGCAGATTTACTCCGACTTCAGAGGTACTAATTTTTAGGGAATTAGTAAAACCCAGGTGTCCTCGCCAGGGTATGAACCCCGGCTGTTGCCGTGGTAAGCCAACCGCCTATCGATTGCGCTAACCGGACACCCGTTGATACATTCAAATATGTGTAGTCAGTCAGAGGAGATCACTTATTTAGCAGAAAGATACTAAACTAGGACATTACCACTCAACATTACATCACAAAATGTATGGTGTGCAAGTTACCACAAACTGTAGATTGTTGTTTAAAGCACTCTAGTCCTCCCTTTTAGATAATCTTTTACTTCTGCCTTGAATTCTATAATAACTATACCTTAATGTTGCTATTGTTTCATTAATGTTTATATCTTCATCTACAAAAAGACTGTCAAACATCAAAATTAGCTCTACTTTTTTTCACAACAAAACATTGTCTCTGTTAACTTTAAACAATAACAAAGCAGTTTAGAAAAATGGAATCATTTATATTTTACTAGAACATTCATTGTCGTGTGATATTTTAAGCCTACTAAGAAGAGTCCAAGATTCACAACAACACTGAGGCAGAAATTTGCCAGTGATCTAAAGCTGACTGCTTGCACAACAAACTAAAACTGATTAAGATCCTACTTCACATCCTATTGTTAGGTCTGGAAACTGACTAAATAGTCTAGCCAAGCAAACAAGGATTGAAAAACTAAGACAACCTGGTACTAAAAATCTTAAAATGCTTCATTGAAATCAGATGTATTTAGACTAAAGATGAAAAATACTGCGGTATGTTACAAACAACACAACTAAGACAATTTAGCATCTTTTTAAAGGATGATAACAAAGAAGAGTAGCTACTGACCAAACAGTGAAGTCATCTTCTAACTCAGAAGTGTTGAAACACGAGCAACAGCACAGCAATGACTTACCTCTGCCAGTGTTGACGGTTGCAGGACTGAAAGCTTTCCACACAATAGTCTCACAGATGTTTGTAGCAATAAACAGTGAGATACCAGAGCCCAGGCCGTAACCTTTCTGTAGAAGTTCATCCAGAAGCAGCACCACAATACCTGCAACAAACAACTGTAAAAGAGGCTTTCTTTAAGGCTATACCAAAAGCAATGTAAGAAATATAAAGTCTTATTAGTATGAAATAAGAAATATGAATTCTTATTTGTACAAAATAAGTAATGTGTAATCTTATCTATATGAAATTTTATCAGTACAAAATGAGAAATATATTATATCTTATCAGCATGAAGCATGCTCCATTAAGAAAAATGTTTCTTTCTTTTTTTTTTTTTTTTTTTAAATTGTAATACTACTATCTCCTCAACCCCAATGTTTATAAAACCTTTATTTTTGTATTATCAAACCTCAATTTTTAAAAAATTATTAAACATTTTCAAAAATATTGCCATATTGTGGGCTAAGGCCAAACTATTTAAGCTATGAGGGACATTCAGTAATATCCAGTATTTCATCTTAATAACTTGAACACAAAAGTTCTTGGGCGTAGTTACTATTCCAGTCAACAGTTTGACATATGGTGGTGGAAGTACAAATATTAAACTATAGCCAAAGTACCCTAACAGCAAAATCCAAAGTTAATACTTGATTGTTTAACCACACCAGAAAATTATGAATAATCTGGCCATCAGATAATGGTTTAGTATGCAAGATTATGGTATATAGACCATAGAATGATATATTTTCTTTCCTTTCTCATTTGCCTTTGGAGTCAAGGGGAGAAATGGTTCAGTTTCTTGCTCTTCTATTAACATCTGCTTTTATACTCCATGCGTTTCTAGTATTTCATTTATCCACCTTCTTCTTGGCCAGCCTCTAGATCTGGTGTTCTCAAATCATTTGTTGGTAAACTCGTATTACATTTAGTTATTTATGTCTAGTCACAAGCCTGAAGCACTTTATTATGGTTTTTATAAGTGTTATTCAGCATCAAACATATACACTTGAAACACAGCGTTCTCAAGAAACTATAGAATGTTACAAATTTACTCCATGAAAACTGTGCTACAATTTACCTGAATAATGATCAGCAGACAGACACCAGCTCCAATATCTGCTGGGTCTCCGTACATGCCCGTCATGACATAAACAATTGCTTGACCAATCGTGATGACCATACCAAATACTGGAAAATTATACATATTTTTGTTTACATATAATTAGATACATTGAACTTTATAAATAAATGGTAGATGTAGTGTATTTAAGACATTTGTGACCTGTATATGTGATTGCAATTTAATGTCAGATGACAGATTATTTCTAATTGATGAAACATATTACATTTACAATAGTGAAATTATTTCTAATTTATAAAACATATTACACTTCTATCTATTGACCTTTCGAGCCGTAACCGGCCCATAGGGCGTAGACCAAGATACACCTTCTCCTATATGAATTTTTGTTCTAGCAGTTTTCTTTTAAAGATATTTTATCAAATCTCGCCATCTGTCTCTGTTCTGTGCAAGCAGTTCTATCTCATTGAGGGAGCCGATTCCTGCTGCTCTTGCCTCTCTCATCAATGTTCTCCTCAGTGTCTCCCTGGGTCTTCCTCTTTTTCTTTTACCTGTTGTTTCCATATGAGGCTTGCTTTGCTATTCGATTATTATCTCTTCTCATCACATGTCCAACGTATGACCATCGTCTTTTCTTTATTACTGAAGATATTAGTGGTTGATTGGCGATTTCTCTAATTTCCTCGTTTGTTTTGAATTCGTTCCATTCTATACCAAGTATTTTCCTTAGACATTTATTTTCGAATGCGTTCAACTTTGTTTCTATATCTCTTGTTGTTTTCCAGCTTTCACACGCATACGTAAGGGTTGATAGTACATATATTACACTTACAATAGTGAAATTATTTCTAAGTGATGAAACATATTAAGCACTTACAATAACGGCCTCAAAAATATGTTCATACAAAGCAATTTCTGCCAATGAAATGACTCAGTGGTATTGAGATAGGTTAGGTATAAGTTAATCTTAGCAACAACATTCAATTAAAATAAACAGAAAAGTAACATCAACATACACTTCTGAGCTCCATTGAACAAAGCTCTGTCCTTGGGAGTGTCACCAACTTCAATGATTTAGCACCAGCCAGAAGTTGCATGATCAGAGATGATGTGACAATGGGAGAGATGCCAAGCTCCATCAATGTACCTGTAGGAAGGATAGCAATTGACAGGTGATCCACAATATCATAGATTTTGTTATAAACTACTGCACAGAGTACATCTAGTCAGCAAGTTCCACAATCTAAAATGCCAAGGTTTATGTAATTAGTTCAATCCTAGATTATGATACCTTTGTAAAAATGACGCTCTCAAAATAAAATTCTTGAAATTCGACTTTTGCCGTGCACACAAAAAAAATTCCCTCATTATACCCCCCCCCCCCACCCCCCAAATTACTCCCACCAGTGACCTCTGACAAGCCACTGCTGACGAATTTTTTTTCCAAATGCCACGATTGCTTAGTTAAAAAAAATACTAACATACCATAAAGGTGTTTTTTTTTTTAATTTTAATTCTGACTGCAAAATTCTCTTCAGCTGTGTCTGTGAGGTATCAAACAAACCTTTCTAAACACAGGATAGACAATGAACGGTCGCAAAAGATAAAAACAAACACACTGGCTGGACTAACAGCCAACGTTTCAATAAACAAAGCACTGTCCTATAGCCATAGTGCTATGCATTCAAATTCTGGGCCATAAGTCGAGACTAAGTAGGCAATTACCGCTTCCAATTCCCATGGCTCAACATAGGCAAATGCAAAAATTTGTAGCACAAGTTCAAATAAAATATTCTTCTTCTTTCCTTCCTTCCTCATTTGCCTTTCAGTGCTGAGGGAAGATATAATTTCTGTTTGCTCTTTTGTTCACCTCTGCTGCTGTTATGTTTCCTAGTGTTTCTAATATTCATTCAATCCATCTTTTTTGTGGTCGGCCCTCTGGTGTTCTCGCAACGTTTATTGATGGCTTGTTGTGTTGTGTTTTTATCTTTCTGCCTTGTCATGTGGCCAAACCATTTTATCTGTTGTTTCTTTACATACTCTATGGCGGGGGTTATTCCTGGTTTTATATCAGTTCTTCATTTCTGATCTTATGTCTCAGGCTGCTCCCTGTTGTTCATTTAACACATTTCATCTACGTAGTGGTTATTTTTCCTATTGTTCTTGCATCTAGGGTCCAGGACTGGCATTGGTAGCACAATGTTGGGATGAAGATTGTATTGTGGTAGAGTGCCTGTTTTTAGTTATTTCCTTGTTGGACAATAGTGGTCCAATGATTTGACAAGCTTTGTTGCATCTTTAGTCTATTTGTGCTGTTTGTGAATTGTTGTTTGTCACTGTACTTACAAGGTATTTAAATTCCTCTACTTGTTTTTGATGTCTACCGTCTATAGTTATGTTGATATTCTGTTTCTCTTTTGCGATATTCATAACTTCTGTTTTGATTTTCGTGTTGTATTTTGTATCTGTGCTGTTGAGTCTATTTAAGTGTTCTTGTAGGTTTTCTATTTTACCATGTATTAGTGCCTGATCATCTGCAAATAAAAGCTATGAAAATGAAAATTTTATCTCTCCAAATTACAAAGGTTGTTGGCAAGTTTAACAAACGTATTGTAAAAATGTGTCTCACAGGTAAGTATTGTTAATCTAGGGTTAGAAGCTTCAGTATTTGAAAATGAGGTGATTACATGAATTTTCAGTATTTGAAAATGAGGTGGTTACATGAATTTTCAGTATTTGAAAATGAGGTGATTACATGAATTTTCAGTATTTGAAAATGAGGTGATTACATGAATTTTCAGTATTTGAAAATGAGGTGGTTACATGAATTTTCAGTATTTGAAAATGAGGTGGTTACATGAATTTTCAGTATTTGAAAATGAGGTGGTTACATGAATTTTCAGTATTTGAAAATGAGGTGATTACATGAATTTTCAGTATTTGAAAATGAGGTGATTACATGAATTTTCAGTATTTGAAAATGAGGTGGTTACATGAATTTTCAGTATTTGAAAATGAGGTGGTTACATGAATTTTCAGTATTTGAAAATGAGGTGGTTACATGAATTTTCAGTATTTGAAAATGAGGTGGTTACATGAATTTTCAGTATTTGAAAATGAGGTGGTTACATGAATTTTCAGTAGAAAAAGCTTCTACCAGACTCTCACTTTTAATAGTCCATTTGAGCTAATAAAATGTCTGAAGATAGCAGTTTCCTTACACTATAACAATGTCTATATGAGAACATAGGAAACATGAATGAACGTATGGTGAAGACTGTCAGGGTTGCAGTAGCTGGCATATGCCTTCTGGAGAAGGTTGAACAAATATCTCTCCATTTTTGAGATCTTGAACCACAGAAAAAAATTCACATGAGCCTACCTCAATGATATATACGCACTGTGTTTGAACGATACATCTGCTGATAATGGTTTCTATACCAAAGGGCCTACCTATAAATAATTGATCTTCAATTTGAACCAATACTATACATATGAGCACTGTGATCAATATTACCATTATTACAATAAGGAAATTGTATACATACCTCTGTTTGAAGCAAGGATAACACGGATCCAGTAAAATGGATCTGCTGAGTCCGAGGAAACTATGCCAAACAATGGAATCTGTAAAGTAAATTTATCCACAATTTTATATGACTTGTGTCAAAATATTTGAATACCTGCAATAAATGTAAAAATAGCAGTACACATAAAATAACATCTATGCTACAGCTTACTTTCTATGTCAACAATAAATATCAAAAATCCAAATCAGCAAATCATAAGCTCCATAATTACATTTTGGGTACAGGTTTCAAATTTAAATATGGAAGTATTAATTATAATAAGGGTACGGCATTGGTTGTCCTGTACTATAGATAACAAAACTCTCCCAAATGTTAAATACATTTGGCACCTCAAAAGATATAATTTATGAAAACATCATTATGGAATTCAAAGAGAATGAAATACAGAAAGAGACTACAAAACAAAAACATTAAAGAAAAGAGAAACAGGTTTGCCAAGTATAGTATAAGAAATAAATTGAAATATAAAATAAAGAAATGCATTTGTTGAAGATCTATGCTCCAAGAGGAGAAGAAAAGATAAATTTTAATTTGTTTTAAAATGACAGCACCATCATAAGCTAAAACTGAATAACTATCTTATCGCAACGGACAAAGATTTTACTGCATATGATTAATAAATTTTAGATGTTAAGTTATTGATGTTTAAAATGTTATAGTTATAGCTATAGTTATTCGAAGGCCCCCGTATCACGGCAAACAAATTAAAATCCATAATTGCTCAACCGCCCGTACCAGTGGAATCATCCAAATTAACATCTCATCGAATATCCAAACAAAGACACACAGCTATAGTTTAAAATGCGTCTTCTTTTCCCTTCACCACGTGTTTTTTTTTCTATTGCAATGTTCATTACTTTTGTCTTGCTGATGTTTATTTTCAATAATGCATTTAATGTTAACTAGCCATTACAGTGATAAGCCATTTAGTTTTCAGTTGAAAGAATAATACTTATGTCTCCTTACTAATCCGATCATATTTCTTATTCTTCATAGAATTAAAAATGCAGCCATAAGTTACTTGTAGTTTGTTTATTCCCTTTGCAAGTGAAGGGGACATATTGAACATCTTATTCTAACAAATAGAAGTGTTTTAAAAAAAAATTGATTTCTCTAAGTGCAAGATTAAATGAATATTACTTCAAACTCTCTTTACAATATCCTCTATCTATTGACTTTTGAGCTTATGCCAGATACTCTTGTAAATTTTCTTTCTAGCAGTCTCAATCCTTGCAAAAATACAGTTATCAAATCTCGCCATTTGTCTCTGTTCTGTGCAAGCATCTCAATCTCATTGAGGGAGCCGATTCCTGCTGCCTTTGCCTCTCTGATCAATGTTCTTTTCAGTGTCTCTCTGGGTCGGCCTCTTTCCTCCTACCTGTTGTTTCCCACATGAGGGCTTGCTTTACATATTCTGTATCAGGTCCATGTTTCTTTAACAAAGATCCTCTGTTACCTCTGATCAACTGCTCTGTACCAAGTGGGACAAAAACAATTCTCCATCTTGGATTGAAACCGGAAACTACAATACCCTATTACAAGTAAAATATCATTACCTGACAACAGATCAGAAACACAAATAAAGTAATTGCTGTCCATAGCACTTTTTCTCGGAACTGAATCTGGAAAACAAAAGCAAAGTTTATTTTTATAATAAAATTATCCATTTTGTCCCTAAATAAATGTAGACTATTTCTTAAAAAGTGGTTTTTCTTGACGCTATAACTATTAATTCTTCCTGAAAAAGATTGTTCATTGCTGTGTGACATCACATCACTATGGGAAACAAACAGTAAGTTTAAGTCAACGACTACCAGTTTCTGTAGCTTGCATGGTTAAGCACATACCCAGCTCAAACTTGCAGCCACTGATTCAACCTGGTGTTGATATGTGCCTTTGCCCCCATGTATATACAAATTTCTACACACATTTTTAAATGTAAAATTAATATAACATTTCAATATCAAATTAGCTTAGAATGGAATAACATAATTACCATAAATGAGATATTTAAAAATATTGAACAGTATGATACACTCCAATAACAAATAAGCACTAGGTCAACAATGGAAATTGTTCTTTTTTTTAAATAACTAATTTTTTTTTCAACCCACAAAAAGAAAAAAAAATCTCAAACCTTTTCAAGAACAGAAAAACAACTGCCCCAATTTGGGGGCCTCGGTAGCCTAGTTAGGAAAACCACCCGACTGGACTACCGATGTTCGGACAACCCGTGTTCGATTCCCGCTGGGAGCAGTGTGAGTTGTACTCGTGGTTGGAAAAAAAAAAAATACCCCCACGGTCGACCCAGCCGTGGCAGAAATGGGTACCAGAGTATTACCCTGGGAAGGTGAGGAATGTCGCTTCGCATCTGAGTTTCGATGCTTGAGGCTACTCTATACAGAAATATCCTAACATTTCTGGATAGGCGGCCGAGCACATATGGGTGTAAACTCGCGTGCTAAGACGCCGGTTCAAGTCTCGTACTTTACCTTTACCTTTAACTGCCAGCATGGACATGTAAAATATTGGACTGAATCGGAAGCCAAAAACTTTATTTAAAACTGACTTTGAAAGACTGAAGTAGTTTTCCTAATTATACACAAAATGAAGATTCATCTATTGTTATGGCATGAATTGTTCATCTCACAGTTTCCAATAATGGTAGCATCAACATGTACAAGATCATCATCATCAAGTACCGGGCTTACTAGCGTAGGTGATCATGTATCTCCACAACTTTCGATCTCGGCAGCTATTTATAATTTCTGTTGTTGACCTTCTGCCAAGCCATTCTCTTAAGCTGTCTGTTATTTTTTCTCTTTTCTTCCCTCTATCTCTTCATCCCTCAATTTTTTCAGTTGTTACAATATATTCCAGTTGTTCTCTTCTCATTACATGGCCAAAAAAATGGTGATTGTTTCTTCCTAATATTGGAAATTAGCTTTCTTTTTGCTTTGACCTCTCTCATAACATCTTCATTACTCTTCTTAGCTGTCCATGGTACTCTCAACATTCTTCTGTAAAACCACATTTCTACAGACTCCAGTGATTTTCTTGTCTGTTGTCCTATTGTCCATGATTCGCATCCATATGTTAAGACTGGCTCTACGTAACATTTAAGAACTCTTTTTCTTGTTTGTACAAGATAGTGGTTGATATTGATAAAGGGTTATATATGGCCCTTTTCGTCTTGTCAGATGGTCTAGTGGAAGCTATTGTGCATTTTTTTTTAGGTTTTGTTTTTATCGAACAGCTTCTCTCTCGGCTAATTCTACCAATGTTTGACAAACACATGCGGTCACAGAATGAACAAGTCAGGCCCACAGGGTTTTCCATCCATTTTCATGAGTCTTTTTATTTTGTTCCTGACATTTTTCTTGCAGTTGCCTAAGTGTGAAAATCATGTCTATGGTTGATCTCCCAGCTCTGAAACCGCACTGAGACTCGGGAAGAACATGTTCTGCATGTCAATGTAGGCGTTTTAGTATTACTCTCGCAAAAGCTTTGCCGGCTGTGCTAAGGAGAGAGATGCCTCTGTAATTATTGCAATCACCTGGTCTCCTTTGTTTTATATATTTAATTATATATAAGAGAAGTTTAGTCAGCAAAAGTTTGAAAGTTTAGTTCAAGGTAAAATAGACTTGTGTGATCTTGTAGCACACATGCATGCTTAAAGTGATACTGAAAGTAAGAGTTCATGTCACATGAAATGCGTGGGACATCAGGTGAGCCTTCTTCTACTTAGCATTCGCCCAATAAGTGGGAATGGATGTGTTGCTGATTTACGGCAAAGCCAAAGCCATGATAGCTGCTTTAGGTCAAACACATGTCTGTGCATGGGTAGAATTGTCTAACATTTTTTGCCTGGGCGTGGACATTTTTGACATACTCTTTTCGGCTTTTAACTGCCAAAGGTTATTGGGTTATTTGCGGGTCATCATCATTGCACTCTGAACATGTCCATAGGTGCTCAGATCCCCTCCTCAGCAATTCCCTCCTCAGTGTCCAGTGACTGACGACTCCAGTTCTATGTTGGTTGATAAGTCTTCTTACACGCCCACTAAGTTTCTCATTTCTGGCTGTGCCCATCTTAACTCCATCTCTTTCATCATAAGAAGTGACGTGGATCTGTGTTTGTCGAAGTCATGTGCTCTTCCCACATCTCGGAAGGCATTGATGATGTCCGCCCGATCCATTGGTTGCCCGTCCTCAACGACAGCGCAGCTAGCCAACCTGTCCGCTCTTTCATTTCCCCGTACTCCCGCATGTCCAGGGACATAGACAAAGGTGCCAAGGGTTCTTTAACATACGCAAGTGACTTCCTGACTTTCACCATTTTCCAAGAGGGTTAGACAGTGGATTTCTCAGAGATCAGGGGTGGATAAAGTCACGAGAAAAACATGGATTCAAAGTGAAAAATTCTGACATCAGTTTTGTGCTGAGACATTCATGTACCGAGGCTGATGTCTTACCTCCTGACCACCCAGTCACTCCGAAATGAGAGCTGAATTTATCTAACAAGGGTGAGAGCTGAATTTATCTAACAGGGTGAGAGCTGAATTTATCTAACAGGGTGAGAGCTGAATTTATCTAACAGTAATAGCTGGATATATATAACAGGGTAAGAGCTGAAATTATCTTACAGGGTGAGTAAGCTGAAATTTCCTAAGAAACAAGCTAAGAAAATAAAATTATAATATAATTATTCCCCTACAAGAAATATCAAGTGGAGAGGTCTCACTCATGGACACAGAAGAAAGATTATCACCAGATCATGGATGAAATAGAGTAGAGTTTTGATAACAATCTAGTGATAAGCTGAGAGAACATCAAGATAGCAGAACTCAACATGTCAGAAAAATTTTGAAAGAAACTGGCTAGTAGCAAAGTTCTAAAAGTTGAAGCAGGGACTCAAGATATTTTAGAATTGCATTAGGTAGCATTTTATTTTGAGGACCCTATGAGTAGTCAATTATCATTTATGTCATCATTGTGATGTTTGAAGTTATATATTTCCCTCACAAGTCCAGAAGTCTACAGATGCCAACACTCTGTTAATGAACAAAAGAGGAGTATGAACCATATACAGATTGTGAGTAAATTCTTACAACGGGGACTCAGGTGGTCTAGAAGTAAGACATTGACTTCTGGACAGAAAGGTCCAGGTTCAATTCCAACAGTGGGAATATTTTCCAAGAATATAGAAAAATTGAATCAGTGATTCCTTGGTGGTTTTGCCCTCCCCTGGTCTCTGGATAGTGAGATCCGATGTCTAGCCCTCTCGAATAGAGGCAAAAAACAGGAGGTCCTGTGTACAATCGCGCATTTAAAGAACTCTTTGAAGTTAAAAATCTAAAAGAGCATGCAAAAAAAAATAGCCACTGCCTGGGACAAAATTGTCAGCAAAAATCCACACACACCAATGGATACTAGGCTGTGCTGCAAAGTTCGATCATGAAGATCAGGGTTCCCCTCAAAGATTCTTCATATTTATTTCGAGGAGAAAATCAGAGCACCTATAGATTCATCCAGTGTGCAATGATGACGATCCTCATATAACATAAATCTTACAATATTGAATGTATGGATAAATTAGCATTTCTTACTTAAATTATAATCAATTAGATGGACAAAGGTGGAAGAAAGAAGACAGATGATTGATTTACCTTTCTGTCAGGTTTTGCAATTTCAGGAAGAATTACACAAAATGGCTTTACAAATTCAAGGAACCGTACTGCAAAAAAAAAAAAAAATTCATTGATCCTTTTAAAAATACATCATTCTGTACGAACAAGAATAATATATATATAAACAACAGTAATGAATACATAAACATACAGCCAGGTTTTTGAACGCCCAATCCATATAATCAAGTCTTTTATAACAATCATTTTTTCCTTCCTAACTCATTTGCCTTTCAACTTCGAGGAGAGCTATAGTTTGCAGTTATTTTTCTCTTCTGTTGGCCCCTGCTTCTGTTATGTTTCCTAGTGCTCTTAATATTCCATCAATCCATCCTTTTCAGGGTCAAACCTTGAATCTGGTATTTTCCTAACATTTATTAAAGGCTCATTGTGTTTTGCTCTTTCTGTCTAATCACTTGACCAAACCATTTTCACTGTTGATTCTTTTTGTATTCAGTGGCAGGAATTACTCCTTGATTTTTTCTCAGCTCCTCATTTCCAATCTTATTTCTCAGGCTATTTCATGTCATGCAGCTAACACATTTCACTTTGATTGTTAATTTTCTTAATCTGCTTGAGTATGAATATTACAGAATCACTCCATACTGGGTGTCCGGTTAGCGCAATCGATAGGCGGTTGGCTTACCACGGCAACAGCCAGGGTTCGTACCCTGGCGAGGACACCTGGGTTTTACTAATTACTAATTCCCTAAAAATTAGTACCTCTGAAGTCGGAGTAAATCTGCCTGCATGGCGAGGGGCATCCTATAATGGGATAAAACAGACTTTACACGCAAAATTCAGTCCCACAAAAATTGAGTGGGTGGGACTTCGTCAGAGGTCAAAGCTGACGAAAGCGAACGAACGAACGAACTCCATACTGTGAAAATAAATTTTTTGTTGTTTAAATTTAAGTGTAAACTATTACCATTGGTATACCATAAGTGAAATTTTGTTAAAAGATAATAATTATCTTTATAGATGCACTCATAGACACTATTATATATATTGGTGCTGTTTAAGTTTTAACAATTTCATAGTCACATGTTCACTCACTCATGCAAACAACTGTAACTTAGCAAGTAAAAATAGCCCAGATACCTATAGTTCTAGTAGGAGGACCTACTCTTTACTAAATTAATTAGGAAATTTAATATTTGATTTAAAGAGTGAAAAGAGTCAGACACTAGTAATGCAGTTATTGGTCGTTTCAAAATATTTTGAAGGTGTTTAAAATTCCATATCTCTGCAACCAATTGATTGATAATGCTGAAATTTTGCATATGGTCTTGTGATTTTTTGGTCCCAAGAAGTACATTCATTTCCTCACCAACAAACGTATAGTTTTAAATATTCTTTATTTGAAGTATACAAATTTAAGGCATTTTGGTCAAACCATATATTTGGAGGAATTACCGCTTCATATGAGTGAGCACCCACGGACTTGTCATCTTGAACGTAATGCGCGCCAATTTCCCTGTTTTAAGCACTAAAAAACACATAAAACGCGTCATAGTTATAATTTTATATCCGGTGCATCCCATTTCCTGTCGTTTTGTTGTGATTTATGTGCAACGGCGTATCCTAATTATTGGGTAATTTCGTTAAATTTGTGATCTGTTAGTCAATGGGTATAAAAGTAAAGTTCCTTACATTGCAATCAGTGGCAATAAAAGTGTATAAATATTTTTGCATAGAAGCTAAGCGTGGAAAACTGTATCGAAGCATCTCAAAGCCAGAAAAGAGAACTATTCACGCATTGGGTATAAGCAAACGCTTTTTCAAACAAGTGCTTAAAGCTAACGGAGTGTCCAGTTCAATCAAGACTAGGACGCTAGGAAGAAAGAAAGTAGTAGATAGTTTTGACAAGGAAGTGATTAGAAGAGCAATTTGTAAAATGTTCGATTCCAAAGAAACTGTGACTTTAAGAAAACTGAAAATTCGAATGAAAGCAGAAAATGACATTGTTGTGTCGAAAACAACATTATGGAGAACTGTTAGAAGCATCGGTTTTACGTTTAGAAAGTACGATAGTGGTAGAAATGTCATCTGCGAGAAGCCGCACTTAGTTTCTATGAGGAGTAAATATTTACGTGAAGTACGGGAAATGCGTAACCAAGGTTATGATATTGTATTTCTAGATGAATCTTGGATAAATTCTCACCACACAAGTGCCAAGGAATGGCAGTTATCAGATGGAAGTATTAAAAGATGTGTACCCACTGGAAAAGGACAGCGTATTATAATGGCACATGCAGGCAGCCGAAAAGAAGGGTTGGTGAAAAATGCAGAACTTATATTCACCTCTAATTATACTGACAACAGGGACTATCACACCGAGATGAATGGCCATATATTTAGAGAGTGGATTGAAAATACTCTTCTTCCAATTCTAGACAGACCATCCTGTCTGGTAATGGACAACGCGTCGTACCACAACGCTGTGGCAGAAGAAGACAAAATTCCTACATCTACCAGTACAAAAGATGTTATAAAGATTTGCTAAGAAAGGAAGGAATTCCATTAACGAGGGATTTTTGAAACCTGAATTACTGTCACTTGTTAAGAAATCGCAAAAGACCAAAGTATTCCAAATAGACAAAATCATTCAACAGCATGGTCATACGTGCTTGAGACTGCCCCCTTATCATCCACAATTAAACCCATTGAACTCGTTTGGGCAAAAATTAAAGGGCAGGTGGCAGCTGAGAATACAAGTTTTAAACTATGCGATATAAAAGGACTGACATATGCTGCTCTATCACAGATTGACAAAGATTTTTGGTGCAAATGTGAAGATCATGTCTTAAAAGAAGAAAATGACTATTGGAAAAAAGATGGACTATCGTTCGTTCAGCCCAGATTAGTAATCAATATGTTAGACTCCTCTGATTCAGAATAAATGAAATAATAATGGACGTTTTTATATGTCCGCATGATCAATCTTTAGCTAAAGTTGATAACGTTTTGAAAATGTAAAGATTCTTGATATGTGTACTGCAGGCATGCAAAGAAACTAAATCACTTTCATATGTCTTGTTTACGTAAAATAATGAAAGTCACATGGAAAGACATAAAACGAACAATGTAGCTCTTTACAGTGAAGAGGATCCCGTGCTTACATCGGACTCTTTAGTCACATGCGTACCCATAAACAATAACTTTGCTTGATATGTCATGCTCGTTATCGCTCGCAACGGATAATTAATTTTTTTAATGTATTCTTTGTTGTATATTGTTTAAATAGTTTTCATTAATGGAACTGTTTATACGCTGATTTGTTTTAGACCGTCTGTAAAGGCTATAACATTGACATTCTCGTAGTATTTTAAAGAAAGTAAACAATAGAAAGTAAACAGTTGATAAACGCCTCCAACTTTCAAGTTGTGTAGAGACGCCTATGTCGAGAAGCTGATTTCCATTAATGTACGGTAAATTATTTCTCCAGGAGCAAAAAGATCCGTAAATTCACTGAGATCAAAGGAAAGTGCTGCTTCATGATGAAGCATACTTCCTACATCATTAAATTTTGTGAAATCGTGGACCTTGGAAAAACAAGGCCAGATGCAAAAAATCAAGTTTGTAAGTGCAGGGAAAGAGGAGATATTTCATGTTAATCGTGAACATTTAGATTTGAAACGACCAATAATACTGTAACTATAGCCACTGGTTTGTAGTATTACTACTAATACTAACAGTGCACTACACTACTAACAAGTTAGTATTACTCTGCTGAAGCCAAGTTGACAGTACTAAGCACTTCCCTCTTAGTCAACCAAGTTTGATAGTTGACTGACTAGAAATCTACATTTATAAAATCAACAGAGGAAAAAAGAAAGTAAAAAGTACATTAGCACTGATTAAATTATATTACAAAAACATTAAATGTGATTAATCCATGACTTTTTATTATATTGACTAGTGTCACATCTGCGATCCGTTTCATGAAATAAGAGTTTACTACTAGTGAGTAGATGTAGACCTGAGCAGGCAGGGTGTAGACATTGGCATCATTATGTTATACTATACTCACAGTTTTTAGTCTACAAATCTTGTACTGTAGAGTGTAGATGTAGTCACTATGTAAGTGTATACAGTCTATTATTGTAAACATTATAGTTACACTGAGTTATATACTAGCACAAGACGTGATAAATTTACTGAGTAACTCAGTAAAGTTGAATTGCAGTTAGTTACTAAAACTCAAAATTACTTATACAGTCATACATAACAACAAACAATCATACTGATGCTACATTTACATACAATGGTCTTGATCCTTCTAGCAATGCTAGACGTCACATAGAACTCAATGTTTTTCACCACCCATCTCTATTTTTGGTGAGATGTTTGATCTTATCTAAATCTAATGAGTCTACTCTAGGTCTACCAACTTTGCTTCTCTTATACGTTTTCTTTTTAATGTCTCTCTAGGTCTTTCTCTTTCCTGTATCCTAATGTTTCTTGTGGAAGAGCCTGTCTTGAAATTCTTTTGTTGTCTCTTCTCAGTGCATGTCCGATACATGTCCATCTTCTCTTCCTAATTGTTATTGTAGATCGTTGTTTGGGTAGCCATTTTTAAAAATCTCTATATTAATCTTGAATTCATTCCATTATGATTGTACACAAGAGTATTCTACACAGGCATTTGTCTTTAAAAGCATTTAGCTTTAATTCTCTGAATCTCTTTTGTTGTCTTCCCTACAGCTTTAACATGCTAGATAAGGGTTGTTAATAGTTTGAAACTGTCGTTGAGCTGAATAATTCTAAGTGCAGTTTTCTTGCTTAGTAATTTTTTACAATTTCCATATTTTGTCTAATATAATGATCTTAATCCTACCAGCACCATTAGACATCGCATAAAAGATAGGGCTTGTAGTTTTCGCCACACCCATCTCTATATTCTTGACGAGATGTTGGATTTAATTTATCTAAATCAATGAGTCTATGCCAGCCAACTTTGCTTCTCTTATAAGATTAAGTGTTCTTTCAGTGTTGATATAATGTGACTATTGTTAAATAATAATGAAATTGTTTATACAATGATAAATGATATCTGTCTTTCAGAAGCCTTGAAAAGTTGTGGAAATCAAACTCATCAGCACAAACACAAAACTTAGACTATTCAAATCAAATGTACTATCAACCCTTACGTATGAAAGCTAGAAAACAACAAGAGATATAGAAACAAAGTCGAACATATTCGAAAATAAATGTGTAAGGAAAATACTTGGTATAGCATGGAACGAATTCAAAACAAGCGAGGAAATTAGAGAAATCGCCAATCAACCTCTAATATCTTCAGTAATAAAGAAAAGACGATGGTCATATGTTGGACATGTGATGAGAAGAAATAATAACTGAATAGCAAAGCAAGCCCTCATATGGCTATGGGAAACAACAGGTAAGAGAAAAAGAGGAAGACTCAGAGAGACACTGAGAAGAACATTAGAGGCAAGAGCAGCAGGATTTGGCTCCCTCAATGAGATATAGAGCTGTTTGCACAGAACAGAGACAAATGGCGAGATTTGATAAAATATCTTTAAAGAATTGAAAACTGCTAGAACAAAAATTCAAGTAAGAGAAGGAGTATCTTGGTCTACGCCCTATGGGCTGGCTACGGCTCAAAAGGTTGTACACACAAATTACAAATAATAATTACTTATACTTATAGTATTACAGTATTATTATAGTACTCTGACTCTTGAGCTGATAACTTAGTTATAAAGTATACTAGTACTACTTACTTCTATTCTAATTTACAGTACTCTACTCAAATTACTCAATTACTGCTTTAGATATTTATTTTATTAATTATATATAATATTTAATAATTAATATTATATCATCGGCTTAACTTATCAGCTTTCGGGTGCACATCAAATAAATAGATTCAGATTCATTATTATCCATTACATTTTCATTTTTTACATTGAAAATTTCAGCAGTGAAGAAACTACTGAAACGCTAGTTCTGAAAAGCAACTAAGTCAGAGCCAAGTTGAAAGTTGCTGGTTTGAAGACGAAGACTTACTAACGTAGCAAAAATGGAATTGTTTGAAATTTAAATTAATCAGATGTTTTAGATCGGAGGCTGAGGTGACAATCTCAGAATTTTCAGACAAGACTCAGTACATTCAGTGAGTGAACGTGAGACACCGAGCTGACTGACAGTGACAGCACAGAGCACAGATCAATCATGATTGCATTGATCGTGACGTCGTCGTGATGGTGATGTGTTTCCAGTTCGTTTCATACACTCCTCATACCAGGGACCATGACAATATTAATTAACAAATGAGAAGCTTGAACAAGTCACTTACTTGCCATTGCGCCTTTCTTTTATATACTTTACTGTTTAACAAATATATGTATTTATAGATAAACAATTAATGGCAGGAATATTGCTGATCTCAAAACAACCGAAAGAGGTCGCCGAAGCCGGAAAGGTTCTGACCAAAAAGTAGTCACGTGACATTTGTACCGAAATGTCGACGTGGACGTTTGACTCTCTATAAGACTTCTACTACCGGATGTCTTCAACCAACATTACAAATTGTTGCAATTAACACAATTACACGTGTTGATACAATGATAAAAATACATTATTTTACTCAATATCGTTTACCTACTACATATAATTCATCAAAGAATCAATATATGCAAGTGCAGTAAAAAAAAAACCTTTTTGAATTTGTAAACTGGAGACAGACTAAACATAATTTAAAACAGGGTTTTATTTAAAATTTACATAAATGTGATTGTTGATTTCTTCTTATTTGCTGTGGGGTTTAAATTGTTACAAATAAACATAAAATAGTTTCAGTTTATTTTAGTTGTTTCTTCTTTTTTTTTTTTTTTTTTAATAATCGTATTCTCAACTATCTTATCTGAAATATGACGACATATGAAACAACATACATGATACAATATAATCAGCACCGACTGGAACGGACTCAGTGTAGATTTTACTCATTTGGGGTGGGGGGGGGAGGAGAGATAGGTACTGGAATATGTAGTAGGCCTATATTACATGTCTATCAATCCGATAATGAATAATGGGGTTGCCATTTGTTTTAAAATTGAGATTGGATAACAATCCACGTTAGCCACGACGTTATGGAGAGCTTCTTCTTCTTTTCTCTTTCACTGATACCTAAAAGGTGTCGTGGTTTATATCATTTGTCGTTCTTGGTGCTGCTCGAATTGTCTGAATAGTGATTTTCCTTTATTGTTACATGTCTCTGTCACTGCATCTATCCATCTCTGGGTCTTCCTATTGGTTATGGATAGCTACATGTGTAGGGTT